>MQTX01000075.1:604330-618955 GCA_009735665.1 Angiostrongylus cantonensis
TATATATATATATATATATACTTGATACTTGAGCGGCCCGTTCTCACTGGTTGTGCGGACCTCAGCATATTCGTTAAGCCATTGTGGCTGTGTGGATTCTCGAAGTCAGACCGGCCAAAGTCTACTCCAGGTCTTCACCACCACAAGCAGTCGCGGGCCTTGTGGATCAAAGGGAGACTTGCCACTATGTGTTGATACCAGGGCGGTGGTGGATCTTGCTATTGGTTTAGTTTAGTTGATATGTGGATATATCGATCATTTATGCCGAGGTTTATAGAAAGTCGGTGGATAGTAAAGTGTTCACAAGAAATTTGTGTTTGCAGTGAAAAAGACGAGCAATAAGAAGGTGCTAGGCTGAGGCAATAAGGCTAAGTTTACCAAGTACCAAAAGTAAGTGAAGAAAACTAGGCGTTTAATCGCCGCTTTCAAGTTCTATGAAATTAACGTAAAAGAATTTTATCGCTAGAACTACATAACACTTACTCCAATAAAAGGAACTCGTGATGGGTACAGCATATACTAGGGTTAGAAGACCGAATACTGCGAATAGAACGCTGTTGGTCGCCATTCTTTGTTGCCAGTGGCGTTTAAGGTGGTTAGCGACATTTGACGAAGCTGGTTTTCGGCAAACTAGAAGAAGCCGCTCGATTACGAAAAGCATCTCGGCACGACGTATATCCAAATAGCGTCGGTGCTGATGACGATCTTGAAATTCTTTTCGTAAAAGGAGCTTTATCCTCAGCCAGTGGTGGTGAGCGCGTTACTCCCCGGAAAATTCTTTTTGTTAGTCCTATAAATTAAAATGCAACTTGACAGCTCTCGAAAATGATATTGTAACAACAACACTGATGCTGAGATATCCACAAATCTCGAAACTGCAGGTGCGCTTCGACAGGCCTATGCTTTGCCTTTCTCTTAGCCAGTTTTAATACAAACGGTGCTGTCAGCTCGTCATTATCACTTCGACTGTAACTTCGGCCGAACTGAGTTCAATGTCGATTTGTGTTGCTAAAAGCATTCCCATTGGATGGCGATTGCTGATACCACAGTTAGGAAAAAAACTTGCTTATAGAAAGACAAAGCAATTGCCTCTATGGTGCAATAGATAACATAAAAGCACCCAGAAAGGGTAACCGCCAGTTCGAAGCAGGATTGAAGTCCCAAAGTTTGCTCATTTCTCAGCATCGTTATGGCTGTGTTTTACATGATGCCCTACCACAAAAAATAATAGGCAGCAAATTAAAGCTAAACGTTGAAATTAAAACGGTTGGGATTAACGAATAAATAGATAAAATGTCCGATATACATCAACTTCTTGGGATTACCCAATCAATTCGATTCAATTAAATATCGTAACCACTGATCCTCCTTATATGAGGGATCTGGAGCCGGTTAGTCGCGAGGCTACGTGGCGCGTCCCCAGATGGCGGATAGGGGGTTAATCGCGGACCAAAAGCGAGCATTGCTTTTCTGAAACGCAGGTGGATCCGGGGGATGGACTCCCTGTTTCTGCTGCGCCGATTTGGCACATACCTTCTGTATTTGCTAGGCGTATTCATGCATGCGTGTGTTAACGCGTTCTCGCTTTATGCGGATTGTATTCTATGAGTCAATTCGGCCAAAAGCCTACAATCAAGTGACAGGGAACTATATGAGAGGAGGTTAGGAGTCGCCTCCAACAAATAAGCTCTATGTCCACTCTGGGAGAGCGTGGCAAGCTACCCGTGAGTATACCCAGCCCCCACGTTAAGAGCCCAGCAAGCTATACGTGGGTATCAAAATTCTAAACAGTAAAAAAAGTCCCTCATTCCCGTGACTCCGAAAGAGCCCCCACTTTTGCAGCGTTAGGTAGGACGAGTACGGAGAGGCTGCTAAAATCTCAGAGCCAATGGAAGCTGCCTGGATCACGAAGAACTATGGTGACGATCTGTACTTACAATGCACGAACAGTAGCATCCAAGTCCTCGATAGAAGTCTTACTCATGCAAGCAAGAATACGGTACGACGTCATAGGCCTGGCCGAGACGAGACGACGCCACCCATTCAACACCGTCTATGACACTGGAGAAGAACTGTTCCTCGGAACATGCGACAGTAGAGGAGTAGGCGTTGTCGGCGTTTTCGTCAACATAAGTTTGTCCATAAACATCTATTCATTCGAACAGCTTACAACCGGAATCGGACGTCTATGATTAGAAAGATGTGGATCAATACTGGCTTTGATAATATTCGTCGTTTACGTGCCAACATCAAACTACGACGAAGAAGAAGTCGAATCGTTCTACATGGACTTGGAGAAGTTCTACAAAGAAGACATACATTCTTCAAGGTCATCATTGGAGATTTCAATGCCAAGATTGGACCAAGAAGAACGTTTGAGGAATGTCACATTGGGATCCACGGATTAGAATGGAACGAACAGGGTGAGCGGTTCTCTGAGTTTATCATGGCGACCAAGACCATCCATGGTAACTCGCAATTCCAGAAGCCTCTCCCTCAACGCTGGACGTGGGAATCTCCCAATGGAGAGTACCATAACGAAATAGACCACATCATAGTAAATAGAAAGTTTTGCCTAACCGATGCTGCTGTTGTCCCAAAATTCTACACGGGATCAGACTACCGTCTCCTTCGCGCAAGATTCTATTTCTCGCGGAAAGAAGAGAAAGCTGCTAAATTCAAAAAACGAAGACCAAAAACCACTATAAACTGAGGCTTATTCAACTCATTAGTCGGCTGTTGGGAGGATGCCGTTGTTGATAACATCGACGAGGAATACGATCGGCTCATTGAACACCTTCACCATGAGCGCCATGAAAATTGAGAGTTCGGAAGTCACTAAGAGACGCTTGTCTCCAGAAACTCTCGAGCTAATACGTTAGCGTGGAATCGCACGAGCTGCAGGCAACTGCGAGCTAGCGCCCGAACTTGCGAAACAATGCAGACAGGCGATAAAAGAAGATCTTAAAGAGAGAAGAGCAGCAGTAGTGGTCGAAGCTGCAGAGGCTGGGAAAAGCATTCGCCAAGCCCGCCAAAGCTTCGCCAATTGCAAGACCAAGATGATTGCACTCTGACGCCCAGACGGAACAATAACAGCGTCCAGGAAGGAATGGAAAAAATCATCCACGAATACTACTCAGATCTCTTCGATATCCACGTCCTCCTTCCCTCATATGAAATAAGAGACGATAGATATGTCGCACCACCGGTTCTCCCTTTCAAAATCCGCCATTCTACCTGTCGGCGAAGAAACAAATAACACTTAGTTTGAACAGAATAATATCGAAGCACCTGAAAAACCTTTCTGCAGAAAGATTGTTCTTGGTCTAAATCTCACAAAAATGATGTTTATGAGGAACGGATTGGTTTCACATGCTCCACTAACGGTAAACGGGGCGATTACCTATGAATACAACGACCGCGTTTATCTAGACGGTGAAATTAATATGTTGGATGACTTAGCTCCAGAGTTGAGCAAAATTAAGGGAGCGGCTTGGGAAGCTCTCAAGAGCAGCAGGATGGAGTAGAGAGAAATAGAACACTTGGCTCCGTACCCGTGCATTTTCGGCCCCCTGATTCTTTATGCCTTAGCATCAAGATCCTGACCGCTACGTAAATAGAATTAAAGATCACATTCAGCGTTATTCAACTCACAGTCGAAAGGACGATGCTGGGAGTATCCAGTGTCACACAAGTGAGAAAAGGGATCTGAAGATCCCACCTATGTCAGTGACCAAAAACCAATAACACCATTCTATATGGCAAATAGTCGAGGATAAGGCCGGCCGTTAATCCATTGGCTAGAAACGACAAGTGAAGCCGTTAGTGGCTGGGTTTCTTGGGATGTCAAATGTACTGTATGAAGGCGACAGACCCAATGTTCAGAGTTCTTCACGGAAACCCTAGAAGGAAGATATGATGCTTAACGAGTCCCTGGGGCAAGCAGAAGTCACTAGGCTACTTTTGCACACGACAGGTGCAAATGGAGGATTCACTGGGTTCTACTCGTGTCACTCGACGATCAACGGGGTGACAAGTGATAAACGGAATTATCAATATTACTATCCATGGTTGTTATTATCATTGTAATTATTATCCGTCATCCGCAACGCTTGTTGCATTCGGCACCTCTTCCCTACAGTCATAGCCCACATAGGTCTTCGAACTTTCTACATGTTGTTTCGGGTGCTACGCGAGGTTCTCATCTTTTTTGTGAACTTCATGGAACGTTGGTGAAATCCATTTTCCTTGCAATTTTAGAAGTAGCCGAGATAGGGCGCTCTCAGACTGATTGGAGGATAGTGTTGGTGGTCAAACAAGCGTCTTCACTGTGCTACCCAATATTTTCGTAACATCGCAACTTTTAATCGCTTTATACAAAAAAATCCAGGAAACTAAACAGAAGGAATGCTCTGGAATGTGTCTACATATTGTAGAAAGGGAAATGACGGGGAGGGGCAAGGCGACGGGCAGGTTGATGATTTTCTTTCAATACGGAGATTTTTCTTTCTAACTGCCGTTCACATTTTTTTTGATGCTTTCCTTTGACGATATTGATTTCAAAAAGGGTTCTTCTCCTTAACCATCACTGTATGTGTTGCTACAGTACAAACCATATAAATAGGAGAAGAAAAATTATACAATACAAAGCGTAGGCACAGTTACGGTACATATTCATTATGGTAGAGTAGCTCAACCTTGACGATCTGTACTTACAATGCACGAACAGTAGCATCCAAGTCCTCGATAGAAGTCTTACTCATGCAAGCAAGAATACGGTACGACGTCATAGGCCTGGCCGAGACGAGACGACGCCACCCATTCAACACCGTCTATGACACTGGAGAAGAACTGTTCCTCGGAACATGCGACAGTAGAGGAGTAGGCGTTGTCGGCGTTTTCGTCAACATAAGTTTGTCCATAAACATCTATTCATTCGAACAGCTTACAACCGGAATCGGACGTCTATGATTAGAAAGATGTGGATCAATACTGGCTTTGATAATATTCGTCGTTTACGTGCCAACATCAAACTACGACGAAGAAGAAGTCGAATCGTTCTACATGGACTTGGAGAAGTTCTACAAAGAAGACATACATTCTTCAAGGTCATCATTGGAGATTTCAATGCCAAGATTGGACCAAGAAGAACGTTTGAGGAATGTCACATTGGGATCCACGGATTAGAATGGAACGAACAGGGTGAGCGGTTCTCTGAGTTTATCATGGCGACCAAGACCATCCATGGTAACTCGCAATTCCAGAAGCCTCTCCCTCAACGCTGGACGTGGGAATCTCCCAATGGAGAGTACCATAACGAAATAGACCACATCATAGTAAATAGAAAGTTTTGCCTAACCGATGCTGCTGTTGTCCCAAAATTCTACACGGGATCAGACTACCGTCTCCTTCGCGCAAGATTCTATTTCTCGCGGAAAGAAGAGAAAGCTGCTAAATTCAAAAAACGAAGACCAAAAACCACTATAAACTGAGGCTTATTCAACTCATTAGTCGGCTGTTGGGAGGATGCCGTTGTTGATAACATCGACGAGGAATACGATCGGCTCATTGAACACCTTCACCATGAGCGCCATGAAAATTGAGAGTTCGGAAGTCACTAAGAGACGCTTGTCTCCAGAAACTCTCGAGCTAATACGTTAGCGTGGAATCGCACGAGCTGCAGGCAACTGCGAGCTAGCGCCCGAACTTGCGAAACAATGCAGACAGGCGATAAAAGAAGATCTTAAAGAGAGAAGAGCAGCAGTAGTGGTCGAAGCTGCAGAGGCTGGGAAAAGCATTCGCCAAGCCCGCCAAAGCTTCGCCAATTGCAAGACCAAGATGATTGCACTCTGACGCCCAGACGGAACAATAACAGCGTCCAGAAAGACGTAATTTTGTTAGCCGTGGTAATCTGCTAGATACGAAGATAGTGTTCACTAGCTAGGTTTTGCTGTACGTTTACTCATAGCTGGAGTGGTCGATATCTTAGCAAGCTTAAGAGGCTGATGAATTTCCACGACTCATCGTAACTGGGGCGCGTGTGGCGCAGTGGTTGGAGGCGCCACTGCGACACTCACGTGGATTCGATACCTGCGCCATGGCCCACCAAGCTTTCCATCTCTCCGGGGTCGGTAAATTGGTACCAGACTTGTCTGGGAGGATAGTAGCACTGGCTCGATACATCGACAGACCACCGCGATTCATTGTAAAGGCCAGATATGCATTCAATCACTTTCAACGATACTTAATGAAGTCGAATGCATGGCGCATCCCTCAAGGATTGGTCAACGCCGAGAGTTTTATCCTTTATCTTTTTTATCGTAACTGGTTGTGCCCACAAGTACACGACTGGAAGCGGATTGAGGTGTAGAACCGTACATTTTATACAATACTTCTCGGTTATCACTTAGATAAGAACACAAGAATAGTAGAACGAAAACGATAACTCATTTTAGGAGCGAAGCTTTACACGTTTAGTCAGCTTTCATTTAGGAAAACGCACTGATGAAGTGAAGGACAAGATTGACACTAATGTAAGAGTGGCAGTTAAATGTTACTAATGTTGATTTTTTTTGTTTCAAAAATGCTGTTTTTTCGTATTTTTTATTCACTGTGATCTGAAAGATACTAACACTGTGCCGGAGCTAGCGCTATCACGTTAACAGTTGTCACCTATAAAAGACGTCGTCCTGAGAGAGCCAGGAAATCTTCAACACCTAATGGTTGAAGTTTTCCTAATGTGGCGACAAATCGCTAACGAATATTCTCATGGAATTTTGCGGTTTTTAATTTTAATAATTCAGGAAAAAGCCAGCAATACTCCGACGGATGCCCAAAAAGCAGTTTTCAAAGCGTTCGTTAAGGTAGCCTTCATTGATTCGAAATCGGAATTGCCTATGAACTTGTTTATAGCGTAAACTTTTAGCGTTGATAGAAATTCGGTACGCATTCGACTAGATGCGTATCGTCGTAATGGTGATTGGATACATATTTAGCCTACGCAGCTATCTTCAATGACCTATCGAGGTGTCAAGACCGTGTTTTTGTCCTTCCACACAAGTCAGCGCCATTTTGCCGACCTGAAGCGATGGGAGGCGTGGTTGTTGCAGGGCACAGGAACGAACACACAACCATTTTTGTCTTACAAGAGACCTTTCATCACTGAGTTTCACGCGCTCCAGCAGTTCGTTTATCCAATAAAAAAATAAACTCTGACTAATTTAGAGCAACTAAGTGGGGAAAAAAGAAAATGGAAAGATAGGAAAGGTAGCGTTGATAGGTAATCTAATCAACGCCAGTTCATTTCTTAAGCACACTTTCGATTGCACAGAAGTACGAAGTATAGATGTAGCCTACACTGTGACCTTCGTAAGACACGTGTGTATTTCAGTGGTTTGAGGTAACCTGCTATACGAACCGTTGCTGGTCGAATGCAGAACATGGAGAAAACACAGCTTTCCAACCCTCCGAGAGGGCTCGGCAAATTGGTCGCAGACTTCTCTGGGAATAAAAACGTAATGCATCGACAGGCCACCTCAAGTTATTGTTTCTATCAGATACGCATTCAAATGCCTCTTCAATGCCTAATGGAATTTAGTACATGGGGATCCATGAGGAATTGATAATCACCAAAACAATTAGTCGTTCATGATCCACGACTTATGGAGGCGAAATCAATATGTACCTTAGACAGTTCGTGAATAAGCACCAGCTCTGCCGTGCATATGTTGTATAGTGTGTATCGTTTAGTATACAATTTTAAGCAACATATCCGAACTCATATTGAACTTCGCTAGTTGAATGAAGTTCCTTAAGTCTACAAATCTCTTTCTACAACGTTGGTATTATTTAATCCTCTCAAGACTAATTCTGACTTTCCGGATTGGTGGATTTTTCTTCACTTCTGCGTGATGGCTTCTATTTGGAACACGAGGGCAAATGAACAAACAGCGTTTCGCACAAGACGGTGCAACCCCGCTTGTGTTCGAAGGCGCTGCTTTCGCGTTGAGATTTTTCAAAATTCAAATATCATTTTTATCTTCTTAACAACTTTAATTTCAAACATGTTTTGACTCGGAAGAAAACCAGAAAGACTGTATACAGAGATTTTATCCACGACTGAGGTGAGAGAGCAGTATTTTCTGCAAATGTGCTTACTACCCAACTCTCCAAGTATTTCAGTTATAGAGAAATTAGCGTCAGCTTCTGAAAGAACGGCTATGCGTGCTGGAGATCTAGTAGTATCACCTCTATGTTTTATGCATTGTAGTAGCGACACAGTATCTAAAAACTACTTTTTGTAGTTTTTATTAAAATACTGCTTACAATGTTTACTTTTTATTTCCTGCCTACTATAATTTTTCCGGCGGAATATGAAGCGAAATACAACCACAATATTGCTGGAATATTTGCAAAACTCCAGATCTCAGGTGTCAGCGGTGGAGAACGAATGTGCTATTACCCATTCCAGGCGCTAACGAGTTCACCACCACACAATGCAGGTTCTTCGATTCGCCTGTTTCTGTTTTCTGTTTCTTAACTGTTTCTATTTCTTAACTGAGCTCAATGCCGATGTAGGCTTCCTAGGTCAATCTCGTTGACGGATGATTTCTAATGGCACTGATCGATAGGACTAGGTGAGAAACAGGCGAAACGAATCACCCGCAGGGTTTGGTGGCGAACTCGTTAGCCCGCGGAAAGGGTGATAGCACATTTGCTCCCCACCGTAGACACCTGCGATTTGGAATTTTGCAAATATCTCAGCAATACTGTGGTTATGGTTATACTGCTTATATTTAAAACAAAGAAATGTTTAGGAAGTGGTCGAGATGGGTGTAGAAGGTCGGCTCAAAGAATTTGCCGTTCTCAAATCCTATCTTGCCGTTAACTATGCGAGAAATATTTTCGATCAAAATCCGACAAAAAATCGCTATAAAGGTATGTGCATTTGGTTGAAAACTAGTTTGAAACGTCTGAAAATTGTGGTAGGAAAACCATTTGTACAGCGACAGCATAGCCAGCCTTACACGGGCAACTACCCTTTTACTAGGCTATAGACATTCCTCCGCACCCAAGGGACATCTCAACGTTGAGGTGAACCCAGACCATCACTGTTCACCTTGAAAATGTGAGAAGTGCCCAACAAACCATGTGGGAAGTCCAGTGTGCAGTTGCGAAAAGCGCGCGGTGAAGCTATTTTCACATTCTGCAGTAACTGAATTACAGAGATACACGAAAAGCGCAATGGGCTTGAGTGCCCTCAATAGACACGGAACCAATTGCTGGTTTGATTCTGTGCCCCAAGCATACCACGCGCTCTATCCCACTGGTTTCGACCAATTGGTGGTAGATGAAAGCACCGACCTTATACACTTCTAGCCTACCGCAAGTCGTGGTCAGATGTATAGTCAATCACCTCTAGTATGGTATGAATATGTTTCAATGCATGACGTATTTTTAAGAGATTGGTCAAAAAAAGTCGAACGCGTTACATTTTTTCAATGAACAGTAAGGCAAAGTGTCTGTTTTCCAAGTACGGCTGATGTCATCCTTTCAGATGTGATCTGTAACGAACTTACTCGCGTAAGTATTAAGGACGGAAAGAGGTCTGATTACATTCATGCCAACTATGTAAAAGGCGATTATCTCCAGAACACATTCATTTGTACACAAGTGAGTAAAGGGCAAGCTGAGAAAGGTGTTCTTCTAACAGTAGCCGTGATGCCGTCATACGAAACCGTAATATGAAATCCATCACATCAAATCCGTTGACCGAAGTCTGCTAAAAATTCGACGCTGCCGCTTCTTGTTCATACAGACTAACTCTTCAGGATCTCCTTCGTAAAGAATATTTCATGGCATTAGTCAGGGTATTTTTGATAACCTCACACAAAGCTGCTATAAATTTTGTTTCACAATGGATAACGTTTCGGGAAATTTATTTTTATTCAGAATTTCATCAACTTTTCCAGGACACGAGGGCACTCCACGCAGTGAATAGACGTTTTTTTCCTTTGGGTTACAGCAAAATTCCACGAATCATTAGCCGTTTCGCAATAAAACTCATATCAACAATATCGCAAGCATGAAGAAGACACACGTTTTCCGAAAGTTCACTCTATTCCCAAAGCAATGTTCAAACGGAACCACCACTTTACCATTAATTTCTCGTCTTCTGTAGGAAAATGTCAGAATGTTACAGTGGTTTCAACGATCCCTCTATTAGCGCCGTAAAGTCTTTCCATATTTATGTCCTTTTGTTTCACCACATCGGCGGAAGCCTTCTAACCACGATGGGAAATACGAAGAAAGAGAACCGTCCTTGACTTTCAACAGCTTTGCTAATGGTACATTTTTTCTTCACCTGACGAATTCTCATATCTCAGGGACCAATGCCGACAACGGTCTATGACTTTTGGCGTATGATTGTCAGCGAGAACGTAACGCACATCGTAATGTTATGCGAGACGATAGAAAATGGTAAAGCGAAATGCGAACAGTACTGGCCTATCGCTCAGGATGAAAAAATGACTATCGAAGGTAACAGGGAAGCAATGTATAAAGCCGATATGCATCTGAAATGACTGTAACGATTTGTGATAGGCATTTTTACGATGAAAAATTGTTGCATCTATTTAAAATTCAGATTTCACCCTAACTAATCTAAGAGTAAGCTCCGATGACAATCATGTGACGAGGACCACGATTGAACTTCAAGTGGGAAACGGTGGGCAAAAACATCTGGTGAAACACCATCAGTGGAAGACTTGGTGATTATCGTCGTCTCCTTATTTTTATAAGTTATTTTCAACGGTTCTTTTTTTTGCAGTCTTTCATTATTTTAACCGATTATCACATCGATGTGTTATATTGAAGGCCTGACAAAACTGTTCCTAAGTCATTGCTTGCCGTGTTTCGAATTCTGGAAGTGGTGCGCCGGTCGTCAAATCCAATTGTCATACACTGTTCAGCTGGTATTGGACGTACAGGTTCAATGGTGGGACTGTGTTGAAAACCGTTAATAGTGTGCTGAAACGGAGCTGACCACTCGTGTCAATAATGAATGTTGATCACATTCCAGATGGCAATAGAAATGGGACTGCAAACATTACTAGCTGGGCAGAAGCTTAATTTATTAGAAACGTGTAGGAAACTACGAGGTATGCCTTTGGTTTGATTTGACGGATGAAAGTCTTAGGATTCGTCAGTGTTTTAGGGATGCGCTATACTCGAGGAGATAACATGAGCATCATAGATGTGAATAGATGTATATTTCTTTTATTTTATTTTATATTTTAAATGGCGGGGCAAATGTGGTGTTTGGAGGTGCCCTGTAGCACACACGTGGAATCGATCATCGCGCCCATGGCCCAGTAAGGTTTCCATTCCTCCAGAGTTGGCAAATTGGTACCAAACTTGTCTGGGAGGTTAGCAGCACAGCTTTCATTCGATTAATTTTCTCGCATCCATTGTCCACGATGATCTTCCAACTATTACGTGTGGTTTCGGTTGCTGCTTGAGGATTTTCATTTCATCTTGAATGTTGTAGAATGCTGGTCGAGCAGTTCTCTCTACAGTCCTGAGATAGTCAGGCTGGAGCGTTCCCAACCGAGCTGCAGAGAGTGAATTTTTTCCAGACAAGTCCGGTACCAATTTCTCGACCCCGAAGGGATAAGAGGCTTGGCTGGCCCCGGTGCGGAAACGAAGTAACACCATGCTCGTGATGACAGACATCACTACCACTGTGCTATCTCCCCCATAGATGTATATTTATTTCACATAATGACTTACAGAGCCTACGGATTTATCTACAGAGTGTCTGTTGTTATCCTAAACAAGCCTGGTCCTAGTTGGCTCAGCTCCTTGGCATGCGAAGATTGAGTTTGCATACGGCATGAGAAAACCAGTCACCATTTGTTTCTTGCAGCTGATCTACATGCACCCTCTCAGCAATATTATGGGAACGTGTTCTTATCGAGCCTTTCCTTTTATTTTGATTCATTTTTATTTTCAGTGCTCTATGTAGTCTAGCACAATGAAGCCCTGGTAGTGCATACGTAGTGGGAAGTTGGCTGACGTCCGTACAAGGCAAAGCACCCTTTCTTAATATATTTGTCTGCCATTGTCAATAGCAGATCGTCAGGCCTCTAGCTTATAGATGTTTTTTATAGACAAAACTTAGATTCAGAGGGGTTATCGTGGAACTAGATTTGTACCTTTTTTCAATGTTACAGACCAGCGAATGCATGGTGTTCAAGTGGAAGCGCAGTATGTGTATGTGGCGGAAGCGTTATGCGAGTACGGTAAAGCAATGGGTTACTGGAACGATCCTGAACTTATCGATGTACGTCTGACTTTTTATTTTGTTTTGGAGTTTATAAAGCAACTTTTAGTTAAGTTACTTTATTCATTAGTTTAATAAAGGACCATAGTATTCTGACAAGCTGCTTATTTTCTCTATATTTTCAGCAATACCAGAAATTTAAGACAACGTTCGATGAGTATGTTGCCCGGCTGCCACCGCCTGATGCAGCAGTTCCCCAACAAGCCGTTCTTCTAGCTAGTGCAGCCATACAAAACCAGCAAGTGTTACAGAATCAACCACTGTTACAGCGACAGCCTCAGGTACCGCCGATGGTGATCTCGCCAGCTCAAGAAGTTGCGGCACCAACACCGCCTCTTAACTCACAACTAGCTAATAAGGAAGGAGTACGAGTAGAATACGTAGAAAATAGTATACCTCCACCATTGTTGCCTGCTAGGCCGACCCTATCGCTACAGCCTTTACATGAACCACCACGAGTACTGCAAGCGGTCCCTGGACCGACCAAAGTGCTGCAGTCGATTCCCGAACAGACCCGAAAACCGCAACATGTTTCTGGACTACCACGATTACAATCAGATTGCGAACCTCCACTAATGATGGGACCGGGTTCAGGTTCACAGCATGGCAATTCTTTATCACAAGCCATTGCGGAACAATGCCCAGCATACCCGAGTGCAGCAGCGTGTAGGTCTAATATCGGTTCTTCATTGCCGAAATGCAAGAATAAGAAAGGCATCGATGCGGTTATGATGAACACGATTCCGAGCAATGATGCTGTTCGTGACCGTCAGGCCCACTATGCGCGTCAACCAGTACCACATTCCGTCTATGTAAATTTGAAATAGATGTTAAAAAATAAGTCATTTTCAGATATACCAAGTATATGTTCTCATAAATGTTTCTGACATGCTCATATATGCTTTGTGAATAAAACTCTACGAGGAAAAGATGTATGGCATTCGACAGCAATATTTCAAACATATCGTATACCATGTATTTCTATTGACTACTGGTGAGATTTGGTGAACAATCATGAATGAGCCCATGAGGAACGAACATTCACAAGCCAAGTAGAAGAAATGTTGTCTTGTAAGGCATTAATTATGTTTTAGTGATGAAAGGCTGAGATTAGTTAAATGATAGAGAAAGTTCTGTCAACTGACTATCCTACCTTCTATTCATGCACTTGTTTTTGTAACATACGTAAGAGCGCAAAAGTTTGCAGCGGACGGATTAGAAATTCACTAAAATACACGAGCTCATTGGTTCGTTTCCGCTCCTTGGGTACTAAGATCCTCATCGGGACAGGAGAATTAGTACCAGACTTTCTCTAGAAAGAACAAAAGGCACCACTTGATACATCGATAGACGTGCAGTCATTTTGCAGAGCAGATGAAATGATCACTCATTCATGTTACGATGCTTAATGTAGTAGAATGCACAGCGTGTCCCTATGGGATTGATCAGTGCTGACTGCTTCATACTAGCAGAAAATGAGAGGCTTAATAGAGATGGCGTTGCAACACCACGGAATATGACCGTGTGTGCATGTATATGCTACCTTCATTTTGTGACCAACGGATCATTATCGTGACCGCAGTGATTTATTCGACACCATTTTCAATTTTCCTTCTTCTCAGGCACCGGAGGGCTTGGTAAGTCGGGAGCGACGGACCGAACCAACGTCTACGTGCGAAGCCCATCTGAATATCCATTGAGCTACAGATACAGAAATACGTGCAATTCAATAAATTAGGAGCAAGGGACTTTCTATTGCTAGCAAGTTAGAAGTATTAGTGCCCAATACTCATAGATAAAAAGATTTATCTATAATACCCACGGATCGCCTCATATGAGGGATCTGGAGCCGATTAGTCACGAGGCTAAATGGCGCGTCCCTAGGTGGCGGATAGGGGGTTAATCGCGGTCCAAAAGCGAGCTTTGCTTCATTGAGACGCAGGTGGATCAGGAGATGGATTTCCTGTTTTTGCTGCGCCGATTTGGAACATACTTTCTGTATTTGTTAAGCGTATTCATGCATGCGTGTGTGAGTGCGTTCTCGCTCTATGCATCTCGTTCTCGTTCTATACAATGTATTCTACGAGTCAATTCGGCCAGAAGCCTGCAATCAAGTGACAGGGAACTATATGGGAGGAGGTTAGGAGTCGCCTCCAACAAATAAGCTCCATGTCCACTCTGGCAGAGCCTGGCAAGCTACCCGTGAGTATACCTAGCCCTTACGTTCAGAGCCCAGCAAGCTATACGTGGGTATCAAAAATACTAAACACAGTAAAAAAAAA
>MQTX01000075.1:619474-646077 GCA_009735665.1 Angiostrongylus cantonensis
GGAGCGGAATCGAACTAGCACCACACTCGTAATGAAGGACATCAATTCCACTTTGCTGTCCGCCTCGTGAAAAACCAATAACAGGCGGCAAATAAGAAAGGAGCATATTGTAGCCTCTACAGCAAAGTATAACATTCTATTTACTGCCCATTATCGTTTTGTTTTCATGGCACGGTTTTATGTGAAATACAACAACAATGATGTAGAGATGATTTCATGACTGAGACCTTCTAGACTGCTGGTTTTAAGAGCAATCTAAACAAAAAAAATTGGCATGTAGACTTCTTCACTGAAATTCTTTAAGGATCCACGCTAAGGCAGCGGGTGAAGAAGCTCGTCTCAATTCGTAAAAGAGGTGAATTGGAACAACTTTGGCTGAAAAAATGTGGTGTTAAGTGTGGGTCCTTCAGAATATTTTAGAGAAAGCGAGAGCCTATGACTTACTCTTCGAAGCATTTAAAAGACGTAATTTTGTTAGCCGTGGTAATCTGCTAGATACGAAGATAGTGTTCACTAGCTAGGTTTTGCTGTACGTTTACTCATAGCTGGAGTGGTCGATATCTTAGCAAGCTTAAGAGGCTGATGAATTTCCACGACTCATCGTAACTGGGGCGCGTGTGGCGCAGTGGTTGGAGGCGCCACTGCGACACTCACGTGGATTCGATACCTGCGCCATGGCCCACCAAGCTTTCCATCTCTCCGGGGTCGGTAAATTGGTACCAGACTTGTCTGGGAGGATAGTAGCACTGGCTCGATACATCGACAGACCACCGCGATTCATTGTAAAGGCCAGATATGCATTCAATCACTTTCAACGATACTTAATGAAGTCGAATGCATGGCGCATCCCTCAAGGATTGGTCAACGCCGAGAGTTTTATCCTTTATCTTTTTTATCGTAACTGGTTGTGCCCACAAGTACACGACTGGAAGCGAATTGAGGTGTAGAACCGTACATTTTATACAATACTTCTCGGTTATCACTTAGATAAGAACACAAGAATAGTAGAACGAAAACGATAACTCATTTTAGGAGCGAAGCTTTACACGTTTAGTCAGCTTTCATTTAGGAAAACGCACTGATGAAGTGAAGGACAAGATTGACACTAATGTAAGAGTGGCAGTTAAATGTTACTAATGTTGATTTTTTTTGTTTCAAAAATGCTGTTTTTTCGTATTTTTTATTCACTGTGATCTGAAAGATACTAACACTGTGCCGGAGCTAGCGCTATCACGTTAACAGTTGTCACCTATAAAAGACGTCGTCCTGAGAGAGCCAGGAAATCTTCAACACCTAATGGTTGAAGTTTTCCTAATGTGGCGACAAATCGCTAACGAATATTCTCATGGAATTTTGCGGTTTTTAATTTTAATAATTCAGGAAAAAGCCAGCAATACTCCGACGGATGCCCAAAAAGCAGTTTTCAAAGCGTTCGTTAAGGTAGCCTTCATTGATTCGAAATCGGAATTGCCTATGAACTTGTTTATAGCGTAAACTTTTAGCGTTGATAGAAATTCGGTACGCATTCGACTAGATGCGTATCGTCGTAATGGTGATTGGATACATATTTAGCCTACGCAGCTATCTTCAATGACCTATCGAGGTGTCAAGACCGTGTTTTTGTCCTTCCACACAAGTCAGCGCCATTTTGCCGACCTGAAGCGATGGGAGGCGTGGTTGTTGCAGGGCACAGGAACGAACACACAACCATTTTTGTCTTACAAGAGACCTTTCATCACTGAGTTTCACGCGCTCCAGCAGTTCGTTTATCCAATAAAAAAATAAACTCTGACTAATTTAGAGCAACTAAGTGGGGAAAAAAGAAAATGGAAAGATAGGAAAGGTAGCGTTGATAGGTAATCTAATCAACGCCAGTTCATTTCTTAAGCACACTTTCGATTGCACAGAAGTACGAAGTATAGATGTAGCCTACACTGTGACCTTCGTAAGACACGTGTGTATTTCAGTGGTTTGAGGTAACCTGCTATACGAACCGTTGCTGGTCGAATGCAGAACATGGAGAAAACACAGCTTTCCAACCCTCCGAGAGGGCTCGGCAAATTGGTCGCAGACTTCTCTGGGAATAAAAACGTAATGCATCGACAGGCCACCTCAAGTTATTGTTTCTATCAGATACGCATTCAAATGCCTCTTCAATGCCTAATGGAATTTAGTACATGGGGATCTATGAGGAATTGATAATCACCAAAACAATTAGTCGTTCATGATCCACGACTTATGGAGGCGAAATCAATATGTACCTTAGACAGTTCGTGAATAAGCACCAGCTCTGCCGTGCATATGTTGTATAGTGTGTATCGTTTAGTATACAATTTTAAGCAACATATCCGAACTCATATTGAACTTCGCTAGTTGAATGAAGTTCCTTAAGTCTACAAATCTCTTTCTACAACGTTAGTATTATTTAATCCTCTCAAGACTAATTCTGACTTTCCGGATTGGTGGATTTTTCTTCACTTCTGCGTGATGGCTTCTATTTGGAACACGAGGGCAAATGAACAAACAGCGTTTCGCACAAGACGGTGCAACCCCGCTTGTGTTCGAAGGCGCTGCTTTCGCGTTGAGATTTTTCAAAATTCAAATATCATTTTTATCTTCTTAACAACTTTAATTTCAAACATGTTTTGACTCGGAAGAAAACCAGAAAGACTGTATACAGAGATTTTATCCACGACTGAGGTGAGAGAGCAGTATTTTCTGCAAATGTGCTTACTACCCAACTCTCCAAGTATTTCAGTTATAGAGAAATTAGCGTCAGCTTCTGAAAGAACGGCTATGCGTGCTGGAGATCTAGTAGTATCACCTCTATGTTTTATGCATTGTAGTAGCGACACAGTATCTAAAAACTACTTTTTGTAGTTTTTATTAAAATACTGCTTACAATGTTTACTTTTTATTTCCTGCCTACTATAATTTTTCCGGCGGAATATGAAGCGAAATACAACCACAATATTGCTGGAATATTTGCAAAACTCCAGATCTCAGGTGTCAGCGGTGGAGAACGAATGTGCTATTACCCATTCCAGGCGCTAACGAGTTCACCACCACACAATGCAGGTTCTTCGATTCGCCTGTTTCTGTTTTCTGTTTCTTAACTGTTTCTATTTCTTAACTGAGCTCAATGCCGATGTAGGCTTCCTAGGTCAATCTCGTTGACGGATGATTTCTAATGGCACTGATCGATAGGACTAGGTGAGAAACAGGCGAAACGAATCACCCGCAGGGTTTGGTGGCGAACTCGTTAGCCCGCGGAAAGGGTGATAGCACATTTGCTCCCCACCGTAGACACCTGCGATTTGGAATTTTGCAAATATCTCAGCAATACTGTGGTTATGGTTATACTGCTTATATTTAAAACAAAGAAATGTTTAGGAAGTGGTCGAGATGGGTGTAGAAGGTCGGCTCAAAGAATTTGCCGTTCTCAAATCCTATCTTGCCGTTAACTATGCGAGAAATATTTTCGATCAAAATCCGACAAAAAATCGCTATAAAGGTATGTGCATTTGGTTGAAAACTAGTTTGAAACGTCTGAAAATTGTGGTAGGAAAACCATTTGTACAGCGACAGCATAGCCAGCCTTACACGGGCAACTACCCTTTTACTAGGCTATAGACATTCCTCCGCACCCAAGGGACATCTCAACGTTGAGGTGAACCCAGACCATCACTGTTCACCTTGAAAATGTGAGAAGTGCCCAACAAACCATGTGGGAAGTCCAGTGTGCAGTTGCGAAAAGCGCGCGGTGAAGCTATTTTCACATTCTGCAGTAACTGAATTACAGAGATACACGAAAAGCGCAATGGGCTTGAGTGCCCTCAATAGACACGGAACCAATTGCTGGTTTGATTCTGTGCCCCAAGCATACCACGCGCTCTATCCCACTGGTTTCGACCAATTGGTGGTAGATGAAAGCACCGACCTTATACACTTCTAGCCTACCGCAAGTCGTGGTCAGATGTATAGTCAATCACCTCTAGTATGGTATGAATATGTTTCAATGCATGACGTATTTTTAAGAGATTGGTCAAAAAAAGTCGAACGCGTTACATTTTTTCAATGAACAGTAAGGCAAAGTGTCTGTTTTCCAAGTACGGCTGATGTCATCCTTTCAGATGTGATCTGTAACGAACTTACTCGCGTAAGTATTAAGGACGGAAAGAGGTCTGATTACATTCATGCCAACTATGTAAAAGGCGATTATCTCCAGAACACATTCATTTGTACACAAGTGAGTAAAGGGCAAGCTGAGAAAGGTGTTCTTCTAACAGTAGCCGTGATGCCGTCATACGAAACCGTAATATGAAATCCATCACATCAAATCCGTTGACCGAAGTCTGCTAAAAATTCGACGCTGCCGCTTCTTGTTCATACAGACTAACTCTTCAGGATCTCCTTCGTAAAGAATATTTCATGGCATTAGTCAGGGTATTTTTGATAACCTCACACAAAGCTGCTATAAATTTTGTTTCACAATGGATAACGTTTCGGGAAATTTATTTTTATTCAGAATTTCATCAACTTTTCCAGGACACGAGGGCACTCCACGCAGTGAATAGACGTTTTTTTCCTTTGGGTTACAGCAAAATTCCACGAATCATTAGCCGTTTCGCAATAAAACTCATATCAACAATATCGCAAGCATGAAGAAGACACACGTTTTCCGAAAGTTCACTCTATTCCCAAAGCAATGTTCAAACGGAACCACCACTTTACCATTAATTTCTCGTCTTCTGTAGGAAAATGTCAGAATGTTACAGTGGTTTCAACGATCCCTCTATTAGCGCCGTAAAGTCTTTCCATATTTATGTCCTTTTGTTTCACCACATCGGCGGAAGCCTTCTAACCACGATGGGAAATACGAAGAAAGAGAACCGTCCTTGACTTTCAACAGCTTTGCTAATGGTACATTTTTTCTTCACCTGACGAATTCTCATATCTCAGGGACCAATGCCGACAACGGTCTATGACTTTTGGCGTATGATTGTCAGCGAGAACGTAACGCACATCGTAATGTTATGCGAGACGATAGAAAATGGTAAAGCGAAATGCGAACAGTACTGGCCTATCGCTCAGGATGAAAAAATGACTATCGAAGGTAACAGGGAAGCAATGTATAAAGCCGATATGCATCTGAAATGACTGTAACGATTTGTGATAGGCATTTTTACGATGAAAAATTGTTGCATCTATTTAAAATTCAGATTTCACCCTAACTAATCTAAGAGTAAGCTCCGATGACAATCATGTGACGAGGACCACGATTGAACTTCAAGTGGGAAACGGTGGGCAAAAACATCTGGTGAAACACCATCAGTGGAAGACTTGGTGATTATCGTCGTCTCCTTATTTTTATAAGTTATTTTCAACGGTTCTTTTTTTTGCAGTCTTTCATTATTTTAACCGATTATCACATCGATGTGTTATATTGAAGGCCTGACAAAACTGTTCCTAAGTCATTGCTTGCCGTGTTTCGAATTCTGGAAGTGGTGCGCCGGTCGTCAAATCCAATTGTCATACACTGTTCAGCTGGTATTGGACGTACAGGTTCAATGGTGGGACTGTGTTGAAAACCGTTAATAGTGTGCTGAAACGGAGCTGACCACTCGTGTCAATAATGAATGTTGATCACATTCCAGATGGCAATAGAAATGGGACTGCAAACATTACTAGCTGGGCAGAAGCTTAATTTATTAGAAACGTGTAGGAAACTACGAGGTATGCCTTTGGTTTGATTTGACGGATGAAGGTCTTAGGATTCGTCAGTGTTTTAGGGATGCGCTATACTCGAGGAGATAACATGAGCATCATAGATGTGAATAGATGTATATTTCTTTTATTTTATTTTATATTTTAAATGGCGGGGCAAATGTGGTGTTTGGAGGTGCCCTGTAGCACACACGTGGAATCGATCATCGCGCCCATGGCCCAGTAAGGTTTCCATTCCTCCAGAGTTGGCAAATTGGTACCAAACTTGTCTGGGAGGTTAGCAGCACAGCTTTCATTCGATTAATTTTCTCGCATCCATTGTCCACGATGATCTTCCAACTATTACGTGTGGTTTCGGTTGCTGCTTGAGGATTTTCATTTCATCTTGAATGTTGTAGAATGCTGGTCGAGCAGTTCTCTCTACAGTCCTGAGATAGTCAGGCTGGAGCGTTCCCAACCGAGCTGCAGAGAGTGAATTTTTTCCAGACAAGTCCGGTACCAATTTCTCGACCCCGAAGGGATAAGAGGCTTGGCTGGCCCCGGTGCGGAAACGAAGTAACACCATGCTCGTGATGACAGACATCACTACCACTGTGCTATCTCCCCCATAGATGTATATTTATTTCACATAATGACTTACAGAGCCTACGGATTTATCTACAGAGTGTCTGTTGTTATCCTAAACAAGCCTGGTCCTAGTTGGCTCAGCTCCTTGGCATGCGAAGATTGAGTTTGCATACGGCATGAGAAAACCAGTCACCATTTGTTTCTTGCAGCTGATCTACATGCACCCTCTCAGCAATATTATGGGAACGTGTTCTTATCGAGCCTTTCCTTTTATTTTGATTCATTTTTATTTTCAGTGCTCTATGTAGTCTAGCACAATGAAGCCCTGGTAGTGCATACGTAGTGGGAAGTTGGCTGACGTCCGTACAAGGCAAAGCACCCTTTCTTAATATATTTGTCTGCCATTGTCAATAGCAGATCGTCAGGCCTCTAGCTTATAGATGTTTTTTATAGACAAAACTTAGATTCAGAGGGGTTATCGTGGAACTAGATTTGTACCTTTTTTCAATGTTACAGACCAGCGAATGCATGGTGTTCAAGTGGAAGCGCAGTATGTGTATGTGGCGGAAGCGTTATGCGAGTACGGTAAAGCAATGGGTTACTGGAACGATCCTGAACTTATCGATGTACGTCTGACTTTTTATTTTGTTTTGGAGTTTATAAAGCAACTTTTAGTTAAGTTACTTTATTCATTAGTTTAATAAAGGACCATAGTATTCTGACAAGCTGCTTATTTTCTCTATATTTTCAGCAATACCAGAAATTTAAGACAACGTTCGATGAGTATGTTGCCCGGCTGCCACCGCCTGATGCAGCAGTTCCCCAACAAGCCGTTCTTCTAGCTAGTGCAGCCATACAAAACCAGCAAGTGTTACAGAATCAACCACTGTTACAGCGACAGCCTCAGGTACCGCCGATGGTGATCTCGCCAGCTCAAGAAGTTGCGGCACCAACACCGCCTCTTAACTCACAACTAGCTAATAAGGAAGGAGTACGAGTAGAATACGTAGAAAATAGTATACCTCCACCATTGTTGCCTGCTAGGCCG
This sequence comes from Angiostrongylus cantonensis, assembly GCA_009735665.1. Lineage (NCBI taxonomy): Eukaryota > Metazoa > Nematoda > Chromadorea > Rhabditida > Metastrongylidae > Angiostrongylus > Angiostrongylus cantonensis. The sequence continues at coordinate 626,817 of MQTX01000075.1, forward strand.
ACCCTATCGCTACAGCCTTTACATGAACCACCACGAGTACTGCAAGCGGTCCCTGGACCGACCAAAGTGCTGCAGTCGATTCCCGAACAGACCCGAAAACCGCAACATGTTTCTGGACTACCACGATTACAATCAGATTGCGAACCTCCACTAATGATGGGACCGGGTTCAGGTTCACAGCATGGCAATTCTTTATCACAAGCCATTGCGGAACAATGCCCAGCATACCCGAGTGCAGCAGCGTGTAGGTCTAATATCGGTTCTTCATTGCCGAAATGCAAGAATAAGAAAGGCATCGATGCGGTTATGATGAACACGATTCCGAGCAATGATGCTGTTCGTGACCGTCAGGCCCACTATGCGCGTCAACCAGTACCACATTCCGTCTATGTAAATTTGAAATAGATGTTAAAAAATAAGTCATTTTCAGATATACCAAGTATATGTTCTCATAAATGTTTCTGACATGCTCATATATGCTTTGTGAATAAAACTCTACGAGGAAAAGATGTATGGCATTCGACAGCAATATTTCAAACATATCGTATACCATGTATTTCTATTGACTACTGGTGAGATTTGGTGAACAATCATGAATGAGCCCATGAGGAACGAACATTCACAAGCCAAGTAGAAGAAATGTTGTCTTGTAAGGCATTAATTATGTTTTAGTGATGAAAGGCTGAGATTAGTTAAATGATAGAGAAAGTTCTGTCAACTGACTATCCTACCTTCTATTCATGCACTTGTTTTTGTAACATACGTAAGAGCGCAAAAGTTTGCAGCGGACGGATTAGAAATTCACTAAAATACACGAGCTCATTGGTTCGTTTCCGCTCCTTGGGTACTAAGATCCTCATCGGGACAGGAGAATTAGTACCAGACTTTCTCTAGAAAGAACAAAAGGCACCACTTGATACATCGATAGACGTGCAGTCATTTTGCAGAGCAGATGAAATGATCACTCATTCATGTTACGATGCTTAATGTAGTAGAATGCACAGCGTGTCCCTATGGGATTGATCAGTGCTGACTGCTTCATACTAGCAGAAAATGAGAGGCTTAATAGAGATGGCGTTGCAACACCACGGAATATGACCGTGTGTGCATGTATATGCTACCTTCATTTTGTGACCAACGGATCATTATCGTGACCGCAGTGATTTATTCGACACCATTTTCAATTTTCCTTCTTCTCAGGCACCGGAGGGCTTGGTAAGTCGGGAGCGACGGACCGAACCAACGTCTACGTGCGAAGCCCATCTGAATATCCATTGAGCTACAGATACAGAAATACGTGCAATTCAATAAATTAGGAGCAAGGGACTTTCTATTGCTAGCAAGTTAGAAGTATTAGTGCCCAATACTCATAGATAAAAAGATTTATCTATAATACCCACGGATCGCCTCATATGAGGGATCTGGAGCCGATTAGTCACGAGGCTAAATGGCGCGTCCCTAGGTGGCGGATAGGGGGTTAATCGCGGTCCAAAAGCGAGCTTTGCTTCATTGAGACGCAGGTGGATCAGGAGATGGATTTCCTGTTTTTGCTGCGCCGATTTGGAACATACTTTCTGTATTTGTTAAGCGTATTCATGCATGCGTGTGTGAGTGCGTTCTCGCTCTATGCATCTCGTTCTCGTTCTATACAATGTATTCTACGAGTCAATTCGGCCAGAAGCCTGCAATCAAGTGACAGGGAACTATATGGGAGGAGGTTAGGAGTCGCCTCCAACAAATAAGCTCCATGTCCACTCTGGCAGAGCCTGGCAAGCTACCCGTGAGTATACCTAGCCCTTACGTTCAGAGCCCAGCAAGCTATACGTGGGTATCAAAAATACTAAACACAGTAAAAAAAAAACGGGCCTCATTCCCCTGACCCCGGAAGAGCGCCCAATTTCGCAGCGTTGGGAAAGACAAGTACGGAGAGGCTGCTAAAATCTCAGCGCTAATGGAAGCTGCCTGGATCATGAACTATGGTGAGAATCTGTACCTACAATGGACGTACACTTGCATCCGAGTCCTCGAAAAAAGACTTGCTCATGCAAGCAAGAATGGTAAGGTAAGTAAGGTAAGGGCGAGACGACGCCACCCATTCAACGCATGACACTGGAGAAGAACTGTTCCTCGGAACATGCGACAGTAGAGGAGTAGGCGGTGTCGGCGTTCTCGTCAGCACGAGTTTGTCCATAAACATCTATTCATTCGATCAGCTTAAGTCGTTTCGCGCCATCATGAAACTGAGACGAAGAAGAAGTCGAAGCGTTCTACATGAGAGGTTCCACAGAAAAGACCATACATTCTTCAAGGTCATCATCGGTTATTTCAATGCAAGGATTGGACCAAGAAGATGGTCTCGGGAACGTCACATTGAGACCCACGGATTAGAATGGAACGAATAAGGTGAATAAGATGTTCTCTGAGTTTATCATGGCGATCAAGACCATCCGTGGTAACTCGCAATTCCAGAAGCCTTTACCTCAACGCTGAACGTGAAAATCTCCCATTAGAGAGTACCATAGCGAAATAGATCACATCATAGAAAATAGAAAGTTTTGCCTAACCGATGTCGCTGTTGCACCAAAATTCTACACGGAATCAGACCACCGTCTTCTTCGTACAAGCTTCTATTTCTCGCGCAGAAGAGAAAAGCCGCTAAATTCAGAAACCGAAGTCGCAGACCCACTATAAACTGGGACTAATTAAACTCATTAGTCGACTGTTGGAAAGATGCTGTTATCGACAACGTCGACGAGGAATATGATCGGCTCATTCAACATGTTTACGTTAGCGACATGAAAGCTGAGAGTTCGAAGGTCACCAAGAGACGTCTGTCTCCAGAAACTCTCGAGCTAATACGCCAGTGTGGAATCGCACGAGCTGCAGGCAACCGCGAACTAACGTCCTCGCTTGCTAAACAATGCAGACAGGCGATAAAAGAATATCTTAAAGAGAGAAGAGAAGCAGTGATGGTCGAAGCTGCAGAGGCTGGGAAAAGCATTCGCAAAGCCCGCCGAAGCTTCGCCAATTACAAGACCAAGATGACTGCACTCCGGCGTCCAGACGGAACAATAACAGCGTCCAGAAAGGCAATGGAGAAAATCATCCATGGATACTACTCAGATCTTTTCGATAGCCACGTCATCCTTTCCTCATGCGAAATAAGAGACGATAAATATGTCGCCCCACAGGTTCTTCCTTCCGAAATCCGACATGCCAATTCGTCGGTGAAAAATCGAACAGCATTAGGTCCGGATAGGATAAAATTTCGTTTTTTTTAGATAATTATAAAATAAAATTTTATAATTTTTTGCCTTCCGTCAGTGCTCCTAAACACACTTGCTCGGCTCTTCACACGCTACCTGTCTGAATGCATCCTACTCAGTGGAAGACCAGCAAGACCGTATTATTGTTCAGGAAGGGTGACCTACACGATATAGGCAACAATCGCCCAATCTGCTTGTTATCCGTCGTCTACAAACTTTTCACTCTAGTCGTCTTAAACAGGATTGACAGAAAACTGAACGAAGGACAGCCATGTGAGCAAGCAGGGTTTCGAAAAGGATTTAGCACAATGGACCACATTCACACGATAACAAGGCTCATTGAAGTATCGCGAGAGTGGAGAAGAGCGCTCTGTCCCACTTTCATCGACTTACAGAAGGCCTTTGATTCAACTGAGATAGAAGCAATCATGGAAGCCCTTGGTAGTGAAGGAGTCCCTACCCAGTACCTAAGGGTTCTTCGGGAGCTATACAAAAATTTCACAACCAAAATTTCACCATTCTACAACGATATTAGCGTTGACGTCAAAAGAGGAGTTAGGCAAGGCGATGCAATCTCGCCAAAATCATTCACCGCCACCCTCCAGAACGTCATGCGAACATTGGAATGGGGTAATATGGTAGCGATCGTCGGCAGACACATCACCTTCGCTTTGCTGATCATATCGTCCTTATAACACCGGACATTAGCCAAGAGGAATGTATGCTTGCTGACTTTGATAAAGCGTGTGGAAAAGATAGGTCTTCGACTAAATCTAAATAGAACGATGTTCATGAAGAACATATTGGTTTCGTTTGCCACACTCACGCTCAACGGAACGAATATCTTCGAATGCTCCAGTTATATCTATCTATGTTGGGAAATCAATATGATGAACGACTTAGCTCCAGAGCTGAGCAGAAGGAAACGAGCAGCTTCGGGAGCTTTCAAGAGCATCTAAGATGTAGTGAAGAGAACAAAAAAAACCCGACTCGAGCAGCTTCGGGAGCTTTCAAGAGCATCTAAGATGTAGTGAAGAGAACAAAAAACACCCGACTCCGTGCTCACCTTTTCGACTCAACGGTTCCTCCTGCCCTAACGTATGAGTCAGAAACCTGGTAGCTGCGTAAGCCGGATGAAAGATCACTCAACGTTATCGAACGCGCAATCGAAAGAACGATGCTAGGAGTATCCCGTTTCACACAAGTAAAGGATGGGTTCCGAAGCTCCGATCTTCGTCAACGATCATAAATCAAACATGCCGTTCTATACGCCAAACAGTTGAAGCTAAGGTGGGCCGACGTAATGCGTATGAATGATAACCGATGGACAAGAGCTGTTAGTGACTGGATTCCTCGGGATGTCAAACGTACTGCAGGAATACCACCGACCCGATGGTCAGAGTTCTCCACTAAAAGCCTGGAAGAAAGATATGGTGCTCGACGAGTCCCTAGAGGGAGCAGAACCCATTTGGCTACTCTTGCACGTGACAGGGAAAAATGGAGGATTTACTGGCGCCCGTTCGAGCCACTTGACGATCAATGGGACTACAGGTGATGCAGGTGACAGGTCATCTTTATTATAGCTCAAACTATGGTATACAACACATAGATGATGATCGATATTTAATGGATTTGTGTTTAGGACGTTTGTGCACTCGTGACAACAAATCTGAAAAAAGTGAAATCGTAGATTTAGGGGGGAACAAATGTTTTTCGTTTTTGCGAAATATATTCTATTAATATCCGAACATGTCTTGCTTTTTTATTTAATCCGTCTTCACATCTGCTGTGCCGATCCCAGCACTTCCTACATCTGGTTCGTTTCCTCGCATCCATCTCCGTGCCTGAAGATCTTCCAACTTTTACGTTGCGCTTCGGTTGCTGCTCGACGATTTCCATTTCATCTTGAATGCCGTAGAATACGTATTGATCAATTCTCCCTGGTGTTTTGAAATAGCTAGGCTAAAGCCGTTTCCAATTGGGTTGAAGAGATAAATTTTTTCTCCAGACAAGTCCAGTGCCAACTTCTCAACCCCGGAGGGATGAATGGCTTGGTTGGCCCGGAGGAAAATCGAACTATCACCGTGCTCGTAGTGACGGACATCACTACCGCTGTGCTATCCGCTCCCTATTTTATGATATTATGACATTTCATATGAGATTGAATATTTCACATGATATAGTAAAATCAAATTAAACGAACTCAAATTTTTTTCCCATCTGCTCCATTTGTATCCGACTCTCGAAACTGGTCTATATCGGAAAGAAATAAGTTATAAAGCGTTGACGTCATAGCGTTTTTCTTCGAGAAGGTTTTTTTTTAAAGATCTTGATGTTCTGCATTTTCCTTACTCTACATAGTGTGTGAAGAGATCAAAGATTTTTGAAACTACTCAACTATTCAATAGAAGTTGCTTTAATTCTAAATTTCTTCAAAAATGTCCAAATACATAGAAATTTTTTTTAAAAACAGTGTTAACTTTTTTATTTACTGCCCATTGTTGACGGTATTCATCGATAGAACTACCTGAGAGACAGGCGAAACCAAAGACCCACACAATGTGGTTGTGAACGCGTTAGCCACTGGAAAGGGTAATAGCGCGTTCGTTCCCCACCATAGACACCTGCGGTCCAGCGTTTTGCAAATATCTCAGCATCATTGTGGTTGCATCTTTAAAGCCGTTTTAATTTCAATTATTCATGGCAGACTAATACTAACAGCAAGTGTGTCCTTCTTTTTCTTTTCAAAAATAGGTTATGGTCGATGCTTACAGAATGTGCCCAAAAACGTGGCTCTATCCGCCGCACCAAGACTTCATGTTTGGCCAGTATTGTCACTAAAACCCCTAAAATTTCACGGTAATTCGAAGGGAGATAAAGAATTCTACGTTTATGTGCCTTTGAACGCAATACAATACTTATACGATGATTGTTGATGGTTACACTCAATGCGACGAATGTGACCGTTATGCTTCGAACGATCACGGGCGTTGATAATCTTTGTCCGCGGCATTTCGTTTCTCATCAGACGCTCTTGTCGTAATTCCCTAGAAATAGATTTTATAAGCGCGAACAATTTTGCTGTACTAGCACGGAAATTGTTTAGTCTGTCATAATAACAGCTTATAATGTCTCCAGAATGGTAACAAGCTAATGAACACTGCTGGTATTGGAACCAAGCGAGTCCGTGGTCGGAAGTTTCCGACAATGCTCACTTGATTGTTGGTTCGATCCCATGCGCGCTATCTAGACTTTTCATCAGTGTATAAAAATGAGACCGGGCGTATATCGGTAGCCACCGAAAGACGTTATATAGGTCATACTTGCCGTCAACCACTTCTACGGTACCTGCTTCTAATAGTTCGAAGGAATTGTTCAGCAGATTTCCCTCTGATCAACACTGTATATGAAGCACAGACATAAAAAACCTATTGTTTTAGAAAATAATTCCATAGACTCACAACAATTCTGGAATTTTAAAAGATTCATAGGTAACATTAGTTCTGCGGCCGATTTCGATGTGGTTTGGTGCAGCCTGTCCACAATCAGTCAAGATTAATTAAGCTAATAAAGAGTCTGCTTTTGTTCATTAGCTGAAATCTTGCTTATCACAAAGCGAAGTGAACGTATAGCTGCTAAATAACCCTGCCAAATCTTTGGAAAGACTGAGAAACATAACGCACATATGTCTAGCATGGGTCAAATTTGAAATCAAGCGCATTAGAAACTAATCTGAACTACGCATTTTGAGAAACTGGTTTTGAGCAATAACAGAGCACTGTTGGCATCGAAAGGAACAAAAATCAGTGCAGTGCATAATACTGATACCGGTACAATTTGCCGATTATAACACGATGATCCAAATCGATTCTATAATAGTACCCTGGATCGACTTTCTATTAACCTCAGCATTTTCGAGAAGCCGTAGATCTCATAATTATCGGTCAGATTTTCATCTTTCTGTTCGTGCTGTTGAAGTGTTCGACCTAGTAAGTTGCGCATTGGTGTACCCTTCCAGGCTCTGAAGAAGGCGATTCTGCCGAAACGTCAGCTACGATTGTGTTGTATGTGTGTTATTGCATGGAAGTAAACGTATGCTGTTTGACAACCTTGCGATTGTTGAGAGAGAAAACGACGAATTCAAATCGATTCCATCAAAATACGAGTCACATATGGCCTACGCATTCTTGGACGTTTAGCAGAGTAATGCATGGCTTGAACGACGCATTGAGTAATAATAGGCGGCTAATCGTACAGAAACACTCGTTCAAAGCTCCTTCGTTATCAATGTCAGGTCAAGCCACATAATTTTATGTTCAGACGGCCAACCATTGAGATATTACCTAGCATTCATTCAGAATGGTTTCACCTATACGTTTCAGTTTCTTTCTGTCGGCTATAGTTCTCAGTGGTTTAGGTCGGCAGCTCTTCTTCACGTTTGAGACATTTCACTCTTTATTTACGCAGGAAGTACTTTGAAAATGGCGATCCTGAAAAATCTGCTTTTCAATTCAAGTCATTGGAGAGAATGTCTCTTGGCATTGAACTCAGAGAAAGCACATGGGGTTCTTCTTTATTTAAGCAAAGGATGATTACTTGACTTTGAAAAAAAGAAAACTACAAAATGTGGCAGGAACTCCAACACCTAAGCTGATCAATCATTTGGCTAAGAGATCGACGAAGCTCGTCATCAAAATATGTTACGAAATAATTTGTATGGTGAACATCCGATAGAAAATAATAACTTAAGAGTCCATATCGTTGAGGAACACGGTCTGCTGACCAGACCATCGTCTTGAACGACATGCTATTATGAAGAGCAAATATTTATTTACTGTTCGGGCAGAATGATCGGACATATCTATTTAAAAGAGCGCGCGTAGTGCGTGGGATACAACTGAAGAGCGCTCTGTCCCACTTTCATCGACTTACAGAAGGCCTTTGATTCAACTGAGATAGAAGCAATCATGGAAGCCCTTGGTAGTGAAGGAGTCCCTACCCAGTACCTAAGGGTTCTTCGGGAGCTATACAAAAATTTCACAACCAAAATTTCACCATTCTACAACGATATTAGCGTTGACGTCAAAAGAGGAGTTAGGCAAGGCGATACAATCCCGCCAAAATTATTTACAGGCTCCCTCCAGAACGTCATGCGAACATTGGAATGGGGTAATATGGTAGCGATCGTCGGCAGACACATCACCTTCGCTTTGCTGATCATATCGTCCTTATAACACCGGACATTAGCCAAGAGGAATGTATGCTTGCTGACTTTGATAAAGCGTGTGGAAAAGATAGGTCTTCGACTAAATCTAAATAGAACGATGTTCATGAAGAACGGATTGGTTTCGTTTGCCACACTCACGCTCAACGGAACGAATATCTTCGAATGCTCCAGTTATATCTATCTATGTTGGGAAATCAATATGATGAACGACTTAGCTCCAGAGCTGAGCAGAAGGAAACGAGCAGCTTCGGGAGCTTTCAAGAGCATCTAAGATGTAGTGAAGAGAACAAAAAACACCCGACTCCGTGCTCACCTTTTCGACTCAACGGTTCCTCCTGCCCTAACGTATGAGTCAGAAACCTGGTAGCTGCGTAAGCCGGATGAAAGATCACTCAACGTTATCGAACGCGCAATCGAAAGAACGATGCTAGGAGTATCCCGTTTCACACAAGTAAAGGATGGGTTCCGAAGCTCCGATCTTCGTCAACGATCATAAATCAAACATGCCGTTCTATACGCCAAACAGTTGAAGCTAAGGTGGGCCGACGTAATGCGTATGAATGATAACCGATGGACAAGAGCTGTTAGTGACTGGATTCCTCGGGATGTCAAACGTACTGCAGGAATACCACCGACCCGATGGTCAGAGTTCTCCACTAAAAGCCTGGAAGAAAGATATGGTGCTCGACGAGTCCCTAGAGGGAGCAGAACCCATTTGGCTACTCTTGCACGTGACAGGGAAAAATGGAGGATTTACTGGCGCCCGTTCGAGCCACTTGACGATCAATGGGACTACAGGTGATGCAGGTGACAGGTCATCTTTATTATAGCTCAAACTATGGTATACAACACATAGATGATGATCGATATTTAATGGATTTGTGTTTAGGACGTTTGTGCACTCGTGACAACAAATCTGAAAAAAGTGAAATCGTAGATTTAGGGGGGAACAAATGTTTTTCGTTTTTGCGAAATATATTCTATTAATATCCGAACATGTCTTGCTTTTTTATTTAATCCGTCTTCACATCTGCTGTGCCGATCCCAGCACTTCCTACATCTGGTTCGTTTCCTCGCATCCATCTCCGTGCCTGAAGATCTTCCAACTTTTACGTTGCGCTTCGGTTGCTGCTCGACGATTTCCATTTCATCTTGAATGCCGTAGAATACGTATTGATCAATTCTCCCTGGTGTTTTGAAATAGCTAGGCTAAAGCCGTTTCCAATTGGGTTGAAGAGATAAATTTTTTCTCCAGACAAGTCCAGTGCCAACTTCTCAACCCCGGAGGGATGAATGGCTTGGTTGGCCCGGAGGAAAATCGAACTATCACCGTGCTCGTAGTGACGGACATCACTACCGCTGTGCTATCCGCTCCCTATTTTATGATATTATGACATTTCATATGAGATTGAATATTTCACATGATATAGTAAAATCAAATTAAACGAACTCAAATTTTTTTCCCATCTGCTCCATTTGTATCCGACTCTCGAAACTGGTCTATATCGGAAAGAAATAAGTTATAAAGCGTTGACGTCATAGCGTTTTTCTTCGAGAAGGTTTTTTTTTAAAGATCTTGATGTTCTGCATTTTCCTTACTCTACATAGTGTGTGAAGAGATCAAAGATTTTTGAAACTACTCAACTATTCAATAGAAGTTGCTTTAATTCTAAATTTCTTCAAAAATGTCCAAATACATAGAAATTTTTTTTAAAAACAGTGTTAACTTTTTTATTTACTGCCCATTGTTGACGGTATTCATCGATAGAACTACCTGAGAGACAGGCGAAACCAAAGACCCACACAATGTGGTTGTGAACGCGTTAGCCACTGGAAAGGGTAATAGCGCGTTCGTTCCCCACCATAGACACCTGCGGTCCAGCGTTTTGCAAATATCTCAGCATCATTGTGGTTGCATCTTTAAAGCCGTTTTAATTTCAATTATTCATGGCAGACTAATACTAACAGCAAGTGTGTCCTTCTTTTTCTTTTCAAAAATAGGTTATGGTCGATGCTTACAGAATGTGCCCAAAAACGTGGCTCTATCCGCCGCACCAAGACTTCATGTTTGGCCAGTATTGTCACTAAAACCCCTAAAATTTCACGGTAATTCGAAGGGAGATAAAGAATTCTACGTTTATGTGCCTTTGAACGCAATACAATACTTATACGATGATTGTTGATGGTTACACTCAATGCGACGAATGTGACCGTTATGCTTCGAACGATCACGGGCGTTGATAATCTTTGTCCGCGGCATTTCGTTTCTCATCAGACGCTCTTGTCGTAATTCCCTAGAAATAGATTTTATAAGCGCGAACAATTTTGCTGTACTAGCACGGAAATTGTTTAGTCTGTCATAATAACAGCTTATAATGTCTCCAGAATGGTAACAAGCTAATGAACACTGCTGGTATTGGAACCAAGCGAGTCCGTGGTCGGAAGTTTCCGACAATGCTCACTTGATTGTTGGTTCGATCCCATGCGCGCTATCTAGACTTTTCATCAGTGTATAAAAATGAGACCGGGCGTATATCGGTAGCCACCGAAAGACGTTATATAGGTCATACTTGCCGTCAACCACTTCTACGGTACCTGCTTCTAATAGTTCGAAGGAATTGTTCAGCAGATTTCCCTCTGATCAACACTGTATATGAAGCACAGACATAAAAAACCTATTGTTTTAGAAAATAATTCCATAGACTCACAACAATTCTGGAATTTTAAAAGATTCATAGGTAACATTAGTTCTGCGGCCGATTTCGATGTGGTTTGGTGCAGCCTGTCCACAATCAGTCAAGATTAATTAAGCTAATAAAGAGTCTGCTTTTGTTCATTAGCTGAAATCTTGCTTATCACAAAGCGAAGTGAACGTATAGCTGCTAAATAACCCTGCCAAATCTTTGGAAAGACTGAGAAACATAACGCACATATGTCTAGCATGGGTCAAATTTGAAATCAAGCGCATTAGAAACTAATCTGAACTACGCATTTTGAGAAACTGGTTTTGAGCAATAACAGAGCACTGTTGGCATCGAAAGGAACAAAAATCAGTGCAGTGCATAATACTGATACCGGTACAATTTGCCGATTATAACACGATGATCCAAATCGATTCTATAATAGTACCCTGGATCGACTTTCTATTAACCTCAGCATTTTCGAGAAGCCGTAGATCTCATAATTATCGGTCAGATTTTCATCTTTCTGTTCGTGCTGTTGAAGTGTTCGACCTAGTAGGTTGCGCATTGGTGTACCCTTCCAGGCTCTGAAGAAGGCGATTCTGCCGAAACGTCAGCTACGATTGTGTTGTATGTGTGTTATTGCATGGAAGTAAACGTATGCTATTTGACAACCTTGCGATTGTTGAGAGAGAAAACGACGAATTCAAATCGATTCCATCAAAATACGAGTCACATATGGCCTACGCATTCTTGGACGTTTAGCAGAGTAATGCATGGCTTGAACGACGCATTGAGTAATAATAGGCGGCTAATCGTACAGAAACACTCGTTCAAAGCTCCTTCGTTATCAATGTCAGGTCAAGCCACATAATTTTATGTTCAGACGGCCAACCATTGAGATATTACCTAGCATTCATTCAGAATGGTTTCACCTATACGTTTCAGTTTCTTTCTGTCGGCTATAGTTCTCAGTGGTTTAGGTCGGCAGCTCTTCTTCACGTTTGAGACATTTCACTCTTTATTTACGCAGGAAGTACTTTGAAAATGGCGATCCTGAAAAATCTGCTTTTCAATTCAAGTCATTGGAGAGAATGTCTCTTGGCATTGAACTCAGAGAAAGCACATGGGGTTCTTCTTTATTTAAGCAAAGGATGATTACTTGACTTTGAAAAAAAGAAAACTACAAAATGTGGCAGGAACTCCAACACCTAAGCTGATCAATCATTTGGCTAAGAGATCGACGAAGCTCGTCATCAAAATATGTTACGAAATAATTTGTATGGTGAACATCCGATAGAAAATAATAACTTAAGAGTCCATATCGTTGAGGAACACGGTCTGCTGACCAGACCATCGTCTTGAACGACATGCTATTATGAAGAGCAAATATTTATTTACTGTTCGGGCAGAATGATCGGACATATCTATTTAAAAGAGCGCGCGTAGTGCGTGGGATACAACTGTCTTCCAGCACATGCACTGTGCTTCAATTCCGAGCACAGTGGAAAACAAACTCTTTCAGGCTTCATTAGTAGCATATTAGTACAAGATCCTCTAAGAAGAAAAAGGAACAAGCTCTATATATAAGGAGGGTCACAACTCACTACATTTGCTAGTACCGCTCAGATCGAGCCCGATCACATTACCTTACGTTCATGTGTAGATCTGTAGTGCTGTCTATTTCTACTAGCACTAGAAACCTTATCTATACTCGATGTTACGCACCATTTAAAATGATTGTCTCATAATCTCCATGCTTCAATCGTTTACAACATTATGCAGAAGAAAAAGAACAGAAGAACAAATGCATCGGATGCAATATGTCGACGTCGAATGTCAGCTGTCCGACATGAATGCTGTCCTAATCGGCTTTCTGTTTGCATTGCCAATCGCGATTTTTATTGAACCCGTATCGATGCGCACAAAAGACCAAACAGTGGTTTGATCGTTGTACATGCCGTCGTTTCATCTACCCTGCCTGCCCGCTTCAGCACCGTCTGCAGTCGTCTTCGTCTTCTAATTTTCCATCGCTTACTGCTAATTTTGTAATAAAGTTGGTCAAAAATTTTCGCAGTTATTTTTTGAAATGTTGCAGTGTTTCAGTGCTAGTATGGCCAGCTACACCGGTTGGAACAATAGTTCAACCAAAGTGCACTTTTATAAGTTTTAACCGACAGCTTTGATGTAACATCAATCTCTTAGTGCCATTAATAAACCTAGCACTTATTCCCTGATTTTTCGATGAAATTGAGTGCCATTATCTTTACGAATCCATTGTCTTTTGTCACATGATCCGTATTAATATCTGCTTTGTTGATTTTAGCACTTCTTGCATTCAATTCGTTTTATCGCCTCCATCATCTTTGAAAATCTCCAGGTTTGAGCGTTAACCATGCTCGTGCTCGAGGATTTCGCCTTGCTCTATGATTACCGATAAATACTGGCTGAGAAAACCTGGAAAGGTTTGGACGCCTCTCTTCGGGCTTGAACCATGCGCTAGCCTCTCTCAATTCATCGACTAATGTTTAACACTTAAATTTTTTTTCGAAAATTTGAACGCAGCTTTATGCAAGTTCACTTTAATATGCAGTAATACCATTTTTGAATCAGTGGGTCGTTGATTCGCTACTTTGATGGTTTTAAGGACTTTCAAAATTGCAGAACTAAGCCTCACCAGGTAGACGACTAGCTTATCCGTTTCATAGGACAATTAGGGCGTTTTTGTTTGGGAGTCCGAGAAACTCTTCGGAACGATTATCGACTTGTTTTCAACCAAATATTATTATTTGAGTTTTTTTTCTATTCTAGGAAAAATCACAACTCTTGCACAGTCTGTAGTCTCCACTTTCCATAAATCTCGTTATTGATAAACAATGTGTTGTATTCTCACAAACTGTTCCTCCTATAAGCTGCGACTTGAAGTTCGTGATCACAATGGATAACGCTTTACTAGATATCGCCCTCTTCAGCACTGCTCTTCTCCTGTTTACTACTTAGCGAGTACAAATACCATATTCAATTTTATTGGTTAACTATTGACCCTTTGCACATTTTTTCTATTACTAGATGAGCAACTGCTTCCGGTGCATGTGTTTGGCAGCATAGCACTGACAATATAAACCACTAAGGATTATCTATCGATTTATCGAATCTGTTGATAAAAAAGTCGTTAAACGGTAAAAGAGGCTGGTTTAGAAATTTTTGACCTGGCTTTCCGAGGTATGTAAACTTCCAACCAGTCGCGTTTGAAGTGCTTTGTCCTGCAACAAAGAGGAAAAAACGTCTGCTGTAGTTGATTGCCGGTTAGGGAGAAACACCTTAGAGATGCCTCACTTATCACATAATCTCTGAAAATGAATTCAGAAGTCAATACTGAAAACTGGACACGGAATGGGCCAAAGCGGCAAGAGCAGTGATTGAATTGCCAACATACCCCATACCAAAACTCATAAATTGGTATCCACCGATAACCTTGCGTCTTACGATACCTTAACGCTCAAGTTTAGACCTATCATAGCTGTATAGACGTGTCCACGGATAGAACAGCTTGGTTCACGAACACCCGAATGTTTCTGGACAGCCAGCGTAGCGCGCGTCCTAACAGCGCGTAGGTTATGCAGTCCTTCCATAATACGTTACCGCTGTTTATACTAACGTGTTCTAATGACTCCGCCATGCGAAGCATCTTCGAACTTCAAAAAAGCAATAAACATGCGTGGCTTCTCGATTAAGCAGCTCATGACTCTCCTAAAGGTGTGCCAGAACTACTCAATCTTCAGATGATCTTGAATGTACTACACGCAAATGAGAGAGTTGGCAATGGGACATTGACAGTACCTTTATTTCCAGGGTGAAAGCACTAGTGGTCAATCTCCAGCCACTACTCTCTTGTACATAAATAGTTGATTGCTTTGTGATTTGCTCAACACACGAGAAAATAGACAAACGTTTTGAATTATTGTACAAGCAGCTAGAGTACATTAAGTTCGCCTGAGAAAAACCGAAGGAAGAATTGCTTTCGTTTTTGAACGTTCAAATGAACCTGTCTGGCAACGGCTATACCACTAAATCCTACCGAAAGCCACATAACAAAAATATATTAGTTTATTACTTTTTCCACGCTTCATAAACTAAAAGGGCATTCGTGAGAAAAAGTTTTCGAACATCTGGCAGTGTGCTTACAGGAAGGAGAAGAGATTCTCACCGATCTCTGTGCAGCTAAACTCCCGTAACAACTGAAGGACTTAATAGCAACAAGACGCTGAGTGTTTAAGAGGAGCTGCTCACTATGCTTCATTTTTAACCTCACACTCCTGTAAAACTCCTATTAGCTGGCTACCGTAATCCGATTTCCCATTTTCGCACTGACTAAGAGTTTTCTTTCATCTTTCAATGAGTTTTCATATTTATTCCATTTACGTTCTCATTGTTTGTTATGCTTTTTACAGCTAGCCAATCTTTTAAAGCATATTCCATTACTGGTTTAGTAACCCTACAGTATTTTTCCTTGTTTTACACATCGTTAGAATAGGAAATAAATGGCTTCGCTAGTATCCGGAATTAGAAGTCGTTCCAGAAGTTTCCTTCTGGATATCTCCCAGCGTTTCAATCTGTGAAAGTCCACTAGAAAGAAAGCTCAACTATATTCTTATTTGTAATCAACAGTTATTGTTGTAATGCAATGCATAATTTTTTTTCAAACATAGATATCAATTTTGGTAGTCATTTAGTTGTCGTAGTCGTTAAAAATCCGTACACTTAGAATGTTCTTAAGTTTTTAAATGTTTTAACTTGGATAACTTCTCTCTTACTTGGATCAGTTTTCAATGGTTATGTGGACTCCGGCGTAATCTCCATTTTTTCGTACTTTTTGTTGATTTAGCCATTGTGCTTTCCTGGAGCTCCAAGTCGTCACCACCACGAACAGTCGCCGCCCTTGTGGATCAGAGGGAGATTTGCCACCATGCGATTAGTTTGCTACCACGACGGTGACGGATCCTGGTATTGGTTTACTCTTAGCTGAGTTTTTTGATGGAAATGCCGGACTCCTTCTCAGGAGACTTTGCAAGAGGAATGCCCAGCTGTACATAGCAACCCGACACCCAGGAACACCTGCTAGCTACGATAAAGCGGTAAACCGTTAGAAAGTGACTCTGACTGACTCACTGACGGTGTCTTCTCTCTTATCTGGTACATGTTTGGCCCACCCTGTAAAAAACACCGCTAAGGCTACATTTGCTGTGTCCACTCTCCCTTACGGTTTACTTACTGAATTGTTAACGAAATTTCATCATTTGTTTGGTTCCATTGTTTACTGCAGCTTGTCTCACTAGTTACTCTTAAACTATTCTGTTCATTTTCAGGAAATTCTATGTTTGGAGTCACTGTAGTCGTGTATGAATGCAGAAAATAACGAGGAACACGAAACCATTCCCGTTGACGGGTGATCGTTGCTGATGGCACCGGTAGAGTAAGAAAAAAACCCGCTGAGATAAAGGCAAAGTAGGAGCCTCAGTGGTGCAGTGTACAACAAATAAACCCACAAAAAAGTTTAGAAATTGAGTGATCCTTTCCCGAAATCTTGAATGTTGCTTTATGCAAGCCATTTTGTTTTGTTTTCGAATTAAACGATCGATTTTCGGCTTTGAGAGCTTTGGTACTTCTCAACTATGCAGAACTAATGCAGACTGAATTATTCCTGAAATGTTGGGATAGCTCTAATAAAACTTCCCCAGATCTGCCGCTGGTCGTTGTACCGGAGAGAAGCGAGTTGTTGGCCCGAGGCGGAGTCGAACCATCGACGTATAATCTTTACACGGCATCACTAACTGTTTACTGCACTTACCACCCCTTTTTGCTAGTTAACTGATGAACATCCAGTTTTTAGTCCTCTTGACTATTCTCTATTGATTTCTTTTTTTTTTAAAGCAAAGTGCAGATTCCCGAGGTTCTTTTTTAGTAGAGGAACTGTTTAAAAATACGTTGATACCAGGCAAACTCCTCATGCATCGCTCTTTTCGTTGATTTTTGTTATTTCTTCTGCTTATTTTTCCCATTGATATGCCAACTTGACAGATAAGAGCGGAATTTAGGCAACCAGGAAGTTGCCATCACTACAACAACACCGCTCCTAGTTCCATCTTGATTCGATTGATTTTCGAATTGCTACTCTCAGTTTCCCATCGTTTTAATACAGAATTTGTCGCCAGTTAAGAATGAATCGATTTTTTATTGCGTTTCGTGGTTCCTCTACGAACAATATTGTGATTTTGTAATTGTGAAAAGTCGATTTATCCACGAAACGGCAACAAACGGCCAAACAGAGCAATATCCTATGAATTGTGTTCTATGCACATCGTCTTGCAACAGTCACTGACTTATTGATTTTTATTGAACTTCACCAAAGTTCAACTGCATGCTGGGTTCATTAGCTGCATCATCTTTCATCCCGTTAAACACCCAATTCAAATAACTCCAGATGACACCAAGAAATACATCACTCATCACTATGGCGCATCAGATCAATGCAGTAGGTTTCACTAGCTCCACAGACACGAAAACCATCCCGCTTCGAGATTTTTAAAGAACATTTAGTCTCATGCAATAACAGACATGCAACACAACCGTAGCTGACGTTTCGGAGTTAAGAATGAATCGATTTTTTATTGCGTTCCGTGGTTCCTCTACGAACAGTATTGTGATTTTGTAATTGTGAAAAGTCGATTTATCCACGAAACGGCAACAAACGGCCAAACAGAGCAATATCCTATGAATTGTGTTCTATGCACATCGTCTTGCAACAGTCACTGACTTATTGATTTTTATTGAACTTCACCAAAGTTCAACTGCATGCTGGGTTCATTAGCTGCATCATCTTTCATCCCGTTAAACACCCAATTCAAATAACTCCAGATGACACCAAGAAATACATCACTCATCACTATGGCGCATCAGATCAATGCAGTAGGTTTCACTAGCTCCACAGACACGAAAACCATCCCGCTTCGAGATTTTTAAAGAACATTTAGTCTCATGCAATAACAGACATGCAACACAACCGTAGCTGACGTTTCGGCAGAACAGACTTCTTCAGAGCCTGGAAGAGTACACTAATACCCAACTTACTAGGTCAAACGCCACAACAGCACAAACAGAAAGATGAAAATCTGAGCGATAACTACAAGATCTACGGCTTCTCGAAAAAAACGCACCGCTATTTTCACCTGTATTTCACAGAGGAAGAACAGCCTCTCAAAGTCGCATTTGGTTGACGACTACTCCTCCCACGTCAACTATCGATGCGAAGGTATGGGGTGAGATCACGTGTGATATCGGGGCCTTCGCCTCGAGAAGTTTGCGCGCTGGTGTTTTAGGATCCCGTGCGAGGATAGTGAATTTTTTATCTAAATCGTCTCCGTTATGCTTTTGTATCCTAGGCGTGCCTGGTGGCGTGCCTTGTCTTGCTTTTCGTTTGCCATCTAGGTGTTCTTTTATGTGGATACATAAATTTGTTTTACATAGACGGTCATGCAGGCGGTTACGATCTAATCGACGAGGAGGGTATCGGGTGGTATTTCTACTATCGCAGCCAATTCCTCTAGAAGTGGCTGTTCAGAACATGTTTTTCATAATCGCCCTCTTTGTGCGTGAAGGGTAGTAAGAAAGGAAATGAACGAGAATGTTTTTGTTACTCGGTTTTCGGTGCCACACCACTACTTGATAAGTTCACTTAAACGTTAAGAAATGGAAGCCAGTTCTCTTTCGGTTTCTCCGGTGTAAAATTGATGTAATCAGACTGCTCATTCAATAACTCAAAACATTTGTCCATCTCCTCTTACTTAGAGAAAGTGACAAGACAGTCACCTACATATCTGCAGTGGAGTAGTGGCTGGAGATCGAGAACAGGGGCTTCTATCTTAGACATAAACAATGGCAAGGCTTGGTGCCAGTCGCGGACCCATTGCCAGCTCCCTTATTTGCACAAAATATTTCCTAAGCCATCTGAAGATCGGATTGTTTAGGCACTCCTTTAAGAGAGCTATAAGCTGCTGGATGAACAAGCCTTCTTTTCCTTCTTTTCCTTT
>MQTX01000075.1:649746-662015 GCA_009735665.1 Angiostrongylus cantonensis
GTAGCTAGCTATCAGACATGACACGTTAGTCTATCTATTTTATAGTAAGAAATAATAGGTGGCTTTAAGCCTGCTCTCTTTGCCACTTCGACCTAATGCCTGTTAAGTTTTCGGTATTGTCTTTTGTATTCTTTTTCAGATGATGGACGATAAAGGGCAGCATCACTAAGATGTACCTTTGTAATCTCAACACTTAACTGGCAAGAAATAACTGCAAACTCTTTTTCCGTTATCACAAACTGATAGTGTAATGCTCTTTGAATTAATTCACCTGTATCACCTGTGGTCCCGTTGTTCGTCGCGTGACTCGAGCGGGCGCCAGTAAATCTTTCATTTTTTCCTGTCACTTGCAAGAGTAGCCCAGTGGGTTCTGCTCGCTTTAGGAACTCGTCGAGCATCATATCTTTTTTCTAGACTCTTCGTGAAGAACTCTGAACATCTGGTCGATGGTCTTCCTGCAGTACGTTTGACATCCCGAGGACGTACTACATATCCGGCCCACCTTATCTTTCACTGTTTGGCGTATAGAACGACATCATTAAATTTTTATCGTTGACGCAGATCGAAGCTTCGGATACTTGTATGAAACAGAATACTCCTAGCATCGTCCTTTCGACTGCGCGTTCAATAACGCTAAGTGATCTTTCATCCGACATACCCAGCTACCAGGTTTCATGAGCACGGAGTCGGGTGTTTACCAGGTTTACCAGCTACCAGGTTTCATGAGCACGGAGTCGGGTGTTTTTTGTTCTCTTCACTACATCCTAGATGCTCTTGAAAGCTCCCGAAGCTGCTCGTTTCCTACGGCTCAGCTCTGGAACTAAGTCGTTCATCATATTGATTTCCACTAAATAGACAAACTGGAGCATTCGAAGATATTCGTTCCGTTGTGCGTGAGTGGGGCAAACGAAACTTCTGTTCTTCATAAACATCGTTTTCTTGAGATTTAGTCGAACACCAATCTTTCCACACGCTTTGTCAAAGTCAGCAAGCATACGTTCCGCTCGGCTAATGCCTGATGTTACAAGGACGATGTCATCAGCAAAGCGAAGGTGACGTATCTGCCGTCCATCGATTTTCATTTGCATATTATCAAATTCCAATGTTCGCATGACGTTCTGGAGGGAGCCTGTAAATAATTTTGGCGGGATTGTATCGCCTTGCCTAACTCCTCTTTGTGGAGTCATTCGATGCGTTGGTGTAGATCGCGGTAACATCGAAAAACTCCATCAAGTACGTCCTCTTGGGTCGCGCGCTACTTAGACGTTTTAGGAATATTTGGGTGTTCACGAGGTGAGATGGGATGTGGTTAACCAGCTGGGTGAGTATTAAGCTCAGGAACCACGTTTGTCTATCAGTTTGCCCGTCTACGCAGCTGATGATGGGTCTAATCTTGAAGGATGTTGGGATGGTTGACGCAACATCATCAGCGGATACTAACTTATGAGTTCTAATAAGTAGCTAGCTATCAGACATGACACGTGAGTCTATCTATTTTAGAGTAAGAAATAATAGGTGGCTTTAAGCCTGCTCTCTTTGCCACTTCGACCTAATGCCTGTTAAGTTTTCGGTATTGTCTTTTGTATTCTTTTTCAGATGATGGGCGATAAAGGGCAGCATCACTAAGATGTACCTTTGTAATCTCAACACTTAACTGGCAAGAAATAACTGCAAACTCTTTTTCCGTTATCACAAACTGATAGTGTAATGCTCTTTGAATTAATTCACCTGTATCACCTGTGGTCCCGTTGTTCGTCGCGTGACTCGAGCGGGCGCCAGTAAATCTTTCATTTTTTCCTGTCACTTGCAAGAGTAGCCCCAGTGGGTTCTGCTCGCTTTAGGAACTCGTCGAGCATCATATCTTTTTTCTAGACTCTTCGTGAAGAACTCTGAACATCTGGTCGATGGTCTTCCTGCAGTACGTTTGACATCCCGAGGACGTACTACATATCCGGCCCACCTTATCTTTCACTGTTTGGCGTATAGAACGACATCATTAAATTTTTATCGTTGACGCAGATCGAAGCTTCGGATACTTGTATGAAACAGAATACTCCTAGCATCGTCCTTTCGACTGCGCGTTCAATAACGCTAAGTGATCTTTCATCCGACATACCCAGCTACCAGGTTTCATGAGCACGGAGTCGGGTGTTTACCAGGTTTACCAGCTACCAGGTTTCATGAGCACGGAGTCGGGTGTTTTTTGTTCTCTTCACTACATCCTAGATGCTCTTGAAAGCTCCCGAAGCTGCTCGTTTCCTACGGCTCAGCTCTGGAACTAAGTCGTTCATCATATTGATTTCCACTAAATAGACAAACTGGAGCATTCGAAGATATTCGTTCCGTTGTGCGTGAGTGGGGCAAACGAAACTTCTGTTCTTCATAAACATCGTTTTCTTGAGATTTAGTCGAACACCAATCTTTCCACACGCTTTGTCAAAGTCAGCAAGCATACGTTCCGCTCGGCTAATGCCTGATGTTACAAGGACGATGTCATCAGCAAAGCGAAGGTGATGTATCTGCCGTCCATCGATTTTCATTTGCATATTATCAAATTCCAATGTTCGCATGACGTTCTGGAGGGAGCCTGTAAATAATTTTGGCGGGATTGTATCGCCTTGCCTAACTCCTCTTTTGATGTCAACGCTAATATCGTTGTAGAATGGTGAAATTTTGGTTGTGAAATTTTTGTACAGCTTACGAAGAATCTTTATGTACTGAGTAGAGACTCCTTGACTATCAAGGGCTTCCATGACTGCTTCTATCTCAATTGAATCAAAAGCCTTCTCTAAGTCGGTGAAAGTGAGACAGAGCGGTCTTTTGTACTCTCGCGATACTTCTATGAGCCTTGTTAACGTGTGGATGTGGTCCATCGTACTAAATCCTTTTCGAAACCCTGCTTGCTCACATCGCTCTCCTTCGTCCAGTGTTCTGTCAATCCTGTTTAAGATGACTTGAGTGAAAAATTTGTAGACGACAGACAGAAAGCAGATTGGGCGATAGTGGCCTATATCGTGTAGGTCGCCCTTCTTGAACATCAGCAAGGTCTTGCTGGCCTTCCACTGAGTAGGGACCTCGCATTCAGACAGGTAACGAGTGAAGAGCAAAGCAAGTGCGTTTACGAGGACTGGCGGAAGGTTCTTCAAATGTTCTGATATTATCCTCTCCGGACCTGGTAAAAGGATAAAGGATAAAGCTCTCGGCGTTGATCAATCCCTGAGGGATGCTCCATGCACTCGACTTCATTAAGTATCGTTGGAGGTGATTGGATGCATATCTGGCCTTTACAATGACTCGCGGTGGTTGGCCGATATATCGAGCCAGTGCTGCTATCCTTCCAGACAAGTCTGGTACCAATTTGCCTACCCCGGAGGGATGGAGGGCTTGGTGGGCCATGGGCGAATTCCACGTGCGCGTCGCAGTGGCGCCTCCAACCACTGCACCACGCGCGCCCTTTCCCCTACTCCGGACCTGGTATTGCTCGATTTTCACCGACGAAATGGCATGTCGGATTTCGGAGTGGAGAACCGATGAGGCGACATATTTATCGTCTCTTATTTCCTATGAGGGAAGGATGACGTGGCTATCGAAGAGATCTGAGTGCTACTCGTAAATGATTTTCTCCATTGCCTTTCTGGACGCCGTTATGTTTCGTCTGAACGTCGGAGTGCAATCATCTTGATCTTGTAATTGGCGAAGCTTCGGTGGGTTTTGCGAATGCTTTTCCTAACCTCTGCAGCATCGACCATTACTGCTGCTCTTCTTTATTTAAGATCTTCTTTTATCGCCTGTCTGCATTGTTTCGTAAGCTCGGACGTTAGTTCGCGGTTGCCTGTAGCTCGTGCGATTCCACGCTGGCGTATTAGCTCGAGAGTTTATGGAGACAGACGTCTCTTAGTGACCTTCGAACTCACAGCTTTCATGGCGCTAACGTGAAGATGTTGAATGAGCCGATCGCATTCTTCGTCGATGTTGTTGACAACAGCATCTTCCCAACAGCCGACTAATGAGTTGATTAAGTTCCAGTTTGTGGCGGTTCTAGTACTTCGGTTTTTGAATTTAGCGGCTTTTTCTTCTTTCCACGAGGAATAGAATCTTGTACGAAGGAGACGGTGGCCTGATCTCGTGTAGAATTTTAGGACAGCAGCGACATCGGTTAGGCAAAACTTTCTATTTTCTATGATGTGGTCTATTTCGTTATGGTACTCTCTAATGGGAGATTCCCACGTACAGAGTTGAGGAAGAGGCTTCTGCAATTGCGAGTTACCATGAATGGTCTTGGTCACCATGATAAACTCAGAGAGCCGCTCACCTTGT
This sequence comes from Angiostrongylus cantonensis, assembly GCA_009735665.1. Taxonomy (NCBI): domain Eukaryota; kingdom Metazoa; phylum Nematoda; class Chromadorea; order Rhabditida; family Metastrongylidae; genus Angiostrongylus; species Angiostrongylus cantonensis. Next base: position 654,064 of record MQTX01000075.1, read on the forward strand.
TCGTTCCATTCTAATCCATTGGTCGCAATGTGACGTTCCTCAGACGTTCTTCTTGGTCCAATCTTGGCATTGAAATCTCCGATGATGACCTTGAAGAATGTATGATCTTCTCTATACAACTTCTCCGAGCCCATATAGAACGCTTCGACTTCTTTTTCATCGTAGTTTGTTGTCGGCGCACAAACAGCGAAGATTGTCAATGCCGATATTGATCCACATCTTTTAAATCGTAAACGTTCCATTCAGGTTGTAAGCTACTCGAATTATTCGATGTTCATGGATAAACTCGTGTTGACGAGAGCTCCGACGCCGCCGACTCCTCTACTGTGGCATGTTCCGAGGAACAGTTCTTCTCCAGTGTCATAGACAGCGTTGAATGGGTGGCGTCGTCTCGTCTCAGCCAGGCCGATGATGTCGTACTTTATCATTCTTGCTTGCATGAGCAAGTCTTTTATCGAGGACTCGGATGCAAGTGTACATGCATTGTAGGTACAGATCCTCACCATAGTTCTTCGTGATATAAGCAGCTTCCATTTGCCTTGAGATTTTAGCAGCCTCTCCGTACTCGTCCTACCTAACGCTGCTAAAATGGGGGCTCTTTCGAGGTCACGGGAATGAGGGACTTTTTTTTACTGTGTTTAGCATTTTGATACCCACGTATAGCTTGCTGGGCTCTTAACGTGGGGGCTGGGTATACTCACGGGTAGCTTGCCACGCTCTCCCAGAGTGGACATAGAGCTTATTTGTTGGAGGCGACTCCTAACCGCCTCCCATATAGTTTCCTGTCACTTGATTGTAGGCTTTTGGCCGAATTGACTCGTAGAATACAATCCGCATTAAGCTAAAACGCATTCACACACGCATGCATGAATACGCCTAGCAAATACAGAAAGTATGTGTCAAATGAGCGCAACAGAAACAAAGAGTCCATCCCCTGGATCCATCTGCGTCTCAGGAAAGCAATGGTCGCTTTTGGTCTGCTATTAACCCTTTATCCGCCACCTGGGGACGCGCCACGTAGCCTCGCGACCAACCAGCTCGAGATCCCTTAAATGAGGGAAATCCGTGGTTATATTAATTAGATCTCTAATTTTTCGCAAGACACATTTTTGTGCGACTGTGAGGTTAGAGACGAACTTTCTACCGCGATAGTGATTTAGAATTTTGAGAACGTCGTCCGAAAACATGCGGAATTTCATGCCAACTTCCACGTTAGGGAACTGGCAGGGAGGAGCGCCCCGAGATCACAAGTGGTCTGGCTCGTACCTTCGTATCGATCGTTGATGTGGGGAGGTGCAGTCGTTAACCCCATGCGATGCTGATCAGCGGCTCTTCCTCAGTGGAAGGCACGTAAAGAGGCCGTGGGTTTTTGAGAAGCTGTTGTTTGTGTGACTATCATTTAGATTCTCATTTTTCTGTATGTGTTATTGAAGTGTTTTACCCAATAAATTGCATATCACTTTGCCCTTCCAGGCTCTGAAGAAGGCGATTCTGCAGAAAAGTCAGCTACGATTGTATTGTATGTGCGTTATTGCATGGAAATAAACGTATGCTGTTTATCAACCTCGCGATTGCTGAGAAAGAAAAGGAGCATTTATAATCCAATGCCGAGGTTAATAGAAAGTCGATCCTGGAAGCATTTACTCTTTTTGGCGAGATAGTAGCAACCGATACGTTACTAGCTCTGCTAATACATATATGCTTTTTCGTACCTGGGTTTTCAAATGCAATCTGCGAGTTTTTTCTCAGGTTTTGGAAAGTTACACCAACGTTGTAAATCCCTACTATACTTGGATCGAAATTCCAAACGCGGAAACATCCCTAGTCATGAAGGAGCCACGAACAACTCTATTGGTGGGACATGCTAGCTTTTTCATGAAAACTACTTAGTAGTATAGAGCAACCTTCAAGGTGATGACGATAAAAAGAATAGTTTTCGAAGCGAAAAACGAGAAAGAGGACGAGTTAACAGCAGCTTCACTCTACTTGGCATTCTTTTGCCGGCAGTTGACAAACATTGCCTGAAATTGGAAACAGTAAACACATTTCATTACACATTGCTTACGTATAATATACTTTCTATGTTTTCCGACGCATACGCGCTGTCAAAAGAAGAGCTGTAGAGTCGTCAAAATGAGGGCGGAGTCGATCATCTTGCCATTATTTCCTCTGTTTGATTGATTTTCCTAAACTCTACCCTGTTTTTTTTTCTTCTGCTTATCTTCAGAATAAGTCTTGATCGTCAACTCATGACTAAAATACCTTACGAATAAGTTGAATACTCTCGTCTTTCGGTACCTAGCAAGGAATAATCATTCATGTGATATTATTCCTTACTTTATTTAATTTTGTTTAAAAGCCCGTTTTTGAGTGTGAAGTTTAAAATGCTCTAACTTTTTATTAAAACTCAATCGATGTAGTCAAAGAACAAGACTGAATTGCACTTGTTTTGTTTCATAAGTTCAAGATTGGACATAAGGCGGCAGAAGCAAGCCGAAATGCCATCAAAGCATGAGGCCAAGGAACCATTTCTATGTACACGATTCATGGATGCTTCGTAAAGTTCTTAAGTGAGTCTTCATCCCGATCATCAGCAGTTGACGTCACCGATTCGAAGTCTATAGTCGAAATCGAACACAAGGAACATTATTCGAAAGATTGCAGACGTACTGAACGTAGAACAATGAGCAATGGCAAGAGCCTTGAAACGTGAAGAAAGTTCAAAATCTAAGGTGCTCTTTGAACTCGCGTTTATCTGTTACAGGAATCACTTGCTATTCACAACACCAACTGAGGCCCTTGCCGTGCCTTCTCGAGCACTTTTTTTTTACTCTAATGGTGCTATCTGCAATCACCACCAATCAGCAATGAATTGTTCGTAGTTTAGAAAAGTTTGGAGGAATGATAAGGCTTATAAATATGTACCGCATAGCTTGAAGGAAAAGCCTAAAGATCGTCTTTTTAGAGTCTTATCTGCACTTCTTCAAGGCAGAAAAAGCGACTCTTTATTTTCTCGGTCGAGCTGTGAAGTGCGGTGAAAATGATTAGAACCAGCGATTTAGCGCAGTGATTTAACTGCGACGAACTTTCTAAACACTTCTTAAAGCTAAATTTCCATTAAAAAAGAAAAGCTATAACGACCTATTTCTGTGCTGGTGCCGTATTTATCTTTTGGAATTTTCTGAATCTTGGTGATGCGATCATAGCAACAAATTACTGTCACGAAGCTACTTGGAGGAATCACAAATTCCAGAGTCTGTATCCAGCTTCGGTCGACAGAAAAGTCCAATCCTGCTCTTGCACGGCAGCGCTCGATTACACGTTGTACAAGCAACGCTACAGAAGCTGAACGAACTGTGCAGCTAAACCCTACTGTACTTTCTGCAAGCAGCTTCCGTAACTACCTCCAGTGAAACTTTTACGGTAATGCTATGCCTAAATCTATTTATGTTCGTCGTTTTCTCTCTCAGCAATCGCGAGGTTGTTAAACAGCATATGTTTACTTCCATACAATAACACACATGCAACACAATCGTAGCTGACGTTTCGTCAGAACATCCTTCTTCAGAGCCTGAAAGGGTATACTGATATACAATTTATTAGGCCAAACACTTATGGCTAACGACTGCAGCACCCCCCGTCAATGATCGATGCGAAGGTAAGGGGCGAGATTACGCGTGATCTCGGGACATTCTTCCCTGCTATTCATTGTAGGATTTTTGGCGTTTATCCAAAAAGCCTCGAAAAGTTTGCGCGTTGCTGTTTTAGGATCCCGCGCGAGGATAATAACTTTACATCAAAATCTCACATAACCACCTTTCACACACAAAGAGGACGCTTGTAAGAAACATCTTTCGAACAGCCACTTCTGTGTGCACAAGTAGGGAACTAAAGGAAGAATCGTACGACTTGGCTCGGCAAATAGCCCCTTCAATGGCTACGAAATTGTAACCCCACGAGATAAGTTAAGAAGGAAAGCGACGCCCCGAAACGAACGGTTTAGCCGAAGCAAAATCCCATTTAACTTGCCCTTTATTAGCGATGAAATAAGTGTAGCGATAAAGCAATGCTTAACAAGGGCAGGTCTAGGGGAATCGGCTGCGATAATTAAAATACCACTGAACACTCTTCGTTGCCAGTTAGTTGGTACACCTATACGACCTATACGATTGTCTATGTGAAACACAGAATTGCGTAATTTGCCCATCTGGCAAGGACGGTGACTGCATGAGTTCAAGTACAATATACCTGGTCCTTGCAATAATTGCGGAGATGAATATATTGACGAAACAGACAGACCTTTGTGTATCCGCGTAAAAGAACACTTAGATGGCAAACGAAAAGCAAAACAAGGCACGCCACTAGGCACGCATAGGATACAAAAGCACAGCGGAGACGGTTTTGATATAAAAGTCGCTATCCTCGCACGGTACACTAAAACATCAACGCGTAAACTTTTCGAGGCTTTTTGGAAAAGCGCTAAAAATCATAGAGTGACTAGTAGGGAAGAATGCTCCGAGATCACACATGATCTCTCTCCGTACCTTCGCATCGATCGTTGATGTGGGGAGGTGTAGTCGTCAACTAAATGCGACTCTGAGCTGCTGTTCTTCCTGGGTGGAGGACAGATGAAAAAAGCGGTGGGTTTTTTTCGAGAAGCCGTAGATCTTGTAATTATCGTGCAGATTTTCATCTTTCTGTTTGTGCTGTTGAAGTGTTTGACCTAGTAAGTTGCATATTGGTGTACCCTTCCAGGCTCTGAAGAAGGCGATTCTGCCGAAACATCAGCTACGGTCGTGTTGTATGTGTGTTATTGCATGGAAGTAAACGTATACGGTTTAACAACTTCGCGATTGCTGAGGGAGAAAACGACAAATTCATAATCGAATGTCGAGGTTAATAGAAAGTCGATTCTGGGTTCCATTTCTGTTGTCTATCGGCTATTGTTATACACAATTCATTGTTATTTTTGAACCAGCCAGATAATCACGAATAGGACCAACGCAGGTTTGTTGAGACCTTGGAGGCTTTAACATTTTGTACACATAAAAGTTTTGAAATCCTAAATGCGACTAATTGTGTCTAAAGGGTTTTCACTGCTGTCGTATTGACATAATGCTTTTTCGTGAAGAAAGTCGTCGAAGTGTTTGAAGCCTTGGAAATCTGTTGGTGACAAGTCTTTTGTATAAGACGGAAAGTGACGAGGCTTATGCAAATGCAATGTCCATATAGCAACGCATTCCTGCAACTTTACACCATCGTTCGACATTTTACAACACAATTAGTCATGTTTGCTTTCAGGTCAAAAGAACAGTAACGCCTGGAACTTTTTTCATCACAAAGTCAGACATTCCGCTTATTTAGTAGAATATTATCATATTTTTGTTGGCACCTCCAGTCTATCCATATGCAATATTCACGTTTTAGAATTCTCTTTTCTCGGCGTTCTAAATAAATTCGTTCACTTGTTTGTTCGCCGAAGGATGGAGTACTCAACTGAACCACGTCTTTGATTTTGTCTTCAGGAATTTTCGAAGAAAACTAGATCTTTTCTTCAAAATTGAGGACTTTCTCAGATCTCCTATTTTCAATCGTTTAGTGAACTAGCGGCAACGACAACATTCGATTGTCTGAAAACCCTTTAATCGCGGTGATCATCGAATAACTCGTACCGGAATCTCTACATTCATTTCAACCCTTAGAGCTTCAGTATTTCAAGTCGAGTCTACTAACTTATGATCACTTTTCTAAAGCACTCCGTTTACACCCACTTTGGTGTGAAGGTAGCCGCAGATTCGCCATTCAACCTAGAAATAGTTTTTTTCCTAACTGCCGTTCTTGACAGTAATGTGGAATACGGAAATCCTGCTGTGCAGCTGGTGAAAGAATCTCATGAGATACATCACAGTTCGACGCTTGGGAACATCATGAAACGTCAATAAGGTGATAGATCATAGAAGAAGAATTTAATAGATGCTCTCTTTGCTGTCTGGTGTTTGCTTAGCAGCTCACTTTGTGAAGAAGCGGAACACTATCATTTGTTGCCTGGGCAGCACAGCTTTCAGCAAAAACACAGCACGAATTTTTTACCAGATAGTGAAAATAACTCGCTTGAAGAGCTTTGTGCTTTGATGCTGTCGTAGGCAGGCTCATAAGTACAACAAGATTGTTGACGTTTGGGTTTCTTGACCAAATGCAATGTCCATATAGCAACGCATTCCTGCAACTTTACACCATCGTTCGACATTTTACAACACAATTAGTCATGTTTGCTTTCAGGTCAAAAGAACAGTAACGCCTGGAACTTTTTTCATCACAAAGTCAGACATTCCGCTTATTTAGTAGAATATTATCATATTTTTGTTGGCACCTCCAGTCTATCCATAGGCAATATTCACGTTTTAGAATTCTCTTGTCTCGGCGTTCTAAATAAATTCGTTCACTTGTTTGTTTGCCGAAGGATAGAGTACTCAACTGAACCACGTCTTTGATTTTGTCTTCAGGAATTTTCGAAGAAAACTAGATCTTTTCTTCAAAATTGAGGACTTTCTCAGATCTCCTATTTTCAATCGTTTAGTGAACTAGCGGCAACGACAACATTCGATTGTCTCGCGGTGATCATCGAATAACTCGTACCGGAATCTCTACATTCATTTCAACCCTTAGAGCTTCAGTATTTCAAGTCGAGTCTACTAACTTATGATCACTTTTCTAAAGCACTCCGTTTACACCCACTTTGGTGTGAAGGTAGCCGCAGATTCGCCATTCAACCTAGAAATAGTTTTTTTCCTAACTGCCGTTCTTGACAGTAATGTGGAATACGGAAATCCTGCTGTGCAGCTGGTGAAAGAATCTCATGAGATACATCACAGTTCGACGCTTGGGAACATCATGAAACGTCAATAAGGTGATAGATCATAGAAGAAGAATTTAATAGATGCTCTCTTTGCTGTCTGGTGTTTGCTTAGCAGCTCACTTTGTGAAGAAGCGGAACACTATCATTTGTTGCCTGGGCAGCACAGCTTTCAGCAAAAACACAGCACGAATTTTTTACCAGATAGTGAAAATAACTCGCTTGAAGAGCTTTGTGCTTTGATGGCTACCGTTCCTTTACTATATTCACGCAGATTTTCATTGTTCCACTCTTCCTTTTTTAGATGACTATTCTGAAGACTATAGATTAACAACCGTCTCGTCGGCTTTTCGTTTTTGTGGTACCTCGCATATCTCAGATACCACTTCTACGATTCTGGATGAAGTGTACAGTGGAAAGGAATGCGGAAAGCGAGGAATTATGAAAGAAGACTGATGCATAATATGATGTCGTTTAGTTATGATTAGAGGGATTGGCTTTGGTGACGGGCACAGTAATTCAGCGGCACTTATACGAAAAAGAAGGTGCGTATAGCATAGTGTTAAGGCTTGTTTTGCGAAACGCATAGTTTTTAGTCCGATCCTTCGCGCTGCGCTAACCATTTCCTCTTCTTCTCTGAGTCACTAAATTAGTACCAGATCTTTTTGTGAAAATACGAACAAACGGATGTGATCCGTTGATGTGGCACGTGGCATTCAAGTGACGGCTGATTCGATACATCACTACCGTTTGCAGAGGCGAGATATGCGGTCAACCACTTCTACGATCCTGAATGAAGTTGGAAGCATGAGGCATCGATCAGGGACTGATCAACGTCAGACGCTTTCTCCTTTTATTATGTTATAGAGATGTAGGAAAGAACTATTATTAAATCATTGTCATTTAGAAAATGTCTATAGGATCAATGCCCATATTTTCGTATAGTCACGATTCCAACTCACATTCGTGGTCGATAGCCGGTTTATCGTGATGCTGCAATAGATATGACATTAATCGTGTATCCAACGCATGATTGCGTTGGTAGACGAAGGCGGTTACAAGAACGTTCAGCAAAGTCTCCGCTGCTTATATATATATG
>MQTX01000075.1:662206-775832 GCA_009735665.1 Angiostrongylus cantonensis
AGGACGTTTGTTTCAGTGCGTATCCTGCACATCGATTCAGCTAGAAGCCTGAAATTAAGTGAATCGGGGATGATTCGAAATTGCTTTCAATAGATATGTTGTCTCACTTCTTTTTCAGTATAGTAAGGTCAGATGGCAGTTTGATGCAATAAAGTAGTTCAGTTTGCATTTTTATTGAAGTAGTTGACATTGGGCACAAGTAGTAGCAGATCAAAGAGTACGATTAGCAAATGCTGAGTGGTCATAGAATGAATGTTCACATCGTATATGTAAGGTGAAAATCTTCTAGATATGTTATGAGGAAGATGAAGCCGTAATTCCTTCGAAGATTTGGAGAATACAATCGCAATAATGCTGAGATAGTTGCGAAACTCTGGACTACAGGTATCTGCTGTGGCAATCGAACACACTGTTACCCTTTTCGGCGGCTAACGCGTTCACCACCACACAGTGGAAGTCCTTTGTTTCGCTTGATTTCATATAATGGGATGATACGAAAAATATTGGGATAAAGAACAGTTTCTATAAGGTCATGAGAATGTGCATGTTCGCTTTCTGACGAGCTTTTGTAGCCAGTGGAATATCGTCGTAGAGGTGGAGGCAGAACTTTGACTTCTCACTGCAGCAAAGTCACAATCTTTCATTCATCTTCTCTCACAACAGCAACAAGTCAGTGAAGCGGATTTGCGTAAGCTCCCGCGTACACTCACTTGTGGAGTGACAACAATTCCTACCACATCTGCTACTACTCCAATGCTGTCAAACGCTCTTCCAGCTTGTGTTTTGTGATTTGGAGCTTTCTATAATGGAACATTCCTAATGTGTCTTGAAACACATCCAAACATACTGCCTCTGCAGGTTGTTCAAAATACGAAAAAGGATTTTCTACTGGTCCAACCCCATTGTAGCCCAACGAATTCAAAACGTTCATCATATGGATCCCAACCTGTACCTTGAGGGGTGAGGCTCTCGGCGTTGATGAATTGCTAAGGCATGGATCGTAGATTTAACCTCACTCGCTGTGGCTTGCTGATGCATCAGGCCAGTGCTACTCATCTTAGAGAAGTCTAGTACCAACTTCCCGATTCCGGAGGTTGGAAGTGTCTGTGATCTCAAGGCAGGCTTCTTTTTACCGCATAAAAATACTCCTTATTTTTACATATCTTCTCGTATTGATAAAGTTGGACAGTGTTGCTTCAAAAACTTTTGTTCTGTGCCACATCTCGGCTCCATCTCTTTCTTGAGAGCCACAAGGATTCAAGTCGGGTATTCACCATTTATTCCTTGTGATTAGTGAGCTTTGTTTTTCGCATTAAGTTGAATATGTTTAACAGAAAGAACCAATGAAATTGCATCAATATGCGATACTCTTTGGAATTCAACAACGCAGTCTACTAGGACTCCACTTTTTGCATTGTCCTTCGTGCTTTAGCGGTCGATCGGCTTACTGCAAAACTCTGTAGTCGTCGTCACCTGGAAGAGTTCAAATCTCAAGGTGACAAGCTTCCGCCAAATTCAAAGGCTGGCATATGTCTGTGATGATTGCCTAGAAACGCTCTCATAGGCTATTTCGAGTTTCCAGCGAAAATGTGTTGGCATGACCACCATTGCACCAGTGAGGAGAGAAGTCTGCAGACCGTAGAGTTGCAGCCGAATCAGTATCCAGACCGAGCTACCTCTATGGATGAGAGTGTCCTGCTTTCCCACTGGATGAAGACAGAGCACAGAAGCGTAATGCAAATGGAATCAAGAACGTCAGCGTCTTAGACTCCTGAGATGTTTTAAACAAATCTCCAAAATTCGGAAATCAGTCGAAAGGATGAATGCCTCACCATTCCACATGACTCGACACCATAGCGTCAGTTCTCAGATTTTCACTTTTTGATCTGACTAGGTTTCATTTAAGATCCTCTGCCAACAGCTTGAAAGGTGGTTGTTTGCACTTCTTATAAAACGTAAACAGCTAAAGAGAGGTGACGACTTTTTAACCGATTAAAGTCCATGCACTGATTTTTTGTTAAGGTTGTAGAATATTCACTAAATAAAGCTGTTGAGCAACAAATTCCCTCTAAAGTCTGAAGAAAGGAAAGTTGTTGAATTGCTAGCCAATTAGCACCAAGAAAAGTTTTTTTGACCTTGTGCCACCTTGTTATGGGCAGTTTTTATGAACAAGATAGAAAGGAGACTAACTGTATTCTCTGTTGAATAAATATTCTCTTTCTAAATAATCAATATAGCCATTCTAGTGTGCTACACTGGGTAGCGAATTTTGCGACTGTCGCAGGTTGCCAGGTCTAATTTCCTGCTTCATTTTTGCAGGCTGTGTGATCCTCTTCTTAAGTTTCCTTTGCTTTGAAATCACCTTAATAGGTGGTTCAGATAGAGCATTCCGGTTTTCAACTATATCGACAGTAGACGCACATGCAGCTGTATCAACAGGACAGTCGAAAGTAGCAATCCGTTCGTTCTGCACATGCTTACACTGTCAATACTGAAAACACAAAACACCCATAGATTGGTTACATTTTTGATTTATTGCATATTTAGTAATGCCGTTCTATTAATGTAGATGTCTCTAAGCTTGCTATGTTAGACGATACTCTATGCTAGTTACGAAGAACTGTAGACGTCACCCGGATCATCGGCTCTGAGGAAGACGAAGCTGTCAAAGCATTAATCGAATAAAAACTGTTTATCAACTTCGTGTAAGCTTATCAAAGAAAGAGTGCATCTTCACCTAGATATTTTTCTCGGAAGCCGATATCCTACCCGATCGATTATATATTTAGTGATGCTGTTCGACTAGCATGTTTTCATCGGAAACCAAAATAGCACAAGACACCCGCAAAGTGCTTTTCATGAGTGCTTCTATTATTACAAATGCAACAAGCGCTCTGCTCAGAAAATCCTCTGATATAAATCTTTTCTAATAGTCAGCAAGGTTAACTCGTTTTATTCTTTGGCTAGGCCTCTATTGACCACTTCCGTTTAATCAGCACTGTTTGCTGTACAATCATTGGCTGGTTAATTGGCTTGACAAGCAGTATGTGTAAAGAACGAAGTAAGTCGATGAACTTTAAAAACAGCTGCTCGGAAAACGGAAATCTGAAAATTCGGTTAAATATCGTGACATCGAAAAAGGCAATCATGTTAGGTGAATCGGTGCAAAAGTTCTTATTAAGAGTACTAAGTTGTGGAGATTATTCAGCTCCTGCGCACAACATCTTCACGAAGTCGAAACATTCAAAGTTAAAACTGTACAGCTTGTAAGACCATTGAACTATAAAATATTATCGACTTAATAAGCATTTGGAATCTTAAAGGTTCTGCACGGAAAACGGTTATAGTTTCCTTTCCTTCTAACAGACAGTTTTTCCCACTTTGACTGTGTAAAGTAAAACATTTTTTAAGTGGGCGGCGTTTTCTATTTCTAAAATATTTTTTCTCGCATTGACCATTGAAGAGGCAGCGCCGTAGGCAAACCATGCCCTTCGTATCTCTAAGCTCGGCTTGTTTGTATAAGATTTCTAGTCGAAAAAGAAAACACTGACGATAGCTAGAGTTCATCAAGTCTTTGTGCAGGCTAAATAGTTATTAATTCACTTTCATAACGCTTAATATAATCGAATACATAGCCAATCCTTAAAGAATTGATCAATGTCGAACACTCTGCACCTTGTTCTCTTACCCTCTTTTGTATGACAACTGAGTGAAAAGAATGTGAAACTTAACGATCAGTTGTTTTGCAAAGAGCTAATTATGGTCGTACTGTATGTGATGTAGAACAACGCTAATAATGGAATGTAGGAGAACTGTTCTTAAGAAGAAATCGGTCCGACGGCACCAAGTATCTATCGATTACACTGATATAGCAAAATCATCTAACATTTTATCGATTTTAAAATGGATGTCTCAATTCTTTTTTTTCCCCCACAATCGTCCATTATGTCACCGATATTTTTTTGTCTTACTCACTATTATTGATTTGACATTGGAAATCAGCGAAGCTTTTAAAGGTTGACACTTAAGACAAGATTCTCAGTATGAATTGAAAAAAGCCACGATGATGAAATGTCCGTGCATTCGGCTTTCTCTCGCAGACCGCTATTATCTTATCCGTTTCTTTCACCTTTAGAAAATCACCTTTTAGAAAGAAGGAACTCATAATTACCCATGAAAAATGTCTCAAAAACACCTTGCAATATGAAGCGGACCATAGTTTTGCATGTTGGTAGTGTTCATCATAGCTTTGAGCGATTCTTCCTCAGTTATTTTGCAGTGAATGCGGTCACTGTTTGTTCCACATGACGTCTTGATTATCGTGCAAGAAGGCAAAGGGAAGTTTCGTATCACGAAAATATTTAGAACGGAAACGTTTCTCAGCATGGCGGACGCATCAAGGGCGATCAGACCAAATACTATGAACTTCTCGTCAACATTGAAACTGTCCATCGTACTGTAAACTGATTTCGTTTAACCTCGGTATCAATGACCACTGTACCTTACGTTATATCCATTGTACCTCTTATTTTCTCCATAACAAGAACTAGCTCTATGGGAAATAGTTTTGATGAAACCAAATAATGGCTTGACGAGGGACGTTTGCGGCTTATATAAACTGTAATGCTCTTCGTACAGTTTGCTGTTCTTAGCACGTTTATTCGTACTGACGAGTATTCCGCCAAATTATTACTTATAGTCTTCCTGACAAGAACCTATTCGATAACGACGAACCCCGAATGTTATTGTCTTACCTCTATCCAGTTACCTACAGAGAAATTTCTCAAATATTAATCATTTTTAAGTGGCAAACATAGACTCTGAAGGTGGCCTTCACAAAGTGCAAATCATTTTCACCTTAGTGATCAGAATTCATGTACTTACCAGCATTAGTTAATTCGACACCACTCAGTGGGATATCGAAGCCTTCTGTCCTTGCAGTGTCGACAGATTGAGGGCAGGCTTGTCTGGGAAGCTAACAGCACTGACTTTATAAAATCGGCATGTCATCGCAAGTCATAGAGTATATTTGAGATATACATTCAATCATCCCCACTAGAATAGGAATGAAGTGGAAGACACGGCTATCCAGTTACAGAGAAATTTCTCAAATATTAATCATTTTTAAGTGGCAAACATAGACACTGAAGGTGGCCTTCACCAAGTGCAAATCATTTTCACCTTAGTGATCAAAATTCATGTAATTACCAGCATTAGTTAATTCGACACCACTCAGTGGGATATCGAAGCCTTCTGTCCTTGCAGTGTCGACAGATTGAGGGCAGGCTTGTCTGGGAAGCTAACAGCACTGACTTTATAAAATCGGCATGTCATCGCAAGTCATAGAGTATATTTGAGATATACATTCAATCATCCCCACTAGAATAGGAATGAAGTGGAAGACACGGCGTTCCTAACGAGATTAATCAATACCGGTTCCTTCCTCCTTCATCCTTTATCACTTGCATGCTAATTTATCGAGACCAAATAGTCGTGTATCCATTTGTTCTAAAACAATAAATGTCATCTACACTTCAATCCATCATGTGATTAAAAGCAAAACAAAGGACAATAAAAAAAGAGTAGAGGCATGATGTGCATGTCACATATTCTATTGTCCAACAGCAATTTGCATCAACAGCACCAGCATTCGCAGTCGAACGATTTCGTTTAACCTCGGTATCAATGACCACTGCACCTTACGTTATATCCATTGTACCTCTTATTTTCTCCATAACAAGAACTAGCTCTATGGGAAATAGTTTTGATGAAACCAAATAATGGCTTGACGAGGGACGTTTGCGGCTTATATAAACTGTAATGCTCTTCGTACAGTTTGCTGTTCTTAGCACGTTTATTCGTACTGACGAGTATTCCGCCAAATTATTACTTATAGTCTTCCTGACAAGAACCTATTCGATAACGACGAACCCCGAATGTTATTGTCTTACCTCTATCCAGTTACCTACAGAGAAATTTCTCAAATATTAATCATTTTTAAGTGGCAAACATAGACTCTGAAGGTGGCCTTCACAAAGTGCAAATCATTTTCACCTTAGTGATCAGAATTCATGTACTTACCAGCATTAGTTAATTCGACACCACTCAGTGGGATATCGAAGCCTTCTGTCCTTGCAGTGTCGACAGATTGAGGGCAGGCTTGTCTGGGAAGCTAACAGCACTGACTTTATAAAATCGGCATGTCATCGCAAGTCATAGAGTATATTTGAGATATACATTCAATCATCCCCACTAGAATAGGAATGAAGTGGAAGACACGGCGTTCCTAACGAGATTAATCAATACCGGTTCCTTCCTCCTTCATCCTTTATCACTTGCATGCTAATTTATCGAGACCAAATAGTCGTGTATCCATTTGTTCTAAAACAATAAATGTCATCTACACTTCAATCCATCATGTGATTAAAAGCAAAACAAAGGACAATAGAAAAGGGTAGAGGCATGATGTGCATGTCACATATTCTATTGTCCAACAGCAATTTGCATCAACAGCACCAGCATTCGCAGTCGAATGAGGCACGCCTGAATGACGACGTCAGCGAACTCCAACGAGAGTTTAACATCTCAAACCGATCGTGGCGCTGTCACTCCTGGCAAAGCTCATACGGCTGGCTAGTCGAATTCATCCATCTCCAGCAAAAATCAAACAATCTGATCTCGTTGTTCATTACCGTGACCGATTTCATGAGCGTCGTCAGCGATGGTTGTGATGTCTGTTCAGAGATCGGAATATCAAACATCACGATCAACAAGTGTAGGCGGACGCTGCGGAAATGTTTGACGCTAGTTTAATACGGGTAGTTTCCATCATCAATCGGCTATCTTGCCGTTGTGATCGCATTAGATTCGTAATTTGATACTCTTGTAATTTTAAGAGAGATCATGTTCATATTATCATATATTTCATTCAATGACCGTCTTGAACAAAATAAGAACACTGGATACTGTAGCGTTTTTACGGCATACAGTGATCGCTTCCTCAATTCGTCTTTTACCCCATTGAGGCTTTTGGGTTTGCTTTTGGGTTTGGTTGACACTCGAAGATTTTGTCTTTTTTCATGAGTGGTTGTGAATAGTGGTCAAGTTTATTTTCCATGGAATCTTAGCGTAGATTTACTAAAGCGTTCCAAACTAATCCTCACAAGCAATCGCCAACATTTATCGATTAAAGGAGGATTTTTACAGAGAAATATCTCAATAATTAACGAATTCAAATGGATGGAAAGGCCGGCTGCCCAGTGGTGGGGTCGGACCAGTATCCATGCGCGTATTTCGTTACACTTGAAACACACTGTTCTATCCGCTTCTGATTTGTTTTCGTTGGCGTAGATAATATTCGAAATATTATCCATAGTGATACTATTGTCGTCCATTATTTTATCAGACAGTGATACCAGGTGCGAATATTTTTCTGTGATGAGTATCCTTGCTATTACTCTTTAGTAATACAGGATTCAGACGACCTTAGTGAAGGCAACAATTGACAAATCGAATAATAATACGTAGGGTGAAGGTGCCGTTGGAATCCAGTTTTCTCCTTCACTATTCTTTGTTCTTTCCACGTTCTCACATATGTCATTCTCGTTCTCTATTGTCTTCATATCGTAATCGGGTCGTCCATCTAAAAATCGTTTACTTCTTATGTCATAACTATCCGTATAAATGTCAAATCATGCTTAGATTTCATATTTTATTCCTTGATAAGACAAATCAATATCTCTGATAATCGCTGTAGGATAATGGAACTTAAAGAGTCCTTAGCTACGGAAACTAACTACACTAATTCATGAGCTAAATTTATGCGTTAAACATCTAGACCATATTGCTCAACATCTGCGATTCCAGCTTTTTATAGATTGCGCGTTGATCGTGCTTAAACGTGCAAACGCAAAGCGAAGGAATGGAAGAAAAAAAAACAGCTGATGTAGACGAGTTGTCCTATAAACAGAAAACTCCTGAGTCAGAATATTCCTAGCTAACAATAGGTTCATTCTCAATTAGCATCCGATTCTCATTCAAACGTCACTTTCAGTCATTTACGCTTTTCGTTTTCGCACGAAGTTATTCGACCAGAAGCTTAATCCATTCAGTAGTTCCTCATTCCATCAATCGCTTCTATATTTTAAGAAATAAGCAAGCAGAGTAAATAAACAAAAACTAATACTTGTGGAAAATACGAAGGAGATTTTTCTGAAGCATACGCCTCGAACCAGCAGCACACTTGTTTACGGGACGATGAAATCTATCGGTATCATTTTTCGTCTGTCAACGATAGCGATGTATTTGATTGATGTGATGGTATTTTGTGTTCATTTCTACAGCAGATTAAGAACTCGTTATTATACAAGGTGAAAAATGTTCGTGTTCTTCGACTCTAGGTAGTGCTGTCTGCCGAAGAAAACGCAGGCGTACTACAGTAACTCGGCCTTGTGGTGCCGTAACTCATCGTCATACTGGCGCCGTTGTTGTTCTGTGATTCGTCGCAGTTCTTGTCTACGAACACTGTGAATATAGTTAGTAGTTATTCAGGCTCACTGAATTCTGCTCGTGACGTTTCGTTGTTATCCCTATAACTGGCATTCTCTTGTTCTCGTTTCTTGTGTTCAAACAACGTGCACGTAACTAGTAATTATTCAGACTACAGTAATTCGCGCTCGTGATGTTTCGCCGATGTCTTTCGTGCAACGTTGTTTTCTAATGTTGGGCTGTTCTTCTGTTCAAACAACGTACATGTTACTAGTGGTTGTTTATAAAAGCTCTGCGATTAGTTTTTCCACATTATTAACGTCTATTCGATCAATACCTTTGTCGATGTTACTGTTCAAGCTGACGATGAACAGCGGCTAAAAATCGAACTCTGTTAATCCATAGTTTCGCCGTGGATGTAGCAAATGGCGTACAATGGCGTTTAGCGTTGAAACATTTTTTAAATTGCCAGGCATTCATGACAATCTCAGACATCGATAAATTACAAAAAAAGAAAATTACAGCCACAATGATGCTGAGATATCTGAAAACTGCGGACCGCTGATGTATGCGGTGAGGAACGAACGCGCTATCACTTTTTCCGGGAGTTAACGCGTTCACCACCACGCCATGTGCTTTTTTTATTTCTTCTAAAACTTGGAATAACTAGGTCATAAACCGAGGTGACTTTTGTTCCGTGACTTGTGTTCCAATTTGTCAGCCTCACCGAGATTCCACAACGAGATCACTGCAAATCGTAAACGTTTAAGTTCAAGATTGTCTTCTACTTGTTATGATTTTTGTTTCTTTTTCCCATTAAGAATTTAATTTACTTTCTTAGGCGAACCTGTTTTTTGAGATGAAAATGGATTGCTCAGTTCATTTTTCGTCCGAGACGTTCAGGATGAAGTCGTCCGAAGGGCATTATATTTTTAGCTCTGCGTGATCAGCGAATGTTTGCCGTCTCAGTTTCGTTTCTTATGGTGTTTTTTCAGTATTATTAACGTCTATTCGATCAATACCTTTGTCAATGTTACTGTTCAAGCTGACGATGAACAGCGGCTAAAAATCGAACTCTGTTAATCCATAGTTTCGCCGTGGATGTAGCAAATGGCGTACAATGGCGTTTAGCGTTGAAACATTTTTTAAATTGCCAGGCATTCATGACAATCTCAGACATCGATAAATTACAAAAAAAGAAAATTACAGCCACAATGATGCTGAGATATCTGAAAACTGCGGACCGCTGATGTATGCGGTGAGGAACGAACGCGCTATCACTTTTTCCGGGAGTTAACGCGTTCACCACCACGCCATGTGCTTTTTTTATTTCTTCTAAAACTTGGAATAACTAGGTCATAAACCGAGGTGACTTTTGTTCCGTGACTTGTGTTCCAATCTGTCAGCCTCACCGAGATTCCACAACGAGATCACTGCAAATCGTAAACGTTTAAGTTCAAGATTGTCTTCTACTTGTTATGATTTTTGTTTCTTTTTCCCATTAAGAATTTAATTTACTTTCTTAGGCGAACCTGTTTTTTGAGATGAAAATGGATTGCTCAGTTCATTTTTCGTCCGAGACGTTCAGGATGAAGTCGTCCGAAGGGCATTATATTTTTAGCTCTGCGTGATCAGCGAATGTTTGCCGTCTCAGTTTCGTTTCTTATGGTGTTTTTTCAGACGTGTTCAGTCGGTGAACATGGCACCCACCCACATACTATCCAGCCGTCTATCCATCCATCCGTTGCCAACGTGCACTTTTCGCCCCGGACGAACGGCTGGTTGGTTGGTTAATTGGAGTCCTCGTCCCTTCATCTTCCAATAAATGTCCTAGTCACGACTTAATGCAAATCACCGCCCATGTTGGCTGGTAAGCCCAGCTCATGTGACTGTATGAACAATAGAGCTGATGGAACTGTAGGTCCCAGTAAATGTCTCAATCACGGATTATTGCAAGTCGGCACTCACATACGACATTAACCAGTCTTATTACGATAGGAGTTGTGATGGTGATAAAAGGATGAAAATATCTATTTCCGTTTAAGACTTAAGCCTTAGGGTTCTCAAACAGTGCTTTTATTTTCCTTATCTTCATCTACTGTAGAAGCAATCTAGATGATCTTTGATGATCTTTTTGATGGATCGAGGTCCAGTTTATTTTATATCGACGAATTGATTGTTATGTTCTCATTGATGACACATAAATAAGAATAATACTCCTATCTCTTAGGAGGAGAAAGGGCGTGCGTGGCGCAGTGGTTGGAGGCGCCACTGCGACACGCACGCATTCCTGCGCCCATGGCCCACCAAGCCTTTCATCCCTCCGGGGTCGGCAAATTGGTACCAGACTTATCTGGGAGGATAGCAGCACTGGCTCGATACATCGGCAGGTCACCACGAGTCATTGTAAAGGCCAGATATGCATTTAATCACCTCCAACGATACTTAATGAAGTCGAATGCATGAGTGGTTAAAGCTGCGCTACAATACGCATAGGCCCGTTCGTTCGGTCCCGCTTCCCAGTCGAATAGGTCTCCCACTGTCCCTCCGGTCTACAAGGTAGTACGAGACTTGTCTGGAGGATAAAAAACATTGAATGCACTTAATATATTGGTGGCTCCATGGCAAGTCATTGTAAGGGTGTGCTACAAATGTACGTGAAATGAATAGATCATCGCCAAGTGACTGATCCAAGCAGGTGGTTTTTTTTCTTTTTTTCTTTAGCCTTCAGCACTTATCGTTCCAGTTTTAACAGCATTTAATTTTTTGAAAAGCATTTCTAATGGTTGTTAATAAAAAGGAACAAATTAGACGTAATTCCTTGGACCGCGTGTGGCGCGTGTGGCGCAGTGGTTGGAGGCGCCACTGCGGCACGCACGTGGAATCGATTCATGCGCCCATGGCCCGCCAAGCCTTCCATCCATCTGGGGTCGGCAAATTGGTACCAAACTCGTCTGGGAGGATAGCAGCACTGGCTCGATACATCGGCAGGCCACCGCGAGTCATTGTAAAAGCCAGATATGCATTCAATCACCTCCAATGATACTTAATGAAGTCGAATGCATGGCGCATCCCTCAGGGATTGATCAAAGCCGAGAGGTTTATCCTTTAGCTTTTATCCTTGGTCCTTTAGATTTGGTTTTTGGAATCACTACATAAATGTCCCGGTGTTAATAGACATTTTATCAGGGGTAACGAGCGTATTGTTGAGAGTGACGTAATCTTAACTCCTCATTGGCGGAATTCGTCATCACTGATTTCAAGATTACAAGAGCCTATTTCCATCGATTGCATATCATTGTTGCTTTGATGCGATGTTAATACAATTGCTTCACTTTTAAACTCATGACGTTTTTGCTGTGGCCTTACTTGTTGTTGAGTATTTATTCGTTTGTTTCATCAACGTCGATCTGTAGGCTGATTAATCGCTGTTCTCCTAGAAAAGAAATCTTATTCAGTATGTGCAAAGCACAAAAAGTGAATGACCTTCGACTGCTTTGTTAACGACTAGGAACCCCCTCACCACTGTTATCTTGGAATTCTAGGAATTGCTGCAATCCTAGATGAATTCTGGTCGGAGAGCATGGAACCTCGTTGGGAAACATTAGGAATGAATGGCCTTTGGGGGAAGTGTTGATGATTTGAGAACGCCCCAGCGCGATTATCTGGGAACATCCATGTTATATAAAAATGAACCACTGAATGATGTTACCCATTTGAGCAGTGGTCCACTGAACAAGATTTGAATCGTTACGACATCGTACACCGACAATGATCAGCTTGCAACCATCGAATCAGATCAAAGCGACGCTGAAGATGGTGAGGAGAAGAGACATTAGCTGATTAAAAGTTCCTCGTGCGAAACTCGTGTCAGCTGTCAGCTCAGCGATGGAGAAGAGATTGCTAATACAACGTTTCTTAACTACGTCTAAGTAAAGGCAGAAGACGGAGGATCTTCACGCCGATGCCGAAGTAGCAAACAAATGCTTTAACATCCTTGGATGACCACCACCATTGCACGATAACGAAATGGATTAAAGAAGTGCTTGAGTTTTTAAAGCGTCATCTGAGTAGGTAAGCAAGCCTTCACTGGAGTCACATTCCACTAAAATAAAAATGCTGAGCTTAAAAACGAAATGGTATTTATTTCTACAGTGATGCTGAGATATTTGCAAAGAGATAATTGATATTTCGTTGCCGATTTGGGCTCCCCAGATTAATCCCGCTGACGGATGATTGCTGATGGCAAAAAGATCGATAGAACTAGCTGAGAAACAGGCGAAACGAAGGACCTGCATGGTGTGGTGGTGAACGCGTTACTGCCCGGAAAGGACAATAGCGCGTTCGTTCTCCGTCGTAGACACCTGCGGTCCGGAGTTTTTCAAATATCTCAACATCATTAAAGTTATATTTCGCAATATATACCCAGCCGTCAAAAAGAGTGGGCAGTAAATAATAAGTTAAAATGTTAAAATCGTGATATTTATTTCATTTATTCGATTACTGAGCAATGTTTGTGCTCTGTTTCAGTTAGCTGATTAAAAGTTCCTCGTGCGAAACTCGTGTCAGCTCAGCGATGGAGAAGAGATTGCTAATACAACGTTTCTTAACTACGTCTAAGTAAAGGCAGAAGACGGAGGATCTTCACGCCGATGCCGAAGTAGCAAACAAATGCTTTAACATCCTTGGATGACCACCACCATTGCACGATAACGAAATGGATTAAAGAAGTGCTTGAGTTTTTAAAGCGTCATCTGAGTAGGTAAGCAAGCCTTCACTGGAGTCACATTCCACTAAAATAAAAATGCTGAGCTTAAAAACGAAATGGTATTTATTTCTACAGTGATGCTGAGATATTTGCAAAGAGATAATTGATATTTCGTTGCCGATTTGGGCTCCCCAGATTAATCCCGCTGACGGATGATTGCTGATGGCAAAAAGATCGATAGAACTAGCTGAGAAACAGGCGAAACGAAGGACCTGCATGGTGTGGTGGTGAACGCGTTACTGCCCGGAAAGGACAATAGCGCGTTCGTTCTCCGTCGTAGACACCTGCGGTCCGGAGTTTTTCAAATATCTCAACATCATTAAAGTTATATTTCGCAATATATACCCAGCCGTCAAAAAGAGTGGGCAGTAAATAATAAGTTAAAATGTTAAAATCGTGATATTTATTTCATTTATTCGATTACTGAGCAATGTTTGTGCTCTGTTTCAACGAGATTGTTCCAATTCCCTATCCAGTTCTTGGTTGGCGTACGACCGAGTTTCTTTATTATTACAATGTGATGGATGTTAATAGCTTGTTGAATGCAAATCTCCATGAAAAACATCGGTGCGATTATGATGGTGACAAAATTCTACGCACTTACGAATTGAAGAAAAATACTTACTTGATACTTGATACTAATGACCCTTTCTCACTGGTTCTGCGGGCCGTAGCACAATCACCATTTTTCGGAAATTTGTTGGTTAAGCCATTATGGTTCCCTGGAGCCCCGAGGTCAGCCTGGCCAAAGTCTGCCTCAGGTCTTTACCACTACATGCACTCGCAACCCTTGTGGATCAGAGGAAGATTTAGCACCACGTGACTTTGATACCAGGAAGGTAGTGGATTCTGATATTGGTTTACCTACTCTTAACTGGGCTTCCTGATGGAAACGCCGGATTCCCTCTCAGCTTGGGAGACCCTGCCATGGGACGATTCCCCCGGCTTTACATTCGCAGTCCGACACCCAGGAAGACCTCCCAGCCACGATGAGGCGGTAAACCGTGGAGAGGATTGAAGGAAAATAGATTATGGAATTCATCATAACCGAAAATCATCTTGAAAGATATGAAAGTCTCAGAAATTAGGACTAAGGCAGGAATTACATATTAGATGACACTGCCGTACTGTCAGATTTACTCCTATATATGTTTTTTACCGTAGCACAATCACCATTTTTCGGAAATTTGCTGGTTAAGCCATTATGGTTCCCTGGAGCCCCGAGGTCAGCCTGGCCAAAGTCTGCCTCAGGTCTTTACCACTACATGCACTCGCAACCCTTGTGGATCAGAGGAAGATTTAGCACCACGTGACTTTGATACCAGGAAGGTAGTGGATTCTGATATTGGTTTACCTACTCTTAACTGGGCTTCCTGATGGAAACGCCGGATTCCCTCTCAGCTTGGGAGACCCTGCCATGGGACGATTCCCCCGGCTTTACATTCGCAGTCCGACACCCAGGAAGACCTCCCAGCCACGATGAGGCGGTAAACCGTGGAGAGGATTGAAGGAAAATAGATTATGGAATTCATCATAACCGAAAATCATCTTGAAAGATATGAAAGTCTCAGAAATTAGGACTAAGGCAGGAATTACATATTAGATGACACTGCCGTACTGTCAGATTTACTCCTATATATGTTTTTTTTTGACATTCTTCTTACTTCTTCTCCTTTTCGCTCACTTCTCTTTACACTATTTCTCCACAGTTATCGTCTTTTCCTCAATATATTTCTGTTTTTTCTTTTTTTCTATATTCATTACTTCATTTTCATATCGTGTTTGTGTGCTTATACGATTTATTAGTATTCTAGTCACCTGTAGCATTTCTATTCTCTCAACTTTGCTATTCGTTGAACTCTGATCTCTGGCAATTCTTATCATCTTTGCGAGGTTCTCTTCGCGAATTACATCATTCATGGACGACAAACACTTTGTTTACTGCATTTTGCAGCTCGAGAGCAGAAATAGTATCTGTCTGTCAATTAGATATTTGCAGTTGACAAAATGATAAAGCGTTCGGTTTTGATCAACCCTTCATGGATGCACAGTTCCTTCGTCACCGTTGACTACAAAAAAGCATCATACACGTCATCGACTGTACTCCAGACCCAGACAGTGACTTGTGGTGGCCTAGCGGTGTAGCGAGTTAGGGTTTTTTTCTTCTACCCATATCTAGTGCCACTGTGTTGACCTGCGAAGGATAGCGAGCTTGGTTAGACCGGCACTCTGAATAGAACCAGCTTTCAATATTTCGCGTATACTAGGAAAATGAAAAGCAGTTTTATTTTAACGAAAATTTCCTTATTTCGGTTATCCCTACAGCAGGGTGGATACTTCTCCTATGTTGGGAGCAGCATAGCAGGGTGGCTGGAATGCCTGCAAGCGTGCACAAACGGCTCTCGTCATGTGTTGTTGGTGTGATCGCTGCCTTGCAGCTATCTGCTCATCACCCATGCTATTTAGCTACCTCCTATGTTGTCCTCACAGTTGTTGTTGCCGTTATCCACACATGAACAAGATGTACAGTGACTACGACACCCATCAGAGAAAATGAGAAAGGAAGTGATCATTGCAAGAAGGTGGTTGCTCTTCTTCTATACCAGTTATTTGAAAGCATAAGACATGCAATCACTTTCGAAACTATTAAAATTTGTCACCATTTCTTTATTTTAGCAGCAAAGATTTTATGTGGGTGGTATAAAAATAGTCCAGTACAAACTGGATGATGTTCGTAGTAAAATCCTGTTGATTAATTTTCTCACATTGTTCTTGGAACATCAAACATCATCAGTTTTCTATAGCTATACAGGAAACGAATGTGAAAGCGTTTTCGTTTCTAGTGTTTGTTACAGCAGTTATAAATTCTATGGTGAAAGTAGAACGAAGCTGCAGAACATTTCTATATTAACCGTCTCCTTATCACCATAGTCGCCGCTATCCTCGTTATTAGTCATCAACTGATGAGTCGTCTGATGCGTCTTTCCTGTCGCATACCAAAACTGCTGAATGGGATTAGTTACTTGAGAGACACGGAGAAAGCAAGACATTTCATACGACACCTGTTAATTTTGTTGTTCATAACGAAACAACACTCACGAGGGGTTTTCCGTGCGGGTTCGCCGAAGCAGATATGAAAAGGCGCTAAAATGGAGACGACACCTCTTTAGGTCCATTTTTTCCGAAGCATAAGAGGAGATTCTTCTGAAGTAGAAATGACGTCGATTTGTTGACGGTGACTCAGAACAAAATCGCTTTCCACATACTTCCTAGTCCTTGGATTAATCTCAAGCATTTGACCGAGTCTACATCCGAGATAAAACTAGGTTTTATGGAAGTATATCGACGATGTGAATATTGCCGAATGTGTACTTCTTACATATTAACAAATGTTTGTTATTCCATGACTTGTCGTCACGTCTACTGTGCGGATAACAGCACTTCTTGCAGTCGACTCGTTTTCTTTGCATTCATCATCCACGAAGGTCTTCGAGCATTTCGCATGTCGTTGCGGTTGCTGCCATGGATTTCGTCAACTATATGAGCGCCACAGAATACTGGTCGATACGATTCTCCTTGTAGTCTATACCCGGCTGTGGCGTTCCCAGAGGTATTGGCGAAAAGCATTGGCGGGAGGTCGACTACCATCTAGTTTCCTGATTGACACCATCATTAACCACTGCACTACCTTATAATCAATAAATATGCATATTACGTGCATATAATTACATTTTCTTAAATGTTGTAGATCTGTCACAATTGTGTTCTGTATTCCATCTTCGCGTCAGCGTAAGATCCGGTCGTTTCCGTTTTACGTGTTCGACCCCTTATCCTCCATCTGGGAATGCGTCACTCTAGACTCACAAGACCATATGCATTCATTTCGTTACATAAGTCACTGAGGACAGTCCAGCTAGTGAATTCTAAACGAACAAGCCTTTGCAGATAGCAAATCTTATTACTCGAAAAAAAGGCATTAGGGCATAAAGATATGTCTTTTTCGAACGGATAAGGCTTGCCACTCTTTTGTTAGAAGTTTTTAATTTCTTTTTAATTAATATATCTTTTTTCAATTTTGGTTCACTAGCGTACTTTTGGTGTTGCATTGTGAACTCTGCTCTATAAAGTATGTCCAGTCCTCAAGTGCCCGAATACCCTAGTATTTTATAAATTCCTGGAATTTGTCGCTAAACCTACATGCTGACAAATGCTATTATATTAACCACCTATTAAATTCTGCACTTTTAAATCACATTGGGTTGGGTGATTATTTGTTAATTGCTTAATAAAAAAGTGCAAAAACGAATGAAGGCTTAATCGTTCCTATCTTGAATAGAATGCGTCACCAATTCGTCTCAAATCTCGGTCACTTAAGACCACAGAGAACCTTCTCGACATTTCAGTACTTCTGTTTACTTAATCTTTCAGTAAACCTTTTTTATTCGGCTCACAACAAGTTTACTTTGATTCGGTTCGACGACGGGGGTGGACGAAGTTTAGCCGACCAGCACACACGCGGGCGGACGAGTTATTGCATGGCAGTGCGAGGGCGTTCACTTAGGTTACTCACAATAGTGTCGGTACGCATAATAAAAAGGTTCGAGTAATATTAGTGATGAAAATACACCACTTCGTTTACATTTATAGGACCCTTTTCCACGTAAAGTACAAAGCCCAGCAATCACTTCATACGATTTCGTTTCTCGCAGCCATCATTCGCGAAGGTGTTCGGCTTTAATTATGTGAATTTGTCCTGTCGATGAATGAATTTGAATAGCAGTCGGGATGATTTTTTACTGAAATCTTGGCAGCTATGCTAGAGCGTTCCTAATTCTTCAAAATAGTCAGTCATCAGCCTTTTATGGGTCTCAGGAAGCTGTTCCTTGACGAAATTGGTGGCTCTACCACTAAGTTCTCTACGTGGAGGCAACTGTACAGAATTCATTTGGATGCGTAATATGCCTCTATCATGTTAAAATATCATTCTGAGGTATTGCGTGAGACTACGCGTGATAATGAGGCGCTCCTACCTGAGAATCATTTTTCGATTCCCGGAATTTATCTAGAATGCTTCGGGAATTGTGCATGTTGATGTCTTAGACTCCTCAACGGGGGTGTTCACTTTTACTTCAAAATTCTTCTAGTTATCTGCCTGCTGTGTGCGCCTAGTGAAGTATTTTGTTTAACTTTAACGGGCACATAGCGGGCCACTCTACTCCTCTGGCCAATGTATCCGTTCTTGCACGTTTTATAAGTGATCAGATGAACCGTGCAATCACCATCTCTACCGTTAGGGCATATTATGCAGTTGTGCATTATGCACAGACGGTCATATAGCCGGTTACGAACTAGCTGGCTTCCGAGAATGTGTGATGTTACTTTAATTACTGTTACCGAAGCCTCTAGGTCATCTCTTTTTAAGCGACGTTGCG
Organism: Angiostrongylus cantonensis; assembly: GCA_009735665.1. Classification (NCBI taxonomy): domain Eukaryota; kingdom Metazoa; phylum Nematoda; class Chromadorea; order Rhabditida; family Metastrongylidae; genus Angiostrongylus; species Angiostrongylus cantonensis. The sequence continues at coordinate 680,894 of MQTX01000075.1, forward strand.
TAGAACAGAATCTTATTCTCGCTAGAATTACCGCTTGAGGTCGTGGGTTTTTCTCTACACCTATCCCATTAGGCTACATTTTCGTAGCCTTCGGAAATAGTTATTTGCCGCGCCACTTTAAGGATTCTTCCTTCATCTCTCCTATTGTGCATACGCTAGTGCCTGTTCGAAAAACGTTTCTCACAAGAGCCGTTTTTTTGTGTGACCGATGAGAGGAGAAATAATGATACCAGAATGTTTTTACATGGTTTTCGGTACCACTTGGTGATTTAGTCGTTTTCGGATAGGTGAATCTGAATGTTCAACACCGGTCTCAGGTTTTCTTTCGGACTCTCTCTGATGGATTTAATGTACTTTTGCTTCTCATTTTATAACAACCGTCTGTGGCCCACTGGAAATGGTGAGTGTGTGACGAAGCTGCAAACCCCAACACTACAGACATTTGTTTAAGAACTCAAAACAAGCTTTAATGGGAAGAAAACGGAAACAGAGTTTTCCGGCTCCAGAAAGTCGGATTTTCATTTTGGTAAGAATACCAGTAAGTGAAGTTGTGTTCTGTAGCCAAGGATCTGTAGATTGCAGCTGTTTTTTGTTACTTTCATTGTTTAAGGCACACCATGAACTAAAACGTTTTGATTGAAATCAGCTTACACGTTTAATGTCGATGTAAATGATCGATGGATTTTGTTTCATTGATAAGCATTGATAAGCGATGTTGTTACCAAATAATTATTCGCCTATCGTTTCGACGTCTTCGCCTTCCTCAGAGACTATGATCCGAGTAGATGTTCACAGTCCTTCATGCTCTCGGTCTGGCGTCTCCGTCGTCGCATCGAGTGGAATCGTCTTCAGTAGAGCAACGCTCCAAATTAACCTCACCACATGCTCTTTTATACGACTCATGAGATTTATATTGTGATTCCATTCTCAAGTTCTAAATATGGTAAAAGGATAAAGGATAAACTACCGAACCATGCATCGAACCAGTGCTGCTGTCCTCCCAGACACGTTTGGTACCAATTTGCCAACACCTGGAGCATGGAAGGCTTGTTGAGCCTGTGGCGCGGAGATCGATCCCATTTGTATTGCAGGGCGCATCTGACCACAACGCTACACACGTCTGTTCTAAATCTCGCATGTAAGTGCTTTAGAGTTTCTTTCTTCTTATGTGGACATTATGTTAGATTGAACTTCGTTAGGAGTTAAATGACAAGATTATGATAGAGTCATTTTGACACTCCTATCGGTCGGTTTCAATATCGTTTTAGTTAGCAATATAGTAAAAAAAGAGGAGTTAGAAAAACGTAGAGAAAAAGCGCATATGAGATTTCTGCGATGATGAAGCAGCACTGCCGGAGCAGCATCATTTTATTGAATCGCGGGGGCCTTTAGTTCTAAGGAAAACGTCAATTGTTGTTTATTCTTGACGGTTTTCTTCTCTGATTCATTGTCGATCGTCTTTTGTGTGTTATGTTTGCGATCAAAAACTAACGGCAGTCTGACAGTTTTTGGAATCTGATATTAATTGTGCCGCTCGTTAGAGTAATGCTAGAACATTCTTCTGACCAACTGGAGTCTCGTTAGTTCCTTTATTTAATTTTAAATTATCGATCTTCAAATATTGATCAGGTCCCAGCACATCTTCTGTTCTGTTCCTTCGTTGCTTCTCATCCGTTATCCACTGTAGCCTTCGGATTTGTCGTTTAGGCTTCCATACACAATCCCCTCCTTCTTCATGACTGCCATTAAATAACGGTTGAGTTCATTCTTCCTGGAATCCTCTAGCACCTTTGCTTGAGTGCTCACAGACCTTCACCACAAGCAGTCGCTGGCATTTATGGATCGGAGGCAGTTCTTTCCTGTTAAATCTGCTACCAGTTCACGATTTCGAGTGGATGACGGGTGTGGTTGGCATAAAACGTGATCAAAACAACGATCATATTGATATTAATGGACCTCTAACCACTGAGTTGTGCCAGTTTTGAATTTTGGTTTTTGATGTGGATAACTGAACTGGCCGCAAATATCTGTAAGCAATGAAGACTGAAAAAACCTCTCTACGGAATCGTCGGCGTTGAAGTTTTTATCATTAAACGACAGGAATTCGTAGATGACCTTCTTAACGGAAATCAACGGCTCAGCAAACGAACGCGTACGCGGATATCCAACAGAAGTAACTTCCTCCCAAAAAAAGGCGGAACAGCGGAAATCGTTTTACTACATTACGCTAAAGTGTATTTATTATAAGGCTTAACTTTTGCAAAAGAGCAGTTGCCCACCTCAACGTTGACGAGTTTTCTTCTTATAGCTTCTACTTACTCGCTCAGGGTTTTTTTTATTCAATCATCCTACTAATCTTCATCTTGTTTCAAACCATCTCGTTTCTTTTTCTTCACGTTTTTTAAATGTTCACTTTCTTCGTGATTATTGTCGTCGATGCAAACAGGTAATGAAAATGAATGCGTTGTTGGGATGCAATCCATCGGGTTGGTGTTCGGAGGCGTGGCACATTCGTTCTATAACATCCTAGCCATTTTTGCCAACTAGTAATTTTCCTCCGAATACATTTGCAAGCTTTTTTTTCATTTCCGATTTTCCTAAATTCCATTGATTCTCTCACGAAAGTGACCCACATTTTCACAAACACATATGCATACACACACACTTGCATCCATACAAAAACACATTCACATCTGCAATTACACATTTATACACATATACACACAGGAATAGTGGACGCTCCTTCACACAGCCATACACTAGCAATACATACACCGACACACACATGTTCATATATATATATATATATATATATATACATATAATAGATGTACATATACATACAAAAATTTAGAAGAATGAAATCATCGTTGTACTTGGTCCGGCTACCAGCACTATTATGGCGTCATCATTTCATAGTTGAGAAGGGCAGATGTGTGGCTAATCCTAATAGTGTATAGTGGGAAGTACTTTCAATAACCTAGAACTACTTGAGTCAACACGGTCTTGTCTGACTAAATGACTAGATGGGATGAATCTTTTTCACTAATCTGATGTTCCTCTTTGAATTCAACTAGACTACATACACAGCTGATTCTCAGTCATCTCGGAGATGTTCAGAGGAATGTCCTTAGACACACTATGTATAACGACAAAAAATTACAAACTGCAAGCTCCATGGAGTTCATGTTGAGTTGATTATGATTCATTCTATGAGTAGGCAAAAATATTTGTTATGGTCAAGAATTACGGCTCCAAATATTTTGGGGGCTATTTTAGGGGCTCTTTTTGCTAAAAAATATATGATAAAACATTCGACGTTGATGAATCCCTGAGAGTTGCGTCATATTTTCAACTTCCTTATGCATTGAAGAGATGACTAATGCATATGTAGCCTGTACAATGACTTCCGGAACCTTCGACATACCAAACCAGTTTGTTGTCTTTCTAAACAAGTCTGCTAGTTTGCTACCAATTTATCGAGCTCTTGTTGATCTATGGCGCGGGATCGAACGGAAGACCATATTTGTATTGCAGTCTACTCCTAACCACTGCGTCGCAAACGCTGTTCATGTTTTTATGGTGGGCTACTTGATTAGTAGAAAACTGAGATCTTCCTTGTGTTCTCCTGAGTTCGTATAATTTTTTTTTGTTCTCTTGTGTCGATGCGCATTAACTTCCCCTGTTTTTGAAAACATGTCCCCAATTATAGTAGTCCACCGTAGTTAAGAAATGTAGTCGATAATAAAGTTGTTCTCAGTTGGCACTAGAAGTAATGGAAACGTTAAAGATCAGGAAAAAGTGCCAATGTTTTTCATTTTTTCTTTTTTTTTTCCGAGTTTTCACATGATGTTTGTCTTTCATGGTCGTTGATCATCTAAAAAAAATGCCCTTCATCTGTTGCCTACGTATACAGAGTCATTTCTCTTCAGCTTGAACCCTATTGTCCCGATCCTCATCGAAGTGGGCTCCTATCAGCAGTCTTTTAAGCCACTTAGATCGTTTTAGTCATCAATGAAGAAAAGGTTTTACTCATCTTAGTCATCGGACCTGTTCACATCTCAGCAAGACCCATCACATGTCAAGAAATCTTATCTGCAGTTATCTAGCTGCTAGTTCGTGCCTTTTCATTTCTTCTCGATTATTCTATACTACTTTCGTCTTTTTCTTCTTCGTCTTCTTCTGTTCAACTGTACACTCACCAAGAAGCGATTGTGATTACTATGAAATAAGCGGATTTAGATTTAAAATGCATACGGGAGGGAGCATGAAAAAGAAATCACCACTCAGTCAAGGAAAGTTGAACTACCAGACGAAATGAAACCAAGCAAACACATTTTACTTGACTGCATCAAAGTACTTAGTCGTGTATGCGATTGAATCTGTATTACATGTATGTACACTGTATATATGTGCACATCTATTTGTGGTGTCAACTGTGAGAACACATAAAGAACACCTGACATCACCTGGCTAAGTGCATATATTTAATCAACCGTATGTCCGTCTCATTTGTTCGTCATCCGTCCGTCGCTGTTCCGATTCGGAACGTTGCTGTCGTACAATCGTGCATTGACGACAGTGTGTTATGTTTCCGAATGTGTGGACAAATGTTTTCACGATCATTCACTGACAGATCAACACCATTGATGACGTCTGTTGATGAACACTGTCTGTTTGAAGCTGTTTTTTGTTTACTTCGATATCATTATTGTATCTATCGTGCTACTCTGCATTGAAAGTAATACCAGTCATTTATTGACGTCGACGGAAACCCTGCCGTGCTCATTATGACTTCTTTCGTGACTAACATGGTATCTGTATTGATTGTAATGGAATTTTTGCCTTGGGAACGCGTAAGAGTTGTTGTTTACGAGTTCTATAATCAACTATTCTCAACGTCGTCGTCAACATCATCATGACACACGCCAATAACAGCACCTATGGGTTTATTTACTCGGCATTAACCTCATCCACTAACGCACAGATCGTCCAAGCTAACTAAGAAGACCACAATTCAAAAATCGTAATAATGGTCCGTCGTGGTACCAGAGATGCTGGATACGATGAAGACCTGGCTCAGCGGAAACATTATCGTGTTAATTCGTTAATGAGCTTAACAATTAAACTTCTTGCAAAAGTGAAACTTCATGGAGTTCATCTATCTGAGAGGATAACATTAACAAGATGACCCTACCGACTCTCATCTACATGACCAAAATTTTTGCTGATTTTTCGAGTGATCGAATAAAATGGCACTCCTCATTATCTTTTGCTAAAAATGAACAGCAGAAGTGATTATAAGAAGAAGACAAATTAGATAAGACGATTGGAAAAGGTCTGATTGTCTTTATGAAAGGCAGCATTGTTGCATCTCTGAACCGCGTCACGTTTGCCCTCTTGAAGAATAGTTTCCATCTACATCATCCTATTCTAATTTCTGTTATTTTGTTTTTTTGTGTTGTGTATCTTAACTAATTTTTTTTCTAATGCATTAGGTTTTTTGTGTTTCACGTTTTCTGTCACGAGATTACTACGAACTTTGGCAGTGAACAGGTGTTGAAATGGGATTTCTTCATTCGCTAAACCTCATTGACAGTCGGTCAGTCCGTCACAGTCTTTTTTTCTTGTATCTGTTTAGTGGTCACTTTGATGAACGATTGACCAAGCTCGCAGGGCTTCATTTCTGTTGTTTTACAAACTACTGTTACAGTAGATTTCCTCATTAAAGGCAACGAAATCCACTTTTCTGCAAGCTAAAACCTTCTGGAACCGCTTTTTGTTTTGTTCTATGGCTAATTATAGATTGCGTCAACATGCACACATGGTTGTATTGAAAACACACGAAAATTCCTGAAGAAAAACAAAGACTACGCATGCCGCATACACACAGCGCACACCTGCAGCTTTGAGATGGGGATTGGTGAGCCGAAGGTTCGAGCTTTGTTTGTTGAAATTCTGCCCTTTTCGCTCTGTCATAAACCACTTAGAGGTAAATGGGACGAATAAACGGTCTTTGTTAAATCTGTTGTTCTCTTTTTTTCCGTATCTCAGAAATGATTTTTGATGTGGGGTGGTACAATAGTCAACCATATGCGACTCAAAGTGACTGTTCTTCCTTGGCGGAAAACATAAAAACGGTGAGTTTTTTTTCGAGAGGCCGTTGATCTTGTATTTATCGTTCAGATTTTCACCTTTCTGTTTACGTTGTTGAAGCGTTTGACGTAGCAAATTACATATTAGTACCTTCCATAATCATATTAGTACCCTCCCAGGCTCTGAAGAAGGCAATACTGCCGAAACGTCACCTACCGTTGTGTTGTATGTGTTATATTTGTGAGGAATTAAATGTGTGCTGAATAACGACGTCGCGATTCCTGTAAAAAAAAAGAGAACAAGAGATTCATAGTTGATATATTTATTTATATAATCACATAAACTGATCTTCTCAAACTGATGCGAGGTTGGAATAGGTCTTCGTTGTTGTTGTCGTTGTTGTCGGTGTTGTTGGTCGATGACTGACGTTTCGGCGAGATTTCGCCTTCCTCAGAGCCGTGGCGTTACGAGTTGGCCTATTCGCTCCTTGTAATGTTTTCTATTCAGCAATGCTCGTCATTATGATCCATTGTAAATGAAAGAGAATGATTACGTGCTAAAAATCTAATTTTCATGATTATACAATCCAAAAGAGGAATTTTGTTTCGACTACTTTCTAGCGATTATGTGCTCTTCTAACTGCTTCTCTCTCTCTCTCTCTCTCTCTGCAGGCAACCGTACCAGTTGATCGCTCAACAATAGCTATAGGAAATATCAATAGCCTTTGCAGAGCTGTCCTTTGTTGAAATTTTTTCTCTTTCCAGCTGTCTGCAACTCTTCTCATTGTTTGAAATGTTGTTTTTAATGAAACGTGTTCGGACTTCTTAGTCGATGGCTTTTGTATTATTGTTAAGCTATTACTATTAGTTAAGTACAATATTTTATTTCTTCAGTCTTCATAAATCCGTTGTTCATATTTCTCGCCAAACGTGGTCACTTAAGTAGAAATTACTGGCATACTGTAGTACGGCTTTTTTTTACTAGTCATTATTTAAGTCGTTAGATAACGAATTATATGCTAAAGTTTACACCTATGCTTATTAAATGATGTAAAATCTCATACACATAGAATTAATGGGCTCCATACTACCAATAATATTCGCCATTCATAAAGTTTATGTTATGTGATCTCTACTCGACTACATTACAGCCCGTCATATCGAATCCTTGTTATACTCAATGATGTAGACTGTCTACCTTAACCATCAATAAAGTCTCTAGCCGTAGTTATCGAGCGCCAGAATTACTTAGAAGTGTTTTGCGGCTCAGCTCGAGGAATACGGGGAGCGTCACAGTTTTTCATTGCAGATCGCTTGTCAACGTCTCCTGAAGTGAACTTGGAGCTAGGAATGAACATCCCATCTTGAGTATTCTAAAGTGGAAAAAATATTCCTATAAGTCACTTGGGCATGCGTGCATAGGAATGCCTATTTGTATTCCGAAAGTTTACAGTTCTGTGCAATATGGACCCAGAATTCGTCTTCTGAATTTGCCTGTTTCTCATTCGCGTTTACCTCCACTTCATTCGTGATTTGTAGCCTAAATGACTAGCTCGTTTGAGGTCTTCCTTAAAAAGGAAACCCATAATCGCAGGTGCTATTCATAGATCAGTAATTTAAACGCGACTTACTCTTTGCCATGCACTATTACGTTATTCTTGTGGTGGATAGAGGCAACCACGAAGGACAAAGTGCGTTTCTCTTTCCTTTCTAGTTACCTTCACAGAAACACCATATTGCTGCAAAGCTTCTAAATTATTTGTTCACCATGTGTTTTCTCTCGAATCTCCCTTTCTTCTCTTTGAAAACGCTCCCGTTTGTAATCGCTCCTCGTTGATATCCTTCGGCAGCGGTTTAGTCTTCTGAATTTTATAAATCTCAATTATTAAATCAATTTAGCGGACTACAAGAAAATATCACCGTGCTATACATCCTAAAATCTTCTGCAGAGTTTCCATAGTTTTGCACATTTCGTCCTAAATACCTCAATTCTATGGCTTCTGTTTTCACCTTTATTTCTAATATTTTATTCGAAATCGCAATTAATCCACAGAATTTATATTGATAGCTCGAGCAATTTTTTTCAATTTCTAGAATTAGCCATCTGAAATGACACCGAATAACCTTCTAACGTCGTTGATGGTCACTTTGGATACACCGATGGGAGAAATTCGCAGCTCTTCGACGTCACCGAACGCTATGGCGAATAAGACACGCGTGTTGTACTGTCGAAAATGCGAAGGACATGGCGAGAAAGTGGTACTGAAAAATCACGCACCGAACTGTCCATACGTATTGTGTGCTTGTAAATCGGTAAGTTCATCATATCATTCCCATAAAAATCAAAAGAATTCAGACGATGCTAGCTATTAGAAACTGAGGAGTAAAGCATTGGGTGTTGATCAATTCCTGTGAAATGAGATGTAATCGAGCTCGTATTTAGCCTACGCAGTGGCCTACGGGTACCTAATGATGCACCATGTCTATACCTTATTTCATTGACAACCTAGCACGACATTGTTACCAACAGTTTAGTCCACTAGAACTTCAACGGCTTCGACTCCCACAGAGCAACCCTCCAGTGACTGTGGCCTTGGTCAGCCGAGTTTAAGTGGGATCGAACCAGTGACCATTTATGTGTTATAGATCACCTTTAATCACTGTGCTACACGCATCCTTAAGTAGCATTAGTGTTAAACGGAATCATTGAAATTAAAGTTGCAGGGAGTGGAGTGCTTGTGGTAAAAACGATCGGCAATCTGTTCCGCTTTGGTAGTTTCTTATCTTATAAGTGTGCTATAAGAAGGCATTGGTTTCTCGCGACTTGCAAAGTGTCTTAATTCGAAATTCAACCACAGTGATGCTGAGATATTTGCAAAACTCCGGACCGCAGGTGTCTGTGGTGGAGGATGAATGCGAAATTACCCTTTTCGAGGGCTAACGCGTTCACCACCGAGAGGCGAAACGAAGGGGCCCGCATGGTGTAGCAATGAACGCGTTGGCACCCGGAAAGGGTAATAGAGCATTCGTTCCCCACTGCAGACACCTGTGGTCCGGAGTTTTGCAAATATGTCAGCATTCCTGTGGCTGTATTTCGTATGATACCCCACCGTGAACATTGTAGTAGGCAGAAAATAAGAACTAAACATCGTCTTAATTCGTTTTTAATCAGATTTTTTAAAGTATATTGTAGTAAAAGGATCCAAACATGATAAACTTTTCTAGAGCTTAGCACAGCTTTCCACTTTAACGCGTCGCCAGTTAGCGACGCTATTTCTATCACATTTAACTTAATGTTCTGCGTAGAATTTTAGTATAAAGGTTTCGCTCTAGTCTGTTAACGTTCTTATTTTTTATTCCTAGTAGCATTTTACTTTGGCCACCGAAGTGAAAGTGGAAGAAAATCGTGCTTAACGTTTTTCGAAACAATTCTACGAACTTCACCTACCACAGTACCGAATAAGACACGAGTGCTGTACTGCCCGAAATGGAAAGGGACATGACGAGAACGCCTTTCGAAGAAAAATCAGAATATCAATAAGAACATGGATCAGCATCGATTTCAATAATTTCGTAATAGAAATGAAATTTGTGCAGATCACGAGAGCACGAAGCGGTTCTCTTTCATCGAAGACGTTGACAGAAACAGATCTGTAAGCTACCGCTCGAGGACCTATTGAAGAACTGATCATAAGGTAAATGGTGCAGTGCGGGAACATCTCAACTGAAGTGGAAGCAGAAACATTTCAAATAATGGATGGTGAATCAAATGAAAAAAAATGGGATGAGTGAAGAAAGAAATGATTCGTTTTTGGTCGTCGCTAAACAGTTACGACATGGAAACTTTGTCGCAACATTTTGACAAGCATCTTCTACGAAAACTTTCAATAACCTCAGTTTGACTTTTAGAAGATAAAATAAATAGGTTTGTATTTTGTGCGAAATCATTCGGAGATCTGAAGAGCTACTTTTTGTAAGTGCAAGAAAATGTGAGAGTGGGAAATCCGTAATGATTTTCTCACACGCATGCAGAGACGGAGGATTTTGTGTTAATACTACGTAGTTTTTGTGGTAACAGCTATTCTGTGCCATAATAATAATTGGATAGCATTTGGTTGTGTTAGAGTGTTAGTAAATGTGGCAATAATTAATTCGATGTACGGTAACTTCCTTAGTTACTTGGATGGCCGTCTTCACTGGTTTTACCGACACCAGAACAGTTTCTATTCTCCGGAGAATTGTTGGTTTAGCCATTGTGGTTCCCTGGAGTCCCGAAGGCAACCTGGCCAAAGCCTGCCACAGGTAGTCACCACCACAAGCTGTCGCAAGTCTAGTGAATCAGAGGGAGATTTGCCACTATGCGACTAATTTGATAACAGGACGGTGGTGGATCCTGGAACTGGCTTACTCTTAGCTGGGCTTCCGGATGGAAACACTGGATCGCTTCTTATCTTGGAAAATCCTACTAAGAGATGAATGTCGCTGCTGTGTATCAGAGCCCGATACCCAAGAACACCTCTCAGCCACGATGAGGCGGCAAACCGTTGGAGCATATACAATAACACAGTAAAAAGTGAAAACTTAAATATAATCACACTGACGCTGATATGCAAACAACGAAACCTTAGTTGGGCTTCAAACCCGCGGTGAACATTTTTTATACAACGTCTCTTTCTATCAGCGAGTTTTTTACTCTATCTGTGCTATCAGCAATCAGCCGTCGGCCGGAATGACTTGGTGAGCACGGGTGCGACATTGAACCCAGTTAACCCAAAGCTGTAGTCTAAATCGCATTGCCTAAGTTTCTATTTACTACCTATTCTTTTTCCTGATAAACTAAGAATATGGCTGAGAGAAAGGCAAAGAAATGGCCCTGAATGGTCCGATGGATAGCATGTGAGTCCCCGGAAAGGCGACCGGGGTTTGAAGCCCAACTGAGGTTTTTAGTTCAACTCATATTTCAGTATTTTTGTGGTTGAAATTTATCTAATATCCTAACATGAAAATAGAATAGACAGTAAGTAAATGTTAAGGTTTAAAACAGCTTTGAAAATGGCGGGATACAAAGTTCTATAGGGTTATATTAAGCTATAAGGTTATACGTTTTTTACTTAGTTTTTACGCTGTGACGTGGTTGTATTTTTTGGAAGTGATCGAATCATCTGTGTATAGGAAACGAATCGAGCATTGGTGTGGTCATTGATACATGCGTGGTCGTTGGTTTGACCCCGCACCAAGACAAAGCAAACACTCCACCTTTCACTGTTAGGAAAATTGCAGATTTGTCTGGGAGGATAGTAGCAATGACTAGATACGTGGGTCAGATCAGGTCACCGCAAGTCATTGTATAAGCCGAATACGCATTCACTACCCGCTACGAATCTTAATGGAGTCAAATGCATCGCGAAATCCTAAGTGATTATTTAAGCCATACGTTTTATCCTTTGCGCTTTATTATCTATATCGCCATTCTATTAATCATAGAACGACTCGATGATCAGGCGATAGTAAAGTCTCCACTCGCAACTGATGGATGCAAGTGCTGCCCAGTGGTAGATTTTGTCAGCTCGATACTCAGTGAACGTGAAAATCATGTTATGTGCTTCGATCGGAGTTCTCATGAAGAAGTCTGATTGCGTCGAATCAATGGCCTTTTTTGGTGAGCTTAGCCATTCTACAGAAGTTAATCCCTACCCTAGCGTATGTACAGCGACTGTTGCAAAAAGGTTTGCCATAGTAGACAGAGTACGGGAGAAAGTATTCTACGTTGAGATAAAACATACATCCGACTTCTACTGGAGGTAAAGCAGGCATCCGACTTCATTCAGCTTCGCAGAGGTGGTTGAATATATATTTGCTCTACATGGCGACTTGTGATATCCTACTGCTGTGTTAAGTTAGTGTTTTCTTCCTCCCAGACAAATCCACAAGAAATTCTCCCACCTATGACGGGATGTGAAACGCAGTTAACCGGAAGTGCGAGGTCACGCCATCGATTAAGAATGTATTCTTGGCCACCTTTAACCCCTACGCTAAAAATACAGCAGTGATCGCGTGTTAGAAAATAGTATTTATATAATTTTTAGTGGTGAAGAAAATTCTACAATTAATCATTAGGTAAATTCCGCGTAAATTAACTAAAATATTTGCATTATTCCACAACCATCACTAATAAAACGCCCACAGATTAATGGTACTCTCCTCAGCAGTTCATGGGCAATTAGGTATAATCTATAAGGTGGCAGCAAAAGAGAAGTTAAGAGGGATTGAATAAGCCCGATGAAGAGGATTGCACTTACCTAAATGTCATTTAGCTTTCAAGAACTGTCAAGTTAAGCCACTCACTGTTTAGTTTCGTTTTCAGTTGGTCATAGATATTTGTGCATAAGTGGGCCTCTAGTTTTTCTTTCGGTGTGAAATTGATTATTCTATATTCATGATAAGGGAGCGTGTGGCGCAGTGGTCGGGTGCGCCCTGCAACACACACGGAATCGATCCCCACGCCCATGGCCCACCAAGCCTTTCATCCCTCCGGGATCTGCAAAGTGGTAGTAGAGTTGTCTAGGAGGATAGCAGCACTGGCTCGATACATCGGTAAGCCTCTGCGAATCATTGTAAAGGCCGGTTACGCATTAAATCACCTCCAAACGATGCTTAATGAAGTCGAATTCGTGGCGCATCCTTCAGGGATTGATCAACGCCGAGAGTTTTATCCTTTACCCTTAAATTCATGCTGAACTATGTGGTAGCCGTTCTAATTAGTGTTAATAGTGACGCGAATCAACTTCATTCATGGCTTCTCAGCCCTAACGAACTCATTTTTATAGTTAAAAACCGTTGACGTTCTTTCGGTTGGATAGAGTTTACACTTTTGTAATATTTATTATATATACAAAATAAATTAATAATATTAATATTTTATTAAGTTGTCACCGTCAAATTTTCTGTTCAGAGCTGACAAGTTCAAAAACCTACGATTTCATATTCTTTTATTAGATTCTTCCTTTAAAGAAATTCATCGAAGCGTTCTTCACGTAATCAATGTCTAGGGCGCTCGGAAAAAAACCATGCGGCTATCAGATTTTCTTTCTTCTCTTTGGGGTCGTTTCAGTGTGTGTTCGAGAAAATCAGAAGTGCGATTAACTATGTGAAATTAATGAGAGGGTTCCCGTGTGAACGCTAGGTTAAGCTTTCACTGTGAAGCTGTTTTTCTTCAGAACAAAAAAAAATCATTCCAAGCGAGTGTAGGGAACAGTGATCACATTTCTTTCCAGTTTTTCACTTGTTGGTATAAGTAGTACTTGTATTACGAACGGTTTCATTCTTTCCTCACTCTGGGATTCTGTTTATAAGTGGAAGGAACTGAGATGATAGCAAACACATGAACGACATTCCTAACCACTAGTGCAGTTAAAGAACTAATTCGGAAATGATTTACATGAAGAACAACACGTCTGTAGCTCACCCCATCGGTTATCTATGGCGAATTTGATGCTGCTGTCACCTTTTCGTTTGTTGTTTCTTTCAAATAGTCAAATGATCCAGGCCATCATCAGTGAAGAAGTCTGGAGCTTCGATCATATTACACACCAGATCTGTTCATTCGATTTATGCGGTGAACAGTACCGCACTTTTCATGCCTCACGCCTTTTAGTTGTACTGCTTTTGGTAAGAAGGTCCCTTCAAGCGCCCGTCGGACTGCATCATGAAAGATTGGGTATAGTTATAGTTAATTTGCCGAATTCTTTCGTTATTATCACATCATGACCTTGAGCTGTGCAACATATTCTAGCCACACGACAGACAGGAGGTTCATAACAATGAGCCAACGAACAGAATGCAGTGCGTACACACGTAAACCAGGCAGTGTTTGTTATTTTATCAAAGGAAGAAATCAATTCACTGTACCAGAGAATGGACTTCTTTCAGCTAATTCACTTCCAAGAAAAATATTACACTTTCTCGTACTTTTTAGTTGGCTACTAAGCCTCTAAACTGCATTCTATTCCACAAAACACGTGCAAATGTGCATTATTTAGAAGACTACTTAATTACTTGATACTTGAATGACCTGTCCTCACTGGTTATGCGGGCCCCGGCACAATCTCCATTTTTCGGAGATTTGCTTGTTGAGCCAGTGTGGTTCCCTGGAATCCCGAGGTCAGCCTGGCCAAAGTCTGCCCCAGGTCTTCACCACCACAAGCAGTCGCAGGTCTTGTGAATCGGAGGGAGATTTTCCGCCATGCGACTAATTTGATAACAAGACGGTGGTGGATCCTGGAATTGGCTTACTCTTAGCTAGGCTTCCCAATGGAAAGGCCGGACTCCTTCCCAGCTTGGGAGACCCTGCCAGGGGAGAATTACCTGCTTTACATCGCAATCCGACATCCAGAAACACCTCTCAGTCACGATGAGGCGGTAAACCGTTGGGAGGATTTAGAATATTATAAAGAATAAGAGATAAAACTTCCAGCCTTGACCAAACTCTAAGGGATATGTAATGCAGTGGATTCCACTAAGCATCATAGAGATGATTAATGCATATTTGACCTTTATAATGATTTATCGGCAACATAAGAATTAAAGTTTGGTTATTCCATGGGAAAGTTGGCAACGAACTCTTCAAGGACAAGTTTAAATACGGTGCTGCAATCGCACAATAGAGTTTTACTTTTAAAAGAAGAGTAAAAGATAAAGGCTATAGCTTTTGGCGTTGATCTATCTCTGAGGAATGCTAGTGAGGAATTCATTCGACTTTATCAGGCACCATTCGTGGTGATTGAATGCATATTTCGCCTGTGCAATAACTCGTAGCAGCTTACCGATGTACCAAGTCGGTGCTACTATTCTCCTACACAAGTGTGGTATCAATTTGACGACCCAGGACGGACGAATAGAAAGTTTGGTGAGCTTGGGGTGCAGGATCGAACCAATGACCACGTGTACGTACTGAAGAACAGCTCTAACCACTGCTCTACATACGCTCATGGAGCTTTGTAGTAATGAAAATTAGTTCAGGCTTTAAATTTGTTCACAAATAAGATAATGGTATGGTAAGTTCGGTTGTGATTCGAGATGTGAGCTGTAAAATCTATTGTGTGCCATTGAATACAGCTAATTGCTTTATCCTTATTTATGGCGTTCGCTCATTGACTGTGCGAATTCAAGAACAGCACTTATTTCGTAATGGAATCTGTGTCACATATTGCGGCATCAATTTCCGAGTAGTTCAACTTCCTGAGCTTTAAGTTGATTTTGCCTCTCCTGAATAAGATGTTTGGAGATTGACTGAATGGGAACTTGTATTCAATGCGAAAAGTTTCTGTTTCGTGGTACTCACATCATTCGTCGTCGCTTCGCCCAATATCTTTAATTTACCGCTACTGCTCACTAGGTAATATTGCAGTGCACTAAGAACATTCATTCGGTCTTTTACAAGCGGCATTGGAGAGAACAGTGAGCAGTATATAAAGCTGTTACATAATTAGGGTAGTTTTCCCAAAAAATGATCTCCTTTGCTGGAGTGACGGTATAAGCATGCAGATCCTTAGTGGAAAATATTTTCAAACTCATCGTAATCGGTTTCATCAGGTGGTCGGTTATTGCAAGATTTATCCGCTTGTGAACATTCATTCGGTCTTTTACAAGCGGCATTTGAGAGAACAGTGAGCAGTATATAAAGCTGTTACAACTTTAGGATCTACTCATGCTTTCGGTACGTAGCTTCGATTATTATTATTATAATTAGGGTAGTTTTCCCAAAAAATGATCTCCTTTGCTGGAGTGACGGTATAAGCATGCAGATCCTTAGTGGAAAATATTTTCAAACTCATCGTAATCGGTTTCATCAGGTGGTCGGTTATTGCAAGATTTATCCGCTTGTACTGTAAGGATCATGGTGTAAGCTGTGCTGACTAAATCGACAGGGAAGTGCTCTATAAGCTTGAACTCTGTGTGTGCTTGTCCACATAGTGAATTGAAGAGAGCTACAGTATTCCCTTGACAATCTTCATAGACCACAGTAAAATCATATTCCAAATGAGACGAGATTCTGTCCAAAAATTCTTCTCTAATCGCTTGAGAACCTTTATAGAGTTGCACATCATAATATTTTTCTAGTAGAATAAAATCGTCGTGGCATGAAATCGAAGGGGGAAAAGATTGGTTGGCTCAAAGAGTCCCAATTCACAGAAATTTGGAGATAATGTTCGAAAATTTATATACTCCAATATTTTTTTAGATTCTATCTAATAAATTGCAATGCTGCTTTAAGTTTTAGAGCCGAATATTTGCTTATTTGATTGGGAGATTCTGGAACTCTGATATTCGTTTAGCGTGTTATTTAGCTATTGGAGCTGCTTCATTCCTCCTAACTTTTGGATTGTTACACCAAGCAATCTCCCTAGCTCGGGAAAACCTGGTTCAACTAGCCGAATCTTTTATCCTCATTTTAACTTTCATTTCATTTTACGTCATAACAATCGTATCAGAGCGATTGCAAAAAGTGCACTTTTATGTTTTATTAATATTAAGTCATCAAGCTTCTATAATTTCTCTCATTCTCATGTACAACCTCTCATCACAACTACTGTGCGGGTCCCAGCACTTTTCACATCCGATTCGTTTCCTCGCATCCATCATCCACAAAAGTCTTCCAACTTTTACGTGTGGTATCGGCTGCTGCTTAAGGATTTTTATCTCATCTGGAATGCTGTAGAATGTTGGTCGAGTCAATTCTCCCTGGAGTCCCGAGGTAGCTGGGTTGGAGTGTTTCCAGTTGGACTGCAGAGAGTGACTTTTTTCCGGACAATTCCAATAGCAACTTACCGATCCCCGAGGGATGAGAGGCTTGGTGAGCATGGTACGGGATCGAAGCAACACCATGCTTGTGATGACCCGGCTTCACTACCACTGTGCTATCCGCATCAAACTACCATAAGAAGGATTGAAATGGAAGTCCAAATTACTTGCGACACTTGCTATTGTTCAAATCAAGTAACTGCCAAGGTTTCCTAATCTTTCATCGACACTCATTCTCAGAACGCACAACATGTTCCCGGTTCGAGTGAGTCACATGCAACTCACCGCTCTATCATCAATAAGATAACCTTTAATTCAATAAGAAGCATCCCTATACGAATGGAAAGCGGTTCAAAATTGACATTTCTCGAGAATTTGTCGTCCAGTAATTAGAGACGGTCACATGCACTTTTATACATATGTGCTATTTCATCAACTAAAGTCGTCAAGACATTAATGCAAACGGGATGGATATGTAAAAGCTGGGAATGAAATTAGGTAATCGGCTCCTATTTATTAAGGTACGGTAGAGTTTCGCTTTTTCTTCTAAACTTTATAGTGAAGACTGAGTCGTGGACAGTCGTGGAAGAACTCTTGTATAAAAAGTTTGGCATAATTCCATTCGGCTAATACCTATACTTCCGTGGATTCTTCGTCGCCCTAGGTGCGAATCCTACCGGCCTCAACGTAATACTCACTGGTTCTTCTTCTTCGCAACGACTTCGTTGGTGATTTTCTGGCTTCTTTTGATTTAGAAGTGATATTTGCACGCGAGGCGATGAACACTTCCTGCCACTTTTCAAGGTTTTCCTTTCACTTGCGCTGGCCTCAACTTTTCTCCTTATTCATTCATCGTCGGGTCTTCGCAACACGTGACTGGAGAATCACGGCTTTTTTTCAGATGACGTGTTTGCCATTTGCTTTATGTTCCATTTCGTTTGGCTCAGTGAGAAGATCAGTAATCGCAAAAAATGATATTACTGAAAACATTTAAGTTCAGTTCTTATGTTCTTGAGGAAAGCGGTGGGTTCGCCACAGTAAAGAGTTAATAAGCCAACTTCGTGTATGCCTTTCAATTAGATGATGTAGTAAAAAAGTATTGCTTCGCCTCAAGTTTACTGTTTGTGTCATCAAATGAGCAACAAAGGGATGGTATACGTTGGAGCCTATATGCCTGGCTCGATGTTAGCTGAGCCAATTCTATATCAGAAGACATCGCTCTATACTCCATACATAGCGTGAAAATGGAACAAATTATTCAACATACGGAGCAGGATCTGTTGTAGAGTATTGCAGTGGAGTAGCTATGAAGTCGAAAAGATAGGAGAAATTTGCGCCCATCTTGATCGATGGTCGATATTTTTTCGTGAAGTCTGGAAGCTGCTTGTTTCGATCTCCGTATTTTTTCTAGATGCAAGTTTAAATCACTACTTATTCTCATTCGAGATTATAGGAACTTCTCGTTCAAATATCCATCAATAAACTGCCAGTCTTCTAAACTGCAGCTTATCGCACCAGAGATTTTACATAGATTTCCTTATTTACGGTTTATTGTCGGTCTTGACGTCTTCGCTATGTCTAGATAATTTCTTTAAAAGATTCAGATCTTTCGAGATAAACGATTTTCAATAAGAATCATGGTTCAAAACTTATATCTCTTCCGCTTCAATTGAGCGACGCCATCGTGCATCACAGTGCCGTCCTGGAAAGTTTGATAGCCAAGAGCTTTTATAGGATTATCTCTCAGTTGAATCGTAACAGGAGACAGGACGAACTGTACCGTCGTCACATCCTTGCGATATCAGTGGGCTAGTATTCTTATCTAAGACGAAGTTACTTGTTGATAGAGACATGCTGGTGTAAGCTGAAAAACGCGAAATCAGCGCATTACATTCGAAGACTCCAGAGTTCTTGACGAAACCCATAGTGGTTACGATCGTAGTTCATTAATCGTCTCACAAAAGATAATAAAAGCGAATTCTTGCAAATTGGCATCTTTAGGTATAGGATAACGGAAACCACATCATGATGAGAAGTACTTAAGACTTCGGCCTACTTTGACAGTTCCACAGAATTTTCATCCTAAGGAAAGCCCGCCAACAACTACGCAAATTAACTCTCTTCGCGGTCGTCTGCATTCTTTTTTTATACCGCTTTAATACGTTTTCCAGGGATCGTCCGTGGATAAAAATTTACTACTAGCCACATGTGCATTAGGAGATGTAGGAGGTAGGTTGAAAAATCTATGTGTTATGCGAGTGAGCTATTCCAATAGTGAACGGGGATATTCCTTCTCACACAAAAGCACTTTTCATCGAAGGCGTTCTTTGTGAAGAAGAGCCCAAAGTGATTAAATATACCGCATTGTTGCCTTTCTTTACTTCCTCCACTTATAGCATACGTATGAATAAGAATAACGGCTTATCTAGTGCTCTCTTTGAGGAATAACGATCGTTCGTCTGCCAACTTCTCTTTACTGTTCATGTGGTTTTTTCAGCCTTTTACCGCTTTTCATATAGATTTCCCAATCATCTACCACTGTTCGTCTGGGTTCTCCAGTTGACCTCTGAAGGTTTTTACATGAAACGAGCGGAAAATTTCATCCTGACAAATGCCTGATAAGTGATTCCTGAGATTACGAAACTGTTTTCAAGAATCTAAGCGGGCAACACTTATATATATGCGCCTGCATGTGGTTTGTGTATGTAGGTATACATACATATGTACGTTCAGATGCGGTGTATATGTTTTCTAACCAGTTGATTAAAAAAAATCCCTGAATCGAATCCCATAAGAGTGATAACTTAAAGTACTGCCCAAAAAAACAAGTTGCAGGAATTCGTAGGAACGGTAGTCATCATGTCTGTAAGCGTATCATTTCTATATAAAGCAGTCGCCATGGTAAAGATTTTTGAAACAGCGAAAAAACATGAAATGACCTATGGCAAACAGCGTGGTAGATGCTGAATGGTTTCTAAGTGGCAATGTGGTCATACGTGCAAGTTGTGCAGATTAGTATGTCCTTGTTACCATGTCAGACATTTTCATAAGCGTCGGTCCGAAACTAAATTAATCCTTTTTTATAAAAACACGTAGACAGGAATATGAGAGATTTCTATATGGCTGCTTGTACTTGCGTCGAACGATTGTTTTTCTAGACAATTTCTCCCTACATACGGTAGAGTGAGAGCGGCTTATAGTGCAATGGTTAGAGGTGCTCCTGATATTACACATATTTGATTGCCGGTTCGATATCTGTACTCCAAGGAAAGCTAACCTTCCATTCCTAATCTGGGATCGGAAATGGATATCAGACCTGGATGAGAAGATAAAAACGCTGATTTGACATATTGAGCCTCAAAATTCACTGTATAGACCGGAAATGCATTCAACCAATTCTACGACAGTGAAATCTAATACGTAGCGATTCTCTAATGAACTGATTAACGAATGCTTTGTAATTTTATCACTTATCCTTTTTTACACTAAAACGATCTTTGAATCAGTTCCTAACGTCTGTGAAAAATAAATACATTGTAAAATGTGGTGAGATAAAGTACGTCTACGTCCGTAGATGATCTTCAAGTTACCGTCACTACCACTGGGACCATACTCAGTCGAGAGCTAATACGATTTTGTTCTACGTTAAGTATAAACTTGAAACGTGAAAACTTGTTTTCGCTGTGTTGTTCGTTCCCTCTCGTGTTCGTCGTTCAACTCGTTCGTTGCTGTTTTTGCACCGTCAATTCTCGGGGCCCATGTTCAGCTCTCCCTCTCTCCCTCTCTCTGTTCACCGCTATTCATTGTCCGCACGGTGCCCTTTATTCGAACAAGTGGTCTTATATGATGCCAGACTACTGACAGACGGTTAGCTGTTGATGAGGAAGTGAGCGATGAACGAAAAAAAAGTGGGAACGACAAGGAAAGAATGGAAGACTGGAAAGAAAAAGTGACAAGCATTACAACTTGTCGCCTACCTGACATCACCAACAACGAATGATAAAGTACGTCTACGTCCGTAGATGATCTTCAAATTACCGTCACTACCACTGGGACCATACTCAGTCGAGAGCTAATACGATTTTGTTCTACGTTAAGTATAAACTTGAAACGTGAAAACTTGTTTTCGCTGTGTTGTTCGTTCCCTCTCGTGTTCGTCGTTCAACTCGTTCGTTGCTGTTTTTGCACCGTCAATTCTCGGGGCCCATGTTCAGCTCTCCCTCTCTCCCTCTCTCTGTTCACCGCTATTCATTGTCCGCACGGTGCCCTTTATTCGAACAAGTGGTCTTATATGATGCCAGACTACTGACAGACGGTTAGCTGTTGATGAGGAAGTGAGCGATGAACGAAAAAAAAGTGGGAACGACAAGGAAAGAATGGAAGACTGGAAAGAAAAAGTGACAAGCATTACAACTTGTCGCCTACCTGACATCACCAACAACGAATCGTCGTAGTCACAACAGTTAGCTAATGATGAGGAAGTGATTGACAGAAGAAAGTAATAAAGAGCACGACTTGTAGCTCATCGCGCGACGTCAACTGCGAATCGTCGAAATCGGAACGAATCATCAAAACATCAACCTGCTACCTTCTCCCTCATTCCATTCATCATCTGAGTCAGTTCGTCAGATTTCAGCACCATATTCCATAATGGGTTCCGATAGTGGGTTTCATATCCATTATAAACTAAACCGAGAGCAGTCCAATAATAACAGGGCAAAAAAAGGAAAGAAAATAACGAAGCAGTAAATATTGCAGTTTACCGTAAAAGTGAATATTCCTGGAAACAAAAGCGTCGGCGTTTCTGTGAAGGACGTCGAAAATCTACTTACTTATAAAAGTGGTTGGATATCTATAGCAGTTACACCTAAGAATATTAAATGATATGAATGTCATTTTTTTTCCTTTCTTTTTGTTCTTGAATGAGGACCTTTATTGTGAACTGTTGAAAAACAACTATTGTACACTTAGTTTAAAAAAAAACTACGGTATCCTCGGTAATAAAACTTCGGTATCCTCGTCATTCAATATGGCTGATCAGTTGATTATTGAGCTTCTAGACGGTAATGTGCTTATGGAACTGACCCCAGTTTCACTAATCGATAACGATCGTTATCCATTTCATAGGATTTAATTCCAGTTAGATTTCATTCATTGCGACAAATTATAATAGCCTAGGAATATCTCCTTTATCAAACATTTTCTTATGGTGAGCATGTCCCATTCCGAAAGTGTTGGATGTAAAAAGAAGATCGTCTAATGGTCGCTATATCAAATTAATAGAAACATAAAATTCTGGAGAACATGAAGAAAAAAGTCTACCATTTTTAAACACTCGATTGTCCTTAATATATTTAACCATGGAAACATTCGTTTTGAGAAAAGATCGAGAAGAAAACAGTATATGAAGACGTTCCACAACACCTGCAATGAAATAAAATTCTCCGCTTTCTGCCGAAAAATCAATAACCCCGAGAAATGTCAGGATTTCAAATGCTAGTACGGTACTCATTTTCAGTGCGAAAAATTGAACTACAAACGTCTGAAGTCGTTCAACAAACGTAACAAAGAGAAACTTGAACTGGCCGCGGCGTTGAATGCACAACGTCACACGGGAAGCGGTGATCTCACCGAAGAAGGTACTGTCGTCTTCAGCTTTTTCTTTTTCTTCTTCCCCTTATTCCTCTTCTTGTTCTTCTGCTTCCGTTGCTTCTAAAGTCGTCACCCTTGTTGCTGTCATTACTATTGTTGGTGAAAATTCCCGCTGCTCCTGCTGCCATTGCAGATTAACATTGTTTCAAGTTAAGTTCATTGAACTTTCGATCCTTTCTACTCTTAAACATTTGAAAAAACTTCATTCTCGAACTCTTAGTGCATCACTAATATCCATTAATGTATATAATACTTCACGGCTAAGGCTGCTACTTCTATTCAGAACTAACAGACCTTCATTTATTGAAGCCGATTCGGCCTCCGCAATTCATTCATGTGTATAGAACAAGTTGGAAAGCTCAAAAGGTTGAAGGCCGAAAGACCGAATTTCGTGTGATATGGTTCGAAAATGAACAGGGTAGTCGTAGTTATCAATTATTGCAAAGTTTAACAAGAGAAGCAAAAATTCGGCCAGCTATCATAACGCTAAGCTTTTTCGCCAGTCTATATGGGGACATTTATTGATCGAGCTGCCTAGATAGTCAATATTTATACTTTGTATATGCGGTTCGGCTGTTATCAAAGTGTTGTCCATGCCTAAGAGTGCTTAACCATTGGTTCTTTCAGAGAACTCAATGAAAAGTTTTAATTCAAGGAATTTTGAGCGTCATAGATTTTCAATGAATAAGTGATATGATGAGCATAAATTATAGAAATGTTCAAAACTTGTGTGAGAGTTCTCTTTTGCTTGTAGTGCCGAGCTTCTCATAAGTCTTCTCTCGGTCTTCTCGAAAGCCTTACAAGTATTCATAGGTGTTCTAGGATCTTAAGGTGTTCTAAGCCGAAGATCGATGGCGATTAAAGGAACGCTCCATAAGTAGACATTTACAAACTGCATTTACTAAAACCTATTCATAGATATGAATGCTTCCGTATCGACACCTAGCAATTAAATTTTTATTTTCAACCTCTTTATTTCAGTAAACTAGAGCTCTATTCATTGTACATAAAGTATAAACTGTAAATTCCGCTACTCTGTGTTCGCGGCATGCTAGAAGACATCGTATGAACTACGAGGTACGTCATCTGATCAGCTCTCTTTTAACGATGCCATATCCTGAACACATCCTGTCACGTTTTCCAATCTTCTAAGCCTTATAGATTGGCGAACAGGCTTATGCAACTCAGCAATCACGTGAGCTTTACGTCTTCATCTCCTAGCATAATTAAACCACAACAAATTAAATTCCATGGCACAGTGGACCCATGAACGTTGAATAACACACTCGACGAGAATGTTTTATTGTGTTAGCTTAGCTGGTAACCGGCTTTCGGCGGCTGTACTGTTCGTCGTCCGACCAAAAATGTTCGCTTTCACACAAACGGAACGAATCGAATGGCAATAATCGACATTCAATGAAAAACAGTAGCATCAGATCTGGATTGTATGCCGATCAAAACAAGAAGTATGGTATGGAATCGCACTCGATTTAAGAACTGTACAGGACAGGATCTGGATAAGAAATTTGGTCCATGATCGAACACCTAACGTCGAATTCAGCTTGAATCCTTAGCGCTTATGATGTTTCTGTACAACACCACAACAAAGAGCGAAGAGAGATTATCTCGTGTGAAAGTGACATACAAAAATGTAAAAACGATAAGAGATGCAGCACTAAACTATTAACCAAATTTTATTTTTATCGGATCGTTGGCCGAGAGGTTCTTCGTGCTCTGCGGTGATTTTCCAAATAAAAAGCTTCTTGTTCTCACGGATCGGAATCACATCCGCAGATCAAGGATCAACATCTGGAAACGTCATCCAACTGTAGTGAAACAGAAGAGTTCCTTCATAGTTACGTTCGAATTTTTGTGGCATTGTAATCTTGTTAAGTTTTCCTGCTCATGGAAGTTCGTGATCTCTTCTAAATAGTTTGAAAATGCATGTCACTTTAGGATTCAGTAAGTTCTTCCATTCCAGTGATAGCTGATTATCCTGAATATATTGCATGAAGACGCTTGTTTCAAGCAAGTTCATAGTTTTCTAATTAGGAACATAGATGATCGCTCAGAAAGCCATTGTTCTCTGGATGTGATCTTAATTAGTTAGGCAATAGTGAGAGTGTGCAGACTGTCTTTAGACAGGTAGGAAGGCTGCCTTAGAACGTCTGGAAACATTTGTTTGTTTGTGGTTTCCAACTTCATTTGTGCGGAATTTAACCCAATTTACTTCGCATGGTCATTTCATTGTTGGTGAAATCCATACTATTTCCTGTAACTCATTCTGTAGATTTTATATAAACGATGTTCTGAAATAATTACATCTTCCTTTGCGGCCAAAATCATGGAAATAGTTGAAAATCACGAGTGTCCCGAGCGAGTAAACCATTTCGTCGCTGTCACCAGCCAGTTCAGCTTAATGAGGTACGATTCCTTCGAACTCTTCGGTACGAACATCACATTTTTTACTATTAAGTCTTTACTTTTATTACTGCTCACAAGCGAGTTACCTTGGGAAGCACGTTTAGCTCTTGTGTAGGTGTTAGGTATGATCACAGGGGACTTAACGGTTTCTTACGAACTTGTTATAGAGCACACTCGTAGGGGACAATTTTGAAAGGTTTATATTAGCTAGTCACTTGATTGAATGCTCTTACCCGAATCCATGCCTTGAATCGATCCTCTCAGAGCAAGTGTTTAGTCGTTCTTGAATTGTACTTAAAACCCTACCGGACATCTGCAGATTCACCACTGGGCTTCGCAACTAGAGGGCTCGGAAGTCTTCACATCCAGAATATCCATACGAAGAGTTTTAGTTCAGAAAATAAATTTCTCATGACTGTGGGGAGTTTTTCCGTTTGGTGCTAACGAGAACGAATTATAATGGATGGAAGTGGGATCATTGAAAAAAATGAGTGCAATAGAATAATGAACGGCTCTCTATTATCGTTAGGTTCAAATCCTTGGGGCAAAATCACCGTTTCTATTTCGGCAGTAGGTTCATTAGAGGTGGATCCTCATGGACGAGTTCAAACTTTTTATGCTACGTACCGATTCTCTGCTTTCATAGAATGTCATTATATTTGAAACAGAACACGGAAGCTCTACTAGAAAGAAAAATGGAGAAGAATGGCCTGTGACGTGTACACAATCTATGATAGAGATAGTGCGCCGTTTTTCACTGAAACAAAAAACAACGACAACAAAAACGATAGCGAGAATGGCAACAAAATTGACGATGCCTCACAATGAGCAAAATTAGCCAATGAATGGTGTCGGGTCGTGGGCATGTGCTGAAGGCAATTCTCAAGCCTGTTTAGCAAATGGTTAACGATTTCTGGCAAATAACACTTCAACATTATGCGGAGTCAATCGCGAACAACCATAGCTCATGAATCCAAACAGAAAAGGAGAAAACTCGTATATCGTTGGCTATCAGCACGAAAACTCGTCCACCGTGGGTAATACGTGCGTCAAACTTTCTTTCGGTTTCATCACCAACCAGTATTGTCAATAACTTCAATGTTCTCGTTTTTGCTCTCGTTTTGCTCTCGTTTTTCTGCTGTTTTCATCGTACAGTATCAAAAACATTTTTGACGAACTATGTTCTGTCATAATAATAATATATCACAAATATATTATCGAGTTCGTATAGCATAATGGTTAGAGGTGTCCTCTGAAATGCACACATGGTCATCGGTTCAATCCCGCATCCAAGGCTGACCAAGCTTCCATCCAACCGGTATTAGCGACTTTTTACTAGACTTCTCTGGGATAATAAAAACCATTCACATTGTACATCAATAGGTCACCAACCAGTCATTATATAAGCCAAGTAGGCATTCGTTCACCTTTTACCATGCTTAATAGAGTCGATGACCTTAAGAGTGCTCTCGTTTTTCTGCTGTTTTCATCGTACAGTATCAAAAACATTTTTGACGAACTATGTTCTGTCATAATAATAATATATCACAAATATATTATCGAGTTCGTATAGCATAATGGTTAGAGGTGTCCTCTGAAATGCACACATGGTCATCGGTTCAATCCCGCATCCAAGGCTGACCAAGCTTCCATCCAACCGGTATTAGCGACTTTTTACTAGACTTCTCTGGGATAATAAAAACCATTCACATTGTACATCAATAGGTCACCAACCAGTCATTATATAAGCCAAGTAGGCATTCGTTCACCTTTTACCATGCTTAATAGAGTCGAAGGTATGGCGAATTCTTAACGGTTTGGTGAACGTCAAACCTGTTCTTTTACTGAATACTGAATCACTGATTTACTGAATCATGCTTCTATAAAATGAGTTTTCCAAGGGGTCGGATCGGAAATATGGATTGCTTGCAACGTTGAACTACAGCACGAAGCAGCGACTCGAAAGTCAGAGTTTTTCACGAAAACTCCCAGAACAAAGACCTCAATGAATCCACACAGAGCTCAATGAATCCCTAGAACGAGCAGAATCTACAGTGCTATTCTTACACGCGACAGGGAGAAATGGAAGATTTACTGGAGCCCTCTCTAGTCACTCCACGATCAACGAGGCGACAGGTGATAGAGGTGAAAGTAGGCTTTCGGCAGTTACAATTCGAATTTTGTATGATCGAACGCATTCGCAATCCATTCGGCTCAAGCTTTCTACGGCATGCAAACGAGGCGACAGGAGATAAAGGTGAAAGTAGGCTTTCGGCGGTTACAATTCGAATTTTGGTTGATCGGACGTATTCGCAATCCATTCGGCTCAAGCTTTCTACGACATCCACTGGACTCCACTGTCAATTGATGGTTCTCTACGTTTGTCCTATGCTAATGCTCTTATTCAGGTGAAAAGTGGTCGGTCGGTAGTGCGAGGATAGGCAGTGCGTACATTCTCGGAACTTTTTTGAGATATCTCTGTGTTTAGCACCGCGAACGCTTCAATTCGTTCGTGCACTTTATCGAAAGTTGTTGAAACACGATGAGTGCATGAGCATGAGCACATGCTCAGCTAGAGTGCAACATCGTAAGTCTACATTGCATGCTAATGATTCAGTCATAAATTCTTTGTTTTTTCATCTAACGAAAATCATGCATTGGTGCTAATGAACTGCGCCGGTGGCATCAAAGACTTATTGATCCTGAGAGTTTCTCCATCGGCTTCTTCGAAACTCCGTTCACTTTATCTTAAACGATTCTGATCTCTTGTTTGTTTCATCTTAACCATCTGTAGTGACTCATCCCGTCCGCTATCAACCCGTCATGAATCGATATCAGTGATCATTTCGAGTAATCCTTCTAGACTCCTCACGCCCACTCCGTCCACATTGTCGAAAAGTAATATGGTGCATTGATGTGGTAGTTTTACCAGTTAGTATTCATCCAGTTCACGAAACAATCAACGCTAGTCGTCCACAGCAAGAAACAATCGAAACACGGCGCTAAGCCATTGCCCTTCCCCAATTGCGCGTCAACAAAAATCGCTGTCTTCAGCGAGAACGTATAGCACGGCATCATTTCACCGAATGTACTTATCGATTTCTTACTGGTTTCACAACGGTTTCCAATCCATTTAAGTGCATTATTATTACAGTAATTTAATCATCATGGAATACTATTACTGAGTATAGCCAAATGCTGCGAAATGAGCAGCACTTGTTCCGGTATCAATCAAATTAGTGCGCTGATGTCCTTTCCTATTCTCCTGTTTTTCCTTTAATTTATCCTGAATTCTTCACATTGTAGATAAGGGAACGGCTAGTGAGAAACAGGATAGCAAGTTTCTGCGCGAAAATGTCATGTCGTAACTGAAATCCCCATCATTTTGTATGTTCTCGTTTCCAGTGCACTCGAGTTTTGTCGATGAAGTTCGTCTACGCTGAGTGGTGATTGCAAAAAGTCGAGAGGATGTTGACTAAAGTTCAAATTGAGGACAGAAAATAGTGATGCAGGGTTGGAGAACGTAGGCGACGACGTGGGATTGATTTTCATGTGCTGTTTGTAGAGTGCAAGCAGCGACGACCACACGTACGTAAAGTTCTGTGATCGAATTCACACAGCGACGGGTGGGCTGCCGAACGGCCGACTGAACAGACTGAACAGCGTTCGCTAAATTGTCGTCGCCTGAACGACGGACCAACGGACGGAGGAACGGAATGACAGAGTGACGAACTGAAGCACGGAAAACATCGCACTAGAATGACCGCCGACAGCTGCGCAATCGTCGCAATGCGCGTCGATCTCGACGCGATGTGTCGCAGCGACCCTGCCGTAGACCGGATACGGTAACTTTTATTAATATCGCGATAAACTAGTGCATAAATCAAAACATGGAGCTAGCGACTCATTTTTGAACATTTATATGAGCAAAAATAAGCTCGCACATCCACTGGTGACATCTAGGAGTCAAGTTTACATTATTGCGCGTGCTTTTAAACTCTACTTTGTTAGCAGATAGGATTTCTTCTTTCCGTAGGAAATGGTCCTTTGGGGTCGTACAGGGGCGCATGCTGTGCAGTTTATCAACAGTGTTATTCACGGGGTGGTTCAAATCCAAAGTTCATTTACTCTGTGTTCTTATCATGTGACACATACGTATATCGGGTTAGTGGTCGTCCTCAACAGTTTATTATGTGGGTTTGAATTCGTTTACACTATTTATTCCATAGAACATTTGTTATATATCTTCTTCCATCGAAGAAGATATTGATTACTTGTGCCGAAGTTTAATGAAAGTTGGTTTTAAGATACTTATCATGCAGAAAACTAGCTGAGAGAAACGCAGACCAGCGTGCTCCGTGGCGCAGTGTGTAATGCGCGAGCCTTCGTATAGCTAAGTCGTGGTTCGATCTGGCCTGGGGTACAGGTTTTGTGACTATATCTGCAATTTTATGGTTGTTTTATTTATCATACAGTTAATAAAAAGAGCATCTGTTTTCGTGTGCATGAAAAGAAAAGCTATAAGAACTGATTTTCCTGACATTTCTTCATCTGTCTTTAATCAACTACGACATTCTATTCAGTTAGTGTTTTTCATGTAAACGAATATCTCATGAATGTTATTTAATTTTAAACCCGATGGAAAATATTTTATCGAAGGCGTGTTTTCTGGCAGAATAACATCGTTTCTCGTTTGTTCATTCGTTCGTTCGTTCGTTTATGTGTTCGTTCGCTGAACTACGATCTCACCATCGAAGTTCTTTTTTCATGAAATTTTACTAATTTATTGATCTATCCATAAAAATATATAATAGTATGTCTTATAACTTGTTATACCGTCACGTTAAGCTTCCTTCCACAGGCGTGCTCCACTGCTGAACTTGTCCTTCTGTGACTGTCTCATTGCTGAACAGTTCTGAGAACGTGGCTTGTCGTAAATTATTTCTCCATACCATTTACTGAAGCCATTTTTTCTTCTATAGTTGATGATCGATGGTTCATTTCGTGTAGTGTAGCACGTTGAACACTACCACGTACGAAGTCAATCACCACACTTAAGGGCAGAAACCTTACAAAAAACCCGAACAGATAGTGCATCGGTGCCGTTCACTGAAATTAGTCGATAGCAAAAGGAAAAAAATCTTGCACATTTGCTTGTATGAAAATATTTTGGGCTAAATAACACCATCGATGGTTTCAGTGTCTGCAGCAAACACATGATGGGAGGAAACTGAATTGCTAACCATTGACATAAACTGTGTGCCTAGTATGTGTGTATGTGCGTATGTGTGTATGTGGGTATGTGTATGTGTATGTGTATGTGTGTGTGTGTGTGTGTGTGTGTGTGTGTGTGTGTGTGTGTGTGTGTATGCCTAGTATGTGTGTATGTGTGTATGTGTGTATGTGGGTATGTGTATGTGTGTGTGTGTGTGTGTGTGTGTGTGTGTGTGTGTATGTCTGTCTGTCTGTCTTTATGTTTATGTGTGCATGTGTGTCTCGTCTACTTACACTGTTTTGCTGGCAAAGTATGAGTATGAATGTATGTATACACAAGTGCACGTGAATGCGCTTCAGTGTCTATTTCTGTATTTCAATGTCTTCCTATCTCGCGGACGTGCGCACTGGGTTCTCGAATGTGTGTGTATGTGCGAGTGTGTCGGTGTGTATCGGTGTGTATCGTCGTGTGCGTGTCCATATGCGGGTTGTGTATATATGTATGCATGTATGCATGTGTTGTGCGTAAGTACGTATATATCTACTTATGTGGTCTGGTTGTACACATGCGTGCTTTTGTGAATGAGTAAACGAGGCATTCTTAATACGAACAACGCATATTATCAATATGGGGCGTTCGGATACGAACACGACACACCAGTTCCTAGAGCTAGTGTCTATTTCTGTATTTCAATGTCTTCCTATGTCGCGGACGTGCGCACTGGGTTCTCGAATGTGTGTGTATGTGCGAGTGTGTCGGTGTGTATCGGTGTGTATCGTCGTGTGCGTGTCCATATGCGGGTTGTGTATATATGTATGCATGTATGCATGTGTTGTGCGTAAGTACGTATATATCTACTTATGTGGTCTGGTTGTACACATGCGTGCTTTTGTGAATGAGTAAACGAGGCATTCTTAATACGAACAACGCATATTATCAATATGGGGCGTTCGGATACGAACACGACACACCAGTTCCTAGAGCCAGATGGATAAAAGGACATTAGAAACCTAATCGACATCGAGAATGTGTGTGTTCCATTTAAATAGTGCACTTTATCAAATTCATCGGTAACTGCTAACCATTTAATCTCCGCCTATGCACTTACTAGTTTTGCCCTGTGCGCTTACTTTTTGCGGTAGAGTAGATTTTTAATAGTTCATCCGTTAGTGATTTCTATCAGTGACGTTTCCAAAGCGTATGAACGATACGTGGACTAGCTTCATGAAGAAGGTCCCTTCTTTCTGAAATCTCTCCGATAACAATGAATCCAGCAATTTTAGAATGCTGTAGCTGAATTCAGCATTCGTTCATAACGCCACATATTCTGAAAATATGGCACTTAGTTCAGGCTTTCTCATGAGAATGATTTCAAACGCCTTTTCGCTGTTTGTTAACCGCTTTGAATGAATCACTAAAGTATTCACATTTTGGACTCATTTTATCCCTCACAAGAGAAATCTGTGACATGCTATGCGATTCAGCGCGTCATCGTCTACAAAGTCTACATATTCCTAGAGACACGTTCCGCTACCATTACTTACATTGTTACGATCTCCGACAATTGATATTCGTCGTTGTATTCATTGCATATATATATATATATATGTGGCTAGAATGGCGTTTATGTTCGTTGTTGAGTCTTCACCACTTGTGTATCGCTTCGTTTACTTTCTCATTCTTGGACTACATAAGCCAACAAGGTGCCTTAAGTAGAAATTCGTTCAAATCGAACAGACATTCTTTTAGTACATTCGCCTTTCGTCTGAGGTCACTTCCAATCGCCGTTCCAAAAGACAATGGTTGACCTCGTTTCTTTTATATCGAAGTGGTTTAAGTGATTATACACTTACATTTCTATACAAAACCTATTCATCAGTGATGCATAGAGCGAACCAGAATTCTTAGGATGTGGGAAGAAACTGCGGCAGTGAATATGAAAGAGTTAAAAACTACAACTTGGTTATGGATTGAGGGGAACAAGCTTCCTAGGTTAGGTCTAGGAAGGAAATCTTAGAAGCAGTTTTTATGAGGAGAACGACTAATTACACGGACTATGGAATCGTCGACGTTATTGTTATAGCTGAACGCTATTCAATTTCGAAGGAATTCTCTCGTTTCTAGAATATCATCCAGCATCCATAAACACCAAGAATCTCTACGTCATTTGATCATATCGAAGTAGAACCGTTGAAAGCTCAAAGGGAACACTCGCATGGTCGTCGTCAAGGTGCCAGCGTTCAGCCAATTAAGTGTTCGAAGACTAGAGAGACTTGAATAGGATTAAAATCGTCGTAAAGGCTTCCTTGAAGATGACTCCTAAACGGGCTTATGTGGCTATAACGGTTTGATCTTAGACACATAGCAGTATCATCGGCGATTATCATGAAGACTTAAGATTGTTTTTTCTCTCATGTTCATATCAGATTTAAAAACAAGTAATGGATTTCTGCATTTTCTCTTTGACTGCCTCTAATCATCCAGTATCCAATGCGCTTACGTTTTTGGGTCTTGGGTTTCTTAAAAGCATCTACAGATTAGAATCGATCGTGAAATGTTCGTCTATAAGAAAGTGGAAAATTTCAATTGAAGAATCCCAGTCTTATGGGGGTTGAACTCGTATTAGTTTTAAATTTCGGTATCCACTAGACCATGGTAACATTTATGTAGTAATTTTGAAGATGATGAGTAATATTATACTATTATTGATGAGTAATATCTTTAAAAAGGTTGCCTGACATTTATCTAATAGTCGTTTTATATACGCTAGTGTATAGTACATTAGACTTACTTTAGCGATATTCTGGATGAAGAGGATGAACAAGGCACTAAAAGATTAAACTTTTCGAGGGGAAGTCATTGAAGTTATGTAATCGTAAGCATTTGGTACATGTAGGGATATGATAAACAAGTGTAGTAGCCTGTCAGTAAGCCTCAAAAGTAAGACATGGTCTAGGTGAAGTTGAAGCATTGCAGTGTCGTCCATGCATGTGTGAACATTTTCCTTGTGGTCCAAAAACACAGATACTGAAATTATTGATTAGAAATCTTTTTATCTACATTAACTGCTGTCATACGCATTATTTCCTGGATTTCCAGACGGCATTCATCGATGTGCAATTTTGTTCTCTATTCCACAACATACTTAAGCACTTTCTCAAACCAGAAAAACATGCAGCTAGTGCACGCAGGCGCCTTCGCAATGGCGGGCGGTGTTCGCGTTGAATCCTATAGCACTTTGATCTCGAGAATTTGCCACCGTATACCTACCGTGTATCAACGGGGATCATCGTGAGTGTGCATGTGTACGTATGTATATACGTGTGCAATTCGTTCCGCAGCTGATACATCTAGATCAAGTTCGGTGTGTTGACGGAGGAAACTTCGGTAAAGTTGAACATGTCGATCGAAGTCGAGGGGACATCTTCAGCACTTACTTCACACATTCACAAACACGATGTTTATAGTGCATTTCGACAGATTGACGCCGCGTCCGAGCGCATGGCGGCATCGCGTGCGACACGACATGAAGAGAGTGAGGAACGCGGAATTGCTCCTCAGCGCCGATGTTACTAGTGCACATTAGCTAAATCTACATACCATGTATATGTATATACATATGTATACATGTATGTATATAAATGTGTAAGTGTAGTGATTGCGATGTTCCTGTTGGCAATCGATGTGTTCGTCGTGCTTCTTACTCTCCACAAACGTATGTTACCTTCGCCAGATTTTTGAGGCAACGAAAGAAAAAAGCAGCGCCAGAGACGCGTATCAGCAAAAATACGGATTGAATCTTCGTATCAAATGGCCCAGAAAGATTTTGACCGTGGTAAACACTAGTGCACATATCGATCGTCATTATACGGTGATTTTTGGCAGCAGAAAAACTTGATCGACTGGCTTTTCGATTGATATTTCCACTGTTCGTTGACAAACTGTTGGTTTTCTTCAGAATGGGAACAATATTTATTGAATATATATCTTCTTATATGACCCGTCTCCACGTCTGCTGTGCGGATCCCAGCACTTCTCTCATTCGTTTCCTCGGATTGGTTGTTCATGAAAATCTTCCATGTTTTACGTGTGATTTCAGTTGCTGCTTGGGGATTTTTATTTCATCTTAAATATCGTAGAATGCTGGTCGAGAATACTCCCTGGAGTCCCGAGATAGCCGGGCTGGAGCGTTCCCAGTTGGATTTCAGAGAGTGATTTTTTTTCCTCAGACAAGTCCGGTGCCAATTTTCCGACCCTGGAGGGATGAGAGGCTTGGTTGGCCCGGTGCGGAATCGGTTTATCGCTCTGTTCCCCACAGTCTTGTTTTCTGGAGGTGTAGTAAGAGTTAATTTCAGGATGCTCCAGCTATCGTTCCGACTGAGCCGACCAATATTCCAGCAATTCCGGCGACGGCGGCGGCACAGGAGAAGACGGTCACGACCTCGACGGCGCCACTCGGGCTGCCGGCCACGATGTCACTGCCGGCTACCTCAGTGGCAGTGTCTCTCCCACCGTCTCTTCCCCGTCCCAGTCCGATTGCCGTCACCGCTACCGCGCCCAGCTTCTTCCATCCGTCACTAGCGAATGTGGCCGCTGTACCACCGGTTGTGCCCACCACCACTACTCATTCTCCTTTCACGGATCAGTTACTTGCCACCCTACTACCTTCCAGTGTGCTTCTACAAAACGCCGGCCTACTACAGCAAAGTGCGTTAGCAGGTCTACTCAGCCTGGCTACTGCTCCTGTTATAACTCCTCCGTCGACATCATGTGCTAATGACGTGTTAGCTTTGCTCAGAGCTCAGCAATCCGCCCAGCTAGCTGCCGCCTTAGCGCTACCGAATAAAAATAACTTATTGCCAACAAGTACTCCCGACGACCTTATTCAATCGTTGCTTGCGCAAACGAGGCAGCCAATTTTTTCACACAGCCTTTAAGGGGTTGCAATGGGAATTACTGGTACGTAGTGTGTTCTCAGCACCTATAGTACCCTGACCCTAGTCAATATCATTTGTCCTGGTTCTCGGCGGGCTAACGCAAAATTTGGAGTTCGACTCACTTGAAAGCTGAGCCTGTTCGTCAATTTTCGTACTGTAAATATCTGTGTTGTGTTCGTATGTTTTTTTCCATTACGGGTACATTCTAGAAATGATAGATTCCTTCCAGCGATTGATACGCTACGTCTGTCCTAGAATTCTTCATAAAAGACAGAATTTCGGAACGTCTATCTGTAGAGCTTCGATTCCAAGTGTTATCGATTTACCAGTATCCGATTTCCCGCCGAAATTCTTGTCCTTTCTTCAGATTTGTGGTTATCAGCACTACCACCGTAAAAAGCTTTCTTTTTCCCTTTTTTTTCTTCTGGTTTCTCCAAAATATTTTTGTGAATTCCATACGAATCTTTCATTAATGTTGATGTGAATTCAGGTTTCAAATCACATAACGATGAACTCATTGTTTTTTTCATTGTAACACTTCTTTTTTACATTCATCCTCTATTGCACAATGTCCGTAAACTTTGCTTAAACACAATACCCTACAGCGTTGTCTTTACGTTTGTGATTTTCTTTGTGTGTTTGTGGGTGTATGTGTTCTTTTTTATTGTCTTCAACAAAAAAAAAGGGCTTGGGGATCGATCCCACGTGTGAGTTGCAGACTACCTTCGACCACTGCGCCACTCGTAATATATATCACTTCTAATCTTTTTGACTATCGAGTTGCTCAGGCAAAACCAGTAACGTTCCTCCGTCTCTTCTGCACGCCAAAGCTACTCAATGTGATGGGTTCATGCAAAGTGAAGGTAGAACAGAGTATTTTTATTAGACCGTTTATTTTTGCTATTATTGGAGAGAAAATGACCACGTCGTCGTTTGTCTAATACCGGAAAACATCATCATATCTCAACGACGATGAATAATGACGGAACAAGGAGACGGAACAAGGTGAAATTAATATTGTTGCGGTAGCTTGCTAAGTTTTCGCAACTGTGTTCGAGCTAAAATTACGCCTCGGCGTTGCACATATTTGCTTGCTTTGCTAAAGTTGTGTATTTCGGCTCAACTTTATAAACATGGAAAACTCTTTGATTCCAAGAAATTTTTTGCCTTCAGAGAACTAATGATGTTTATGGTTAGGACGCTGTACGTATTTCCATGCCTTGATTGATAACACGTTGAACTCGCTTACCGTTCGCGTTCTCTCGCTCCTGATGGCCGATATCACCATAGTGAGTAAGAAATTGTTTACATTTCATGAAGACACAACGTGAAGCGTTCAGCTATCTACGCTCCTGATAACAACTTCCGTTCAACACAAGCCAAAACATCACGTGAAGTCGCTGATTTTGTGAGCATGTTAGCATCTCTTTTACAAATACTAAGACTTTTCTAAGCGGTTGTTGAGCATATTGAGTTATTTCCGAAACTTGATCACAGGAGAGAAACAGCTGGTGAAAACCTTGACATCATCGTAAATGTCGGTCTTTTTTTTTGTAAAACAAGACAGCCTCTTTGATTGCTTTTATCTGAATAAACACTATGTTCCGACATATCTGTGGACAAAATACGAGTCATTATATGAAAAACTGACGATTGTGCGTTGTTCATCTTCGGTCCGCTGTAAAATGGCCATGTTAGAGATCACAGACTTCCTCGTCTAGGATGTAAGAATGTCGGAATTCGAATGCGGCGACTGCAAAGGATAAAGGATAAAGCGGTCGGCGTTGATCAATCCCTAAAGAATGCACAGTGTATTCGACTTTACTAAGAATCATTAGATGAGATTGAACCCAGATTTAGAGTTTAAAATGATCTATGATGGTTCACCAATGTATCAATGTTAGTGTTTCGCTGTTCCAGACAAGTCTAGTACCAATTTACCGAGCCCACAGAGCTTCGTGAGTCCAGCGCTCTAGAACGAACCAGCGGTCGATCCAATGTGTATTGCTAGA
The DNA here is from genome assembly GCA_009735665.1 of Angiostrongylus cantonensis. Taxonomy (NCBI): domain Eukaryota; kingdom Metazoa; phylum Nematoda; class Chromadorea; order Rhabditida; family Metastrongylidae; genus Angiostrongylus; species Angiostrongylus cantonensis. The sequence goes on from MQTX01000075.1 coordinate 718,029, forward strand.
CACCTGTAACCGAAGCATTACACGAGTGATCTGAGTCGATAATCCATGCTTGTCTCGATGTGGCGCCTTCGTCTTCGTGTCGAGTCAGGTCTTCCTCTCGTCTGTCATCTCCCCGAATGAGGCATTCTCACTCGGTGATGCCTCTTCGAAATACTGTTATTGCTCTTTGCTAGTTTATTTACATAAGAGCAAAATTACTAAGGAGTAGTCCCACTCGTAACATCACGGCTCTGAGGAAGGCGAAATCATCGAAAGGTCAGCCATCGACCAACAACACCAACAAACATCAACAAAAACAACGACGACAACGACAAGAAAGACCTATACCAACCTCGCATCAGCTAAAGAAGATCAGTTTATAAGATCGTATAAATAAATATATATCAACTATCTATGCCGAAGTTTGTAGAAAGTCGGTCTTTTGAGTTATTAAGAGATACTTTACTTAGTTTACTACCTGCAACTTTCTGCAATCGAACCTCGAACGCTCTGGACCGCCTATCCCAACACTACAGAAAGAATCAACTCGATCGGGATGCAGCGACATTCATGTCGAGGAGAAAATCCTCAAGCAGCAGCCGAATTCACGCGCTAGAAGTTAGAAGGCCTTTATGCACGACGGATGCGGGGAAGCGAATCGAATATAAGAAGTTCTGAGATCGGTACAGTAGATGTGAAGGCGGATCTTATAAAACGAAGTTCCATCACGTAGCAATCTCTGCATTATTTTCTCCGCTGAAGATTATTGTGCTGGAAATACAGTCAGTGAAATCTGTGCGAACATTTTGCATTTCATGGGTAGTTCATGTAGTTTCTACTGACACAATCACTCTCGCATGATTGAAACTATTTTAGCGCTTTCGTTCACGTCATGCGAAGTATAGACATTATTTTGTTAATGATTGAACGTTGTGTGACTAATTGCTACGATATGTGTCCTGCATTGACTCAGAAATGACGGCTACATGATTCTAACTCCTTTTCGTTCAGTTCGAATGAGAAGCAGAACTACGTAGAGGGGCAGGCTTTCAGTGTTGTGCACAATATTCTGGATAAAAATATTATCAGGAAGATTAAGCCATCCACTAACCTTGGTGCAAACCTTTAAAGTCTCTCTAAATACGATAATATCTATTTTAAAGCATTAATAATTTTCAGTATCCGTTGTACCTGCTAGCTATTAAGAACGATGTGTGAAATCAATTACTCCCATTAGTCGTAGAGCTCTTTCCACTCCAGCATGCGACATCTTCTATTCTAATTTCTTTTACATTCTTCAAGGTCGATCGTTGTGCTGGAATAGTTGTTTCGAGAAGTGGTGACTTTGTAGAAACTTTCTCACAGAAGACTTCATTAGTGGAAGCCGAGCTTAGATGGGAAACCTAGTTGTACCACATAAAAAAGTGATCTATTTTCGACATTCGATTCAAGTTGCTAAAATCCACAAAAAAAGATCGACTTTAAGAAGTCTATAATTTCTTTATTAAGGGAACCATTTCAGAAGACATTTTCTTTTGGACGCTCTTTCCAGTTTTCCCAATAAAGGAAAATTTGGCTGAACTCAGTCCAATGTTGAATACTGCAAACACTTGACTCGAAGTGTTCATTTCTCTAACCCGACAATATGTAGCACCAATATTTCGGCCTTTTTTCCTTGCATTTATTACCCTTTATCAGTAACACGAGGACGCGCCACGACGTCTATCATTGCGTTTTCATTTTCTGCTTCTAAATTAGGAAAGGGAATGAGATACGATGAAAACTTAAGTTTTTTTGAAATCTGGATATATTTCCCTAAATGTTTTATCAGAAGGCCGCTTGTGTTGCAGTGGTTAGAGGTGTCCCGCAATACACACGTGGTCACTGGTTCAATTTCGTGCCCCGGCTTCACAAAACCTTCTATTCTTTCGGAATCGGTGAATTGATACCGGTATTGTCTGTAAGTCGATAAATAGGTAGGACACTGCAAGTCACTGTACAGATCAGATATGTATTCACTCTTCTCTAACGATTATCAGTGAAGTCTATTTCACACTTCACAGTTCAAGAGTAGATCAACGCCGTAAGGTTTATTCTTTTATCCTTAAACGGTTTTCCAATTTACCATTAGCAATTATTCCATGTGCCAGAGCCTGGCAGCAGAGTATTTCCATTCAGAAATCGGACTAAAAAATGGACATCTACTTTTACAAACTGACTTTTGCTTAGCTTCAGAATGAACAGCCAATATGTTGCTGCATAGCTATATTGCATGTATATTTGTATTCAAGAGCTTATAAGGAACTTTGTGTGAGCGAACCATCCTGTATTCGGCGCTGCGGTGTGAGGGTATTTCATGGGTGCCGTTCCCGCTATGCTGGGCTCGACTCGATACAACAGCGACGACTTAGATCGTGAAACGAAACAACTGGGGCAAACACTACTCGCTCGTATCATCGCGCCTCTGAAAAAGGCGATGGCGCTGTAAAGTCAGCCATATTAAAGATTAGTAACGGTTTCGTGTAAGCTCGTGAATATAACAAAATGTTAAACATATGGTGGTGTAGAGGTCGTAGAAAACATGACGACTTGGAAAAACCTTTACATGGCCTCTCAGGTTTACAATGAAAAAAAAATAGTGCTAAACTAACACCAAAATTATAATTGAATAAAAATTGCATGGATGTCTACTCGATTTTTCATAGAAACGAACAATTCAAATATCATCAAGAGTATGGTTTTTAGAAGAATAGGATCGGACTTGCAAGTTGGCTTGGTGTTAATTTAGCCCTTAGAAATTAGCCAAAGCTCATTGGGCAAATTTCGGAGAGCTAGTTTCGGAACATGTATCCTACAGTAATGCAACTGATGTGTAAGTAAAGTGAAAAAGTTTCCAGGATAGGCTTTCTATTATCTTCAGCGTTGGATTATAAATTTCGAGAAGCCGTTGATCTTCCAATTATCGTCCAGATTTTCAACCTTTGTTTTTGTTGCGTATTAGTGTAGCCCTCCAGGTTCTGAAGAAGGCGATTCCGCCAAAACATCAGTCACCGTTGCGTTGTATGGAAGTAAACGCGTACTGAATAACAACCTTGTGATTGTTGAAGAAGAAAACGAAATATTTAAAGTGAAAAAATTGTGACAGTACTTAAAATGAAACTGCGAAACACTGGTAAACGAAGGACAGAATAAACGGTCGCAGTGCAGCAGAAAGTCTCGCGAAGACTTTTCAATGCACGGAATATGACTGCATTAAAAATTAAAAGCCCAGAACTCGATTAAAAGAGGCTCGGTGAATTTCACCACATTAGCAGGTCCATGGGGCCGGACCTGGTACGCGGCATCAGTTCGTCGAGCATTTCTGAAATGGTCGAAAAGTACTGGGTTCGTGTCATTCACTTTGATAGTGACTTTTTCGACGGCACCTTGATAATCATATCCGTCGCTGATTCCAAATTCATGTGAAAACGTGTTGCCAATTTTATGATAACGATAAACAAATCTGTATAAAAGGTGAAAGAAACAAAGGCATCATTTGTGCCATTAACTCACCACGGTCATCCAACTACTGTGCAAATAGATGGTGATTTTTTTTACAATATTTAATGAAGAAATGTAGTTGAACCCCATACAATTTTCAAGCGCTGATAAGCAACAGCACGTTCATAGCGCAACAGATGCGTATCGATTGACTAAGTAAGACTCAAGTCACGAAGGGTTTGTAATGTCATCGATAGGCGTGGTTTACAGATAGTTAGACGCCGAAGGAGTGCTTCTCTCAGTGTTTTAACCTCGTTAATTCACACTTGTTTATTACATTTCATCTAGGTGGATATTCATACCATTAAGAAGCCATTCAGACAATGGAACACAGAAGAAGTTATCACTTTCCTCAAAGATCTAATCACCGACGTTGAAGCAGAACAACTGATGCACAATGTGAGTTTCTCGTGTTATAACGAGCACATTATTCTTGTATCCGAGTCAAATATTCTTATAAAACCACAACGTTGCTGAGATAATTGCAAAACTCCGGACTGCAGGTGTCTGCGGTGGGGGAACGAACACGCTACTACACTCTTTCGTTTCGCCTGTCTCTCAGCTAGTTCTATCGATCAGTGCCATCAGCAATCACCCGTCAACAAGTAATCAAATATAGGATTCACCCACTCACTTTTACAGCATACAAGTTCGGCATATAAGAGGCATGCCTACCCGTAGTAGAATCCCATCATGAGCTAGTTGTATTAGCGTATAGGGTGTAATGTTTCTTGTTGTTTTGTTGAAAGTAGACAAACAGGATAAAGTTAAATGGCTATGTAGAGCTGAGAGTGCCTCTATACTAAGGAGAGTAAGGGCTTTACTTAGCACTGCGTCTGTCAGTACCGCATAGCATTTTTAGTAACCAGCGTCAAAACTCTACCGTTGTCTTTTCGGTGTTTGTTTGAATTTTACGCACAATTCAATATATCCACAGGATGTGCCACGAAGCACTTAACTGTTTTTCCTTATTTCAACTTACTACTTTAATTCATTGCTTTTCTTAAAGTATTGGATCTAATAAAGGTAGGAGTTTGCCGACATTAATGGCGATGATAGAGTCGATGTGTTAATACTTTCCTTCAGACGCCCCATAAGTGCTAGCACTATGAAGGCAACGTGATCGCATATTCCACTATTCCCAACTACATAACTGCACGGTCAATTCACCTTAGCATATTAATGGGTACATTCAGTCAAAACAACACAAGAATAACAAGAACACAAGAATATGATTGGGTGTAAATGGAAGATATAACAGATGAATCAGGCTAGGCGAAGGCTGGTGTCCATTTCATGAATTCACCTGGCGATTAGTGCAAACAGAATATCGTTAATGGGCTGCACCTATCCAGTGAGTCCAACTTGTGAGTCCATCTGAATTGCAGTGGAACTACGAGGTCGCCTCTGGTCCGTGCCTGCCTCCTACTAACCTGGAATCTCACCAGATTCCTAATAAGGAGAGTTCAATTGCTTGTGTAAAGAGATCGATCCGTAAAGAGTTCATCATTAATGCAACGGGTTTTTCCGCTCACATCTACTTTTATCGTTAAACGAAAATGCATAGGTCTCGAAAATCTTTTGTCGAATATCAAACGGGTAGTGATTTCAGAAAATGACTGGCAGTCGAATGAAGGACTTTTGTTGCTTTGATTTCTTGGTGCACGTTGTTCGCCTCAGTGAATGCAGTGCTATTAAGGTATAGTTTACTTGATTGTATCGAATATAGGCAAAATTCGCCACTATGCAGAGCAACAGATAATCTTTGGCTATGATAAAATCCACATCCATACCATAGTTTAGTCACATTCTATCTCAACATGCTGGCCAGTAGCACTCATCCATAACTTTACACGGATTTGTCATTTATTGATCTGCATATGATGATGTTAAGGTGTTGGACGTGCTTCAACCGTACTTGAACGAAATGGAACGCGTCGAAATACCACGCGCCGAATACCAGTACTCACAACTAGAGATTAATGATTGTGAGGCGATGGTAGGGGCTGTGAAGCTAAACACGGAATTAGCGTCGATTCCGAACGAAGACACAGATAGGGTCGACGATGTCGGCTAACGACGTTTTAAAATAAATAACCGCTTTGTTATGGTAATGCAGTGACATTGAACACTTGACAAACACATTCCGAGATGATCACCGTCTTTTGGATAAGACGAATTCGGATCAAAGTAACAAAAGTGGTAATAGAGGAAAGATTTCTTCAACTCGCAGCGACACGACGACGTTACATATCGAATGAGGTGCTGAGAGTTCAAGAACACTAATGAGATTACAGTATTGCCGAAAGTATGAAGAAAAGTGGGTGCATAATAGCGCAGTGGCCAGGAGGTGTTCATCATTAAACACATGTAGTGATTTCTTGTATCCCGCACCCACGTCTAAGTAAGCCTTCCATCCTCTCCTGGCCAGCAAAGTGGAATCAAAGTTGTCTGTGAGGAGAGTAGCACTGACTTAACACATCGGTACACCACCGAAATTTGCTGTTTTGGCTAAGTGTAGATTCAACTACCTCTAACGGTGGTTAGTGAAGTTGAATGCGTTGCGTATCACACAGGGATTGATCGAAACCGAACTCTTTATCAACTATCCTTTGCGGAATAAAGCACTAACCATCAAAGTGCTAATTTTCCCATCTCAACATCTTCCATTAAAAATTCGGTTGGGAACCGCATTAAACGGATGACACAGCTCATGTACCATGCTGATAAAAGATGATGTATAGAGCCTTCGGCGTTGACCAATTAATTCATGGTTCGACTTCATTAAGCACCGTTAGAGAACATGCGATGGTCTAAGGACGTGCAAGCTTGTTGTGCTATCCTCCCAAGGAAGGCTGGTAACAATTTACCGAACTCAGGTAGGTGGAAAGGTTGGTAACTCAGGTTTCCTGATCGAACCATTGAGCAGGTGTGTATCGCGGAGCACTTCTAACCACTGCGCTACGTTTACTCATACATTCCTCTGATACCAGTTTATAACGCAGATGGTTATATGGTTGCATGAGATGGCCAAGCTTATTTATTTTAGTCTTATGTTAATATATTAGCTGAGATTAAATCTTGGCTTACTATCTTGGCTTACTTACTAAATAAAAGAATTTATTGACATGAATTAAAAAATGTATAAAATCTGCTATTTCCTTAGTTTTTCTCGAAATGTATGGCATTTCGGCTTTCGGTTTCCATGTAGAGCAGTGTCAACGTTCGTGCCTGTGCTGAGAATAGTATCATGCTCTTATCGACAGATGCAGAGCCCCGTAATGAACGCTGAACAACTGAACACCCTCCCTCAGGGTTTTAAAAGACTGACGAAAGTAGTCGGCCGAGAAACAGGGAAAAAGGTCCAGGTTTCTCGCAAAATTGAGAACTAAGATGGTTAGTTAAGTGTTCCTATTATTTCAAATGTATAAAATCTGCTATTTCCTTAGTTTTTCTCGAAATGTATGGCATTTCGGCTTTCGGTTTCCATGTAGAGCAGTGTCAACGTTCGTGCCTGTGCTGAGAATAGTATCATGCTCTTATCGACAGATGCAGAGCCCCGTAATGAACGCTGAACAACTGAACACCCTCCCTCAGGGTTTTAAAAGACTGACGAAAGTAGTCGGCCGAGAAACAGGGAAAAGGTCCAGGCAAAATTGAGAACTAAGATGGTTAGTTAAGTGTTCCTATTATTTCTTTTTGCACAACTACTAATCAGTTATGACACTTGACACTTGAACCGCCCGTCCTCACTGGTTGCGCGGGCCCCAGCATAGTCACCAATCATTGGAAATTTGCTGCTTTTGCCATTGTGCTTCTCTGGAGTTCCGAGATCAGATTGGCCAAAGTTTACCTCAGGTAACCACCATAGGCAGTCGCCGCCCTTCTGGATCAGAGGGAGACTTGCCACCATGCGACTAGTTTGATACCAGGACGGTGGTGTGGTGGACCCTGATGTTGGTTTACTCTTAGCTAGGCTTCCTGATGGAAACGCCGGACTCTTTCTCAGCTTGGGAGAGCCTGCCGGGAGGACGAATCACCCCGCTGAACATCGCAGTCCGACATCCAAGAACCCCCCCCAGCCATAATGAGGCGATAAACTGTTGGGAGAATTAATTACTTATACTCCTTACAGATACTTTTTTCGTATTATGCGCCATGCCATTTAGGTGTTGAAGTGTGGCTAGAAGTGGATTGCGATTTGCGACCAGTCGATCCAGCGTCGCAGATCCACTTGTTCTTCACTCCCACGAGGGCCAGAAAGTTTGTGCTAGACTTATTTGGGAAGCTCCTTCCGATCCATAAGACGAAGGAACGCTCTAGCGTGGCTATCTGAGAATTCCAGAAAAAATGAACTGGACCAGCATTCAATGGCACTCTTAAGGAAGGTCAAAGCCTCAAGCAGAAACCAAATCCACAACCGAATATCAGGACATCTGTGGATTACGGATGCAAAGAAGCAAATAGCAAAGAAATACTGGGATCTGTACAAACCATGTAAAACAAACACACTAGAGCATTTCTGTCAGACCGTGTAAAAATAAACAATGAAAAAAATTCTTGTATTTCTATTGCATGAAAATAATATTACTAGATAATTCATTATGCTAGCACAATACGTAACACGACAATAATGATAATAATTGCTGCGACAATAGCAATAAAAAAGACAACAATAGAGGTTAGTTGTTTACTGAAATTCTGTCGATCCATCATCATGAATAGTAGGAGTACCAGCCTGTACTTCCCATTTGTTCTCAGTCTCATGGAAGCTCTTGGGATGTTTCGATTATCATGGTTTGTGCGAGCGTCAAATGGTAGTAGCCTGTGAAGTGATTCCAGTTGGGGATGCAGCTAAGCGACGTCTGCGCATTGTTCACACCAAAGAATGTTCGCATTTGCGTTGGGTTTACCCTGCATTTTTTCCATCTGTAATCTTCGATTCTCATAATATGACCGGCGCATTAATGTTTTACTGCCCAAGTGTAATTTCTTGTGTCTAGGAGATGAGATGCCTTTCGAAGATCTGAGCATCAGGTTCAAACCAGACGTTGTCAATGCACGTTAAATATCACAAAATTAAGCCTTTCGTGAGTGGTATGCAGATTTTTTGTCACGGCGGAAGTATCAGCTAACGTCTCTACTGTGTTACAAAATGCTTGGAGAAATGTCGGATCGAAAAAGTGGGCGTGCGATTTCTGGCCTTCAGCCGGCCGATGTCTTCATCAGGAAATCCGGATGAAGCTCATGTTGCCCTCTCTCTGCATGTTACCTTTTCTGTTCTCTTCTTCACTTCCATTAAATTTTTATTGCTTTTCTTTCTTCATTTTTCATTTTCTCCTGCCTCCTCGCTATTTCTCGAAAAAAAAATGACGGTGTCATCAGCATTTCGAGGACCTCATATCATCCATATATTTATTATCCATTGTATAAGGAACTTTGTTAAAGAAGTGTCGTCTTCTTTTACCTCTTCGTCTATGAGAATGCTAGTGCAAAAGCTGTATTTTCTTGGTGAAGCTGTGATAATAGTCAGATAGAGTTCTTGTGTAGGACGGGTCTGCTCCTTGGTTTTCGACTGCTTTCGCATTCGTTTCAACGCTATCAAAAGCTTTCTCATAGTAAGTGAAGGTTAGGACAACGGTGAAGATGCTAACCCCACAGGCATCTATTGTCCGTGATGCGGTTTGCATGTACTCCATACAGCAAAATCCCTGTTGAAATTCTGCCTGGTCATGTTGTTGTGTCTCATCTAAGGTACTCAGCATGTGGCCAGGGTAATGTTCTTGAACAGCTTTTAGAATACATTCAACATCATGTAGGCCGATAGTTACGAAGATCCCTTCGATCATGCTCCGTAGGCTGAATGATAGCTCACGTCGTCCTAGACTAATATGGGTTTTTCTCCTTTTAAAGATAAAATATCATATAAGTTGTGAGAAGAACATGCAGTGTCAATGGTTTTTTTTACTTGTCCGTAATTATTTTAACTTCATTCTATATTTCATTTCATCTGATCCTTCTTCATGTTTACCGTGCGGATTCCAGCACTTCTCACATTCGATTCGTTTCCTCGCATCCATCGTCCTCGAACGTCTTCCAAGTTTTTACGTGTGGCTTTTCTTGTTGCTTGACCATTTTCATTACATTTTGAATGTCGTAGAATGCTGGTCGAGCAGTTCTCCTGAAGTCCTGAGGTAACCCGGCTGCAGCGTTCCCAATTGGATTACAGAGAGGAAAGTTTTCCTCGACAAGTCCGGTACCAATTCCTCGACCCCGGAGAGATGAGAGGCTTGGTTTACCCGGAGCGGAATCGAACTCGAAGCACCATGCTCGTGATGACGAACATCGCTTCACTGCGCTATAGCCCTATATTTGCTCGTAATAGTAACGATAATTACAGTGGTAATACTAACAATAATAGATACATTGATATCACAGCCATATTACTCTACATGTGCTTGATGGGATGAGATGTCGCAGTGGTCGATATGACACGGTCCACAAACATTTCATTCAATACAAAAATCTCCATTTTCTAACACTGCAACAATTTCTTGTGAAGGCCAGAAACCAATAAGAAGTAAAGCCAGAAAGAACTTTTGAGGATCATCCATTAAAACGTATCAGGAGTGGAAGTACGACAATGTTCGTTATGACGAAGAGATAAAATCAATAAGAAATAAAGGTGAACAGACAGAATTGAAGGCGCTTACCGTGATAAGAACAGGATCTGACTACTATGTGAGTCGTAACACATCACGTGAATCACTTCTAGTCCCGTTGATGACCCGGGTCGAGTGACTCCGCGGGCACCAGTAAATCTTCCATTTTTCCATTTTGCGAGCAAGAGTAACCCAGTGGGATCTGCTCGCTCTAGGAGCTCCTCGAGCATCATATTTTTCTCTTAGGCTCTTCGTTAAGAACTCTGACCATCAGGTAGGTGGTCTTCCTGTAGTACGTTTGACATCCCGAGGAATCCAGTCACTAACGGCTCTTGTCCATCGGTTGTCATTCACACGCACTTCGTGTCCGGCTCACCTTATCTTCGACTGTTTGGCGTATAGAACGGCATGTTTGATTTTCGATCGTTGAAATAGGTCGGAGCTTCGGATCCCAACCCTTACTTGTGTGAAACGAGATACTCCTAGCATCCTCCCTTCGACTGCGCGTCCGATAACGCTGGGTAATCTTTCGTCTTGCTTACGTAGCGACCAGGTTTCTGACGCATACGTTAGGGAAGGAAGAACCGTTGAGTCGAAAAGCCGGCCACGGAGTCTGGTGTTCTTTGTTTTCTTCACTACAACCTCAATCCTCTTGAAAGCTCTCCCAGCCGCTCGTTTACTTCTGCTTAGTTCCGGAGCTAAGTCGTTCATCACATTGATTTCCCGACCTATGTAAACACACCACGGATCTCCCCCATACGAGGGATTTCGAGGTTAGTCGCAAGGCTACGTGGCGCGTCACCACATGGCGGATAGAGGGTTAATCGTACACCAAAAGCGACCTTTGCTTTCCTGAGACGCAGGTGGATCCAGGGGATCGACTCCCTGTTTCTGCTAAACCGATTTGGCACATACCTTCTATATTTGCTAGGTGTATTCATGCATGCGTGAAAGAGTGCGTTCTTGCTTTATGCGGATTGTATTCCACGATTCAATTCGGCCACAAGCCTGCAATCAAGTGACAGGGAAATATATGTGAGGCGATTAGGAGTCGCCTCCAACAAATGAGCTCCATGTCCACTCTGGGAGAGCCTGGCAAGCTACCCGTGAGTATGACCAGCCCTACGTTCAGAGCCCAGCAAGCTATACGTGGGTATCAAAAATGCTAAACACAGTAAAAGAAAACGGGTCTCATTCCCCTGACCCCGAAAAAGCCCCAATTTCGCAGCGTTGGGTAGGACGACTACGAAGAGGCTGCTAAGCTGCCTGGATCAAGAACGATGGTGACTTTGTGTACCTACAATGTACGTACACTTCCATCGTAGTCCTCGATAGAAGACTTTCTCATGCAAGCAAGAATGATAAGTTACGACGTCACCGGCCTGGCCGAGACGAGACGACGCCACCTATTCAACGCCGTCTATGACACTGGAGAAGAACTGTTCCTCAGAACATGCGGCAGTAGAGGAGCAGGCGGTGTCGGCGTTCTCATCAACACGAGTTTGTCCATGAACATTGATTCATTCGAACAGCTTACAACCCGAACGTTTACGATTAAAAAGATGTGGATCAATACCGGCTTTGACAATCTTCGTCGTTTACGCACCAACATCAAACTATGACGAAGAAGAAGTCGAAGCGTTCTACATGGACTTGGAGAGGTCCTACAGAGAAGACCATACATTCCTCAAAGCCATCATTGGAGATTTCAATGCCAAGACTAGACCAAGAAGATCGTCTGAGGAACGTCACATTGGGACCCACGGATTAGAATGTAGCGAACAGGGTGAGCGGCTCTCTGAATCTATCATGGCGACCAAGACCATCCATGTTAACTCGCAATTCCAGAAGCCTCTCACTCAACGCTGGACGTGGGAATCTCCCAATGGAGAGTACCATGATGAAATAGACCACATCATAGTAAATAGAAAGTTTTGCCTAACCGATGCTGCTGTTGTCCCAAAATTCTACACGGGATAAGACCACCGTCTTCTTGGTGCAAGATTTTGTTTCTCACGGAAAGAAGAAAAAGCCACTAAATCCAAAAACCGAAGTCCCAGAATCATCACAAACTGGGACTTATTCAACTCATTAGTCAGCTGTTAGCAAGATGCCGTTGTCGATAACATCGAAGAGGAATACGATCGGCTCATTGAACATCTTCACGTTAGTGCCATGAAAGCTGAGAATTCATGAAATGAAAGCTGTAAAGGTCACCAAGACTCGTCTGTCTCCAGAAACTCTCGGGCTAATACGCCAGCGTGGAATCGCACGAGCTGCGGGCAACCGCGAAGTAACATCTGTGCTTGCGAAACAATGCAGACAGGCTATAAAAGAAGATCTTAAGGAGAGAAGAGCAGCAGTAATGGTCGAAGCTGCAGAGGCTGGGAAAAGAAAGCATTCGCAAAGCCAGCCTAAGCTTCGCCAATTACAAAACCAAGATGATTGCACTCCGACGTCCAGACGGAACAATAACAGCATCCAGAAAAGGAATGGAAAAAATTATTCACGATTACTACTCAGACCTCTTCGATAGCCACGTCCATCTCCCGTCTTATGAAATAAAAGAGGATGGATATGCTGATATGCTGTTCCATCGGTTCTCCCTTCCGAAATCCTACATGCCATTTCGTCGGTGAAAAATCGAACAGCACCAGGTCTAGAGAGGATAGGATCTGAACATCTGAAGAACCTTCCGCCAGTCCTCGTAAGCACACTGGGTCGGCTCTTCACACGTTACCTGTCTGAATGCGAAGTCCCTCCTCAGTGGAAGACCAGCAAGAGCATGTTGTTGTTCAAGAAGGACGACCTACGCGATATAGGCAACTATCGCCCAATCTGCTTACTGCCCGTCGTCGACAAACTTTTCACTCGAGTCATCCTAAACAGGATTGACAGAACACTGGACGGAGGACAGCCAAGCGAACAAGCAGGGTTTCGAAAAGGATTTAGTACGATGGACCATATTCACACGATAACAAGGCTCACTGAAGTATCGCGAGAGTACAAAAGACCGCTCTGTTTCACTTTCATCGACTTAGGGAAGGCTTTTGATTCAATTGAGATAGAAGCAGTGATGGAAGCTCTTGGTAGTCAAGGAGTCCCTATTCAGTACATAAATATTCTTCGTGAGCTGTACAACAATTTCACTGCCAAAATTTCTCCATTCTACAACGACATTAACGTTTGCGTCAAAAGAGGGGTTAGTTAGGCAAGGCGATACAATCTTGCCAAAACTATTTACAGCCACCCTCCAGAACGTCAAGCGATCATTGGAATCAGATAATATGGGAATGAAAGTCGATGGTCGGTAGTTAAATCACCTTAGCTTTGCTGATGATATCGTCCTTATAACACCAGACATTAACCAAGCGAAACGTATGCATGCGGACTTTGATAAGGCGTGTGGAACGATGGGTCTTCGACTAAATCTATAAAAAACGATGTTAATGAAGAACGGATTGGTTTCGTTTGTCCCTTTTACGCTCAATGGAGCAATTATCTCGGAATGCTCCAGTTATGCCTATCTAGGTCGGGAAATCAATGTGATGAACGACTTAGCTCCAGAGCTGAGCAGAAGGAAACGATCGGCTTGGGGAGCTTTCAAGAGCATCGAGGATGTAGCGAAGAGAACAAAGAACACCCGACACCGTGCCCACCTTTTCGATTCAACGGTATTTTTTGCGCATACGTATGCGTCAGAAAGCTGGTCGGTGGGTATGCAGGATGAAAGATCACTCAGCGTTATCGAATGCGGAGTCGAAAGGACGACGCTAGGAGTATCCCGTTTCACACAAGTGAGGAAGAACTGAAAGAAAGAAAAGGTGGGATCCGAAGCTCCGACCTGCGTCAACTATCAAAAATCAAAGATGCCGTTCTATACGCCAAACTGTCGAATATAAGGTGAGGCAGACACATAATGCTTCTGAATGATAACCAATGGATAAGAGGTGGAATAGCTGTTAGTGAGTGGATTCCTCGGGATATCAAACGCACTGCAGGAATACCACTGACCCGATGGTCAGAGTTCTTCACAAAAAGCCTAGAGGAAAGATATGATGCTCGACGAGTCTCTAAAGCGAGCAGAGCCCATTGGGCTACTCTTGCACGTGACAGGGAAAATGGAGGATTTACTGGCGCCCGCTCGAGTCACTCGACGATCAACGGGACCACAGGTGATAGAGGTGTCTGGAAGGATAGCAGCACTGACTCGATAGCTCGGTAGACCACGGCGAGTCATTGTTAGGTCAGATGTGTATTCATTCACCTTCAACGATGTTTAGTCGAATACGTCGTGGATTCTTCAGGTATCGAAAAACGCCAGCGCTTTTATCCTTTATCGTTACAAAAAACAAAATAATTTAATAGAGGCCAATACCCAGACAGTAACTCAATTCGGTAGCATTCAGTAAATCACTGATACGTGGCTGTTTAAACGGTGAAGTGCTCTGGCAATACCTCGTTTTCATAAAAACTAGAAAGGAATTTCATCTACATTTTTTAATTTTTTATTTCTATTAATTTTTCAATCATGGTTTTATTGAAAGCTACGAAACTTTATGCTATTTCTATTGAATAAAGAGTATGACAACACTGAACTAAAATATAAAATAGTTTTTTTTATAAAAGGCGGAGATTTCTGCGCAGAAAAAAAGCGACTAACTAGGTCAGATGAAAGGCCGTAATTATAATAAAATAAGGTCACTGGGCCGATTCTCCTTTAAAAAACACTGCCATCGTAATACTTTCAAACGGTTCACCGGCCTCTTCGTGGTTAGGAGGTGTTTCTGGACGTCGGATTGCGACGTACAGCGGAGGAATACATCCCCCGGCAAGGCTTACCAAGCTGAGAAGGAGTCCGGCGTTTCCATCAGGAAGCCTAGCTAAAAGTGAATCAAATCCAGGATCTTCCACCGTACTGGTATCGAACTAGTCGCATGGTGGTCAATCTCCCTCTGATCCACATTGTGGCGACTGCATTTGATGGTGACGATCCAGGGCAGACTTTGGCCAGACTGATCTCGGAACTCCAGGGAAACACTATGGCTAAACCAGCAAAGCTACGAAAAATGGAAAATGTGCTGGAGCTCGCATAACCAGTGAGGACTGGTCGCCCAAGTATCCGAGGAAGTAACTACCATCATAATACCATTGATAATCATTACTTCGTGACCTTTCCTCTCATCCTCACACGCCAAAAGGTGCTTGCAGGAAATATGTTTCGGACAGCCAGTAGCAGGTGCACAAGTAGAGAGCAATGAAGAATCCGTGAAAATGGAGCGGTAAATAGACATTTCGAATGGCTATGTAACTGTAGTTCTTGGTGATAGCCACAGAGGAAAAAGCACGCTCCGAAACGATAATTCTAGCGAAAATATGGCCCCGTTCTTCTTGCCCTTTATTTCGAACGTAATAAATGCAGCCATAAAATGCCGCTTTAAGAGAATCTAGAGATTCTAGAGAATTAGAGAATTCTAGAGAATTCGGTAACAGTGATAGAAATACCATTATACACTCTAAGACGCAGGCTGGTTTGTAGCCGCCTGTGTGCGAAGAACTGCATAATTCGCCCTAACTGTAGAGATGGTGATTGCATGAGTTTGGGTCCGGCGTACCCAATCGCTTGTAAAGCATGTGGGACGAATACGTTGGCAAAACGGATAGACCGCTCTGCGTCTGCATAAAAGAACATCTAGTCGGTGAATCTAAATAGAAGCCGAACACTCCACTTGGCTAGCATAGGGCGCAGGAACATAACGGAGAAGATTTTGAAGTCGGATTCACTATCCTCACACAGGAATTGAGAACAACAGTGCTTATAACTCTTGAAGCGCTTTTGATTAATTTCTACGCATGACTCGCAGCAAACCTCAGGCTGATTCTATGACCTGACCAAGGCACATCCCTCGCTCATGCCCCTCTCTGCGGCTGCTTCCACCAATTAACTGAAACACAATGAATAAAACCGTGGGTGTTTAAATGAAACTGTTTTTTATGAAAATACAAATTCATGTGTTAAGTTTTATCTGCTAACGTTAGGAAGTGTTTGGCTGAGTAGATCGCATGACCCTTTCAGGCTCTAAAGAGGGCGAAACCGCCGAAACGTCTGCTATTGTGTGCTAATAATTTCTATAATACCAAACTCAACGGCGTACCCAATCGCTTATAAAGCATGTGGGACGAATACGTTGGCAAAACGGATAGACCGCTCTGCGTCTGCATAAAAGAACATCTAGTCGGTGAATCTAAATAGAAGCCGAACACTCCACTTGGCTAGCATAGGGCGCAGGAACATAACGGAGAAGATTTTGAAGTCGGATTCACTATCCTCACACAGGAATTGAGAACAACAGTGCTTATAACTCTTGAAGCGCTTTTGATTAATTTCTACGCATGACTCGCAGCAAACCTCAGGCTGATTCTATGACCTGACCAAGGCACATCCCTCGCTCATGCCCCTCTCTGCGGCTGCTTCTTACAATGAATAAAACCGTGGGTGTTTAAATGAAACTGTTTTTTATGAAAATACAAATTCATGTGTTAAGTTTTATCTGCTAACGTTAGGAAGTGTTTGGCTGAGTAGATCGCATGACCCTTTCAGGCTCTAAAGAGGGCGAAACCGCCGAAACGTCTGCTATTGTGTGCTAATAATTTCTATAATACCAAACTCATGTTTGCTTATCGAACAAAAACATTGACAGTCATTTGTTCTTCTCCAGACAATCCCTCCTGTGGCAGTAGCTGTTATTATATGGTAGCACAGAGCGTAACAGTGTTTGAAAAACGGACTTAAATATTTCAGAAAAGCTTTCGAAGAATGGATATCCGATAAGGATTCACATAAAAATGACACATCGCCTTCACAGTCTACCTCTACAACATTTCCGCTACTCCTTCATACTTCCATCACCAGAGGACATAAGCTATTAATGTCGGTGGAACTTTTTGCACTTTCTTCGAGTGGTCCGGTACAGCACGTAAGAGATCGATAAGAAAGCCACTATGTATTAAAATAGGTCAGTCTCAAATTCGGCGCCACTCGAAGAAGCCAACCAGTTTCATTTGTACTGGCAAAGCGCCTATTTTATTCGAGTCGCTCCTTCCAACGGATACCGTCTTAACGTTTTCTTCAGCATTCGCTCAATACTTTAGGCAGTAAACGGTCGCTTTCATTATAACACATTATTAAGCTTGCAGCTGTCATAGATCGTTCACAATTTCTTCCAGTGTGTAGAAATATGTTCCTGGGTTACCAAGCTAACTCGAGGTCTTTACAGAAGCTTTTGTCGGCTAGCGTTTGTTCGCCTTTGCCTTCTCTAGCACCACGATAATCCGTTGATTTTCACCACGTATGTCCTCGTAGTATCAACGAGTTTCTGAAGAAAGCGACGTCGAATGAAACTTTATCATCACCACGATCCCTGATCGAGTAATTCCACGACGCATTCCTAAAGAATTGACCAACGCCGAACGTTTTATGCTTCATCCCTTGTCCATAAATGAATTTTGAGACCTGACTTCATCGATGTCGAATCGATCCAGTATAGTCTCAGATGACGTTTTCAAGGCTTTCAGCCTTGATTTGCAGCGAAATGGATGTATGTAACACTTTCTGCTTCAGCGATGCTCAATTCCAGACAAAATATGTTTGTAGAATTTTCGTTTTGACTCCGTTGAACCGTGTAGTAATTCTGATGGTGAATAACGAGGACGAGAATGCAGTCCTACGTATGCAGTTCATCCCAGTGATCGAGCTAATTCGACTTAAGTCGGCTAATTAAGCTAACTTTAAGTGATACTAGTAGTTTTAATAGAACTATACTCGCGATGTTTCCTTCATTTTCACATCCACCTTAGAAAACCAGCGATTAGATTATTCTGCAGCTATGCAACTAGTTTGCTACTGGTCACATGAAAATTCCAATGAAGCGTATTGGTGAATGGTCATTGAAAATAACTTTTTGTTTTCAAAAGCAGCCGCGAGACATTCAGAAAACTCAAGTTGATCTGGCAACTTTTTCCGAAGAACTGCGGGTACTTGTCATATACATGGTGCTTAAATGTTATGATCTCTTTGGAATGAATTGCGAACGATCTGACAGATTTTTTCAGGACACGAGCTTCATACTCTAAACGTCGTCCACTGGACATTTTCAGAAAATCCGCATCGAAAATACCTATTCCAGGAATATCAGAAGTTTGCAAGACTTTGAACCATCTACCCTTTTGCAGTGTTGAAAAGTAACGAGCAAGCTCTTTTCGCGATCAACGGCCAGATTAATGGTTCGTGGTTTGATTGCGAAGCGCTTGCAGCGCGAAAGCCGATCTCAACTTTTTTTTATCAGTTATAGTTTGCACTAACAGATTGCAAATCACGATCAGTAGAATACCACTCAGTGACAGTAAGAGTAGATTTTTGTAAGTGAGAAATACTACGGTAGTCACTGTAGAACTTTTCCTGTTGATCTCAGACTGACTTATGTGGGCGCCAGCAAAGTTTTCATCTGCGTCAGTTGTGTGCAAAAGTAGCCTAATAAGTTGTGCTTGCTCTGGCGACTGAATGAAAATCTTTTTCTTCAGGATTTTGGTCTAGAACTCTGATCGTCGGATCGGTTGTTTTCCTACTTTGCGTTTAAAACCCCGAGGAACATCATGTCTTCGGACCACCTGATTTTCGACATTTCCTCATGCACAAGGCCGTCTATAACCCGTTTGGCTGAAAAGGTGGGCATAGAATTGAGAGTGCTCTTTGTCTCCTTCACTGCATCCTCGATGTTCTTAAAAGCTCCCCAAGCCGTTCTCTCCTACCTGTTCAACTCGGGTGCTAAGTCGTCCATCATGCTGATTTTCCAACCCATATATACAGTTGAAAGATTAGGAGGAATTCGCTACGTTGAACGCGAATGGGGCATATGAAACTAATATGTTCGTTATAAACATGGTTTTGTGAGATTTAGAAGAATTCCAGTCATTCCAATGGCGTTGACAAAGTCGGCAAGCATTTCTTCCGCTTGGCTAGTGTGCGGTATTAGAAGAACGACGTATGCTATCAGCAATGCAAAGATGATACAAATGCCGGCCACCGATTTTTACCCCTTTATTGTACCATTTCAATTTAGGGATAACGTTTTTAAGTGAAAACTCGACAAATCAGTCTGCTTTACTTTCGGAATACTTCAGTCTCACAGTCGCAGATGATTCGTCTCATGTTTAATAGTCCCGTAACTACAGCAGTAATATGCAAATATTTGAAATATCTATGGAAGTCGAATTCTTCCATCTAATCACCTGAATGAGAAGCTAGTCACGTATGATGCTCCAATCTCTTTGCCAAGCATAAATAGCTCTCAAACAGGAAAGGCTTTAGCTTTGGACTATGATTACTGCGTCAGTACACCACTTCTACCACGTATCAGTAATAAAGATTGGTTCGGACTAGTCATCACGGCATATTTCACCCTCAGTAACAAGTACCAATAGCCACATCACATGTGTAACATACAGCATGAAGCTAAATTCGTATAAGAAACTCGGAAAGGTGGCCACAGTCTTTCCTTGAATACTGAAGGATTCCCTCGACAGCGTCACAATCGCAACAAAACCTAGTGTGCTCAACCACACAGATTGAAAGACGCTCTTAATTGAACAGACCTCTATTTTTAATAAAATTATCCTGCAGTACAGGAGCGTCCTTCCACAAATGGTGAAATTGGTCAGCTGAAGCCACTCAACTTCTGCTTCGAGATACTACCTCACACCTTGCAGCTCCTGGATGACAACAGTATTACCACAATTAGTATCGTTTCATCGTCATTTTGTAACAAACAAACCATTTTAAAGCAGAATGTCGGCTAGCTTTTCAATTTGAGTCCCTGTGTCTTCTAAATATGAGCAGTGGAGTCGGTGGAGCGAGCTAGCTCGTTTCGAAAGAGAATGTCTCAAAAATTGACTGACTTTTCTTATATTTAGAACGAAGAGTTTGATAAGAGCAGACTTTTAAAGGAGCTTCGGGGATTCTCTCTTTACGTTAGCATTACTTAAAAATCTAGATGCTCCACTCTAAAGTGTTGTGGGTATCCAGCACTTCTTTTACTCATTTCATTGCCTTGCAATCATCGTCCATTGCGTTTTTATACATTCTATTGCTGTCTTACAATCTGTTAAGTACCTCATTAAAAGCTTTAGAATTATTCTGCTGAGTGGTATTCGACTTCAATTGCCCGTAGAATTCGGAGATACCCGTTCAAGGCTAGTCATACTACGACGTACTCAGATGCTCACCTCATTATGTTACCGGTTCTCTTGTCATGGGATGGTTTCCCACGCTGCCACTAGGACTCCTTCAGAAAGGCATCGAAATCGGCGATTAGTCGCGCGACTAATTGGGGATATAACTGGCTGAATACTTTTTACGTTTACAATAGATCTTAATAGCCCGGATTAATGCTTTTCAAGAGCAACAATGCTAACATAACCGTTTCATACCTTCGCATCCACTGAGGTAGGAGTTAGAACCTGCTAAATCATATCCCTCTTGTTTTTAATCAAAACGAGTTCTCAGTGTTGTTTGAGTAAGATCTACGAAATACGTGGAAGGAAACCGCGCTGAATGGTGGCACAGCTCGAAGACGTGATTCTGAACTTCCTGATGAAGTGGATTCCTGCTTTAATATGGTAATGCTTTTAAAAACTTTCTTCATTAGGGTGAAGCAGATGTGCTCCAAATCTATAAGAATCTACACTAACACCAGTGCTGTGATATTTTTTTCTCGTTTTCGATCTCCATGATCGTCAGGTCTTTTTCGATTGAAACGACGTTCGACCTTGTAGGGTGCGAAGAGAAAGTGGAGAATGAAACCAGAAGAAAAAGGCTCCACAGAGAAAAAATCGGGTTGCTCGGACAAACTAGTCGCTAACGGATATCTTTGAACAAGCTGTTGAATGAAATGTGATATCGCTGGCATGAAAACGAGAAAGCAAAGCGAAAATCGTTTTTTTTTTCAAGAAGCGAAAGTATTTTTTCGACATTTGGTTGTAATGAAAACAACCGAATTTTTTTTACAAACGACAAGCTTAAGAAATTTTCTGTCTATGAAATCATAACTTATTCTATTCTGGAAAGCTTGAACCAAGCAATAGCATCATTCCTGTTCCAAGGAAGGTTTACCGGAATACGGTAATGACAGTCTCGTCACGTGACTCTTCACGACAAGTTATCATCGTAATCAACTTTTTCAGTAGTTTAATACAATATAGTAATAATAATGATTTGCTAACGTAATGGTAATATAACAATATTTATTTGTTTTATTTCGTTTCATTTCATATGACCCGTATTGACGTCTACTATGCGGATCCCATCACTTCTCACATCCAATTCGTTTCCTCGCATCCATCGTCCTCGAAGGTCTTCCAACTTTACGTGTGGGTTTGGTTGTTGCTTGATCATTTTCATTACATTTTGAATGTCGTAGAATGCTGGTCGAGCAATTCTTCCTGGAGTCCTGAGATAGCTGGGCTGGAGCGTTTCCAATTTGATTGCAGAGTGTGATTTTTTCCAGACAGGTCCGACACCTTTTTTTCTACTAAAATTGGAACGTAATGATAAAAGTACCAATAATAATAAAGAGTTTTCCTGTTTCATATCAGCCTTTCTGAAGATGATGTTTTGCATTCATGTTCGACTTGAAAATCATGAAGATGGCTATTATAGTTGAAAAATAGCCGTGAATGTGTTTTGTGTTTAGCGACAAACTGGTGATGGGCTAGTCAATGTTTCATGTTATTGTGCTAAAGAAAACACGACGTTTAGCATACAGATAAGAATCAATTCATCAGGTCGTCAATTGTGCGTCGATGAAAGTGTATGCTGCTATTCTTGGAACGAGGACATGATTAAAAATCACCAAGTAGATACCATTTTAAGCCACCGTTACTCCGTTTTTGAAGTCTTATACAGCACCTAATGATCTTTATAGAAGTAACGAATAAGGATACATTGTGATCAACATAACTTCTCTAGAAGTCATTTCAATTCCAGTGGGTTTGTTTTGTCGCGCAAACAGAACTCCCCACAAATCGTCAGTGCTATCTTCTTCAGGAGGCACAGGGTTGTTAATAAAAGGATGTAAGGAAAAGCTCTCAACGTTGGGCAATCCCTGAGGGATGCGCCATGCATTCGACTTCACTAAGCATGGTTTAGAGGTGATCGAATGCATATCTGGCTGATGCAGCGACTCGCGGTGGCCTAACCATGTATCAAGCCAGTGCTGCTATCCTCCTAGACAAGTCTGGTACCAATTTTCCGACCCCGGAGGGTTGGAAAGCTTGGTGGGCCATGAGTGCGAGGATCGATTCCACACATGTTGCAGGGCATCTCCGACCACTGCACCACACACACCCTAGGGTTGTTAATAACATCGTTTATTCAATACAACACTAGAACATGTTTCAGCGATTCGCCTTTTCAGAGACTGGAGAAAAAATTTAGTTGCGCCCAAATCCCTTCTTAACCTCAACAGAAAGCCACGAAACATATATTTCAATTATATCGGCTTCTGCTTGTTCTTCTTATTTTTTCAACTTGTCCTTTTTCTGAACTTTCTGCAAGAATCTAAAGCTTATCTAACAGAGAGGTCATGGGGTAAGTCGACCGGAAAACACTCTATTGTGTGATTAGAAGTTCCTTGAACAAGTTCACTGACCGAAAATTTGATTCCCAGTTAACTCTTATTTCAATTCTAATCATAGATGTGGATCATAGTTATCGTATAGCACGGGCAGGGATAATGAATACAGAAATGGGCTCGACATAAGCTGCAAAACAGTTCCAAGTATAGAGAGTACTGTGTTTGCATGATACACTACAGTTGTATACGCAGAATAGTAGCATGCATAACATTCATTTCCATACAACGATAGAGCAAATTCTCTTTTACAATACATTCATGTTCATACCCTTTCAACTTTCCTATTTATGGAAAAGTTGCCGTTTATTGCCTAGAAAATAGCAAGTCCATAAGGGCAAAAAAATAGGCTCTTTAGGCGCCATTGCATAAGTGTTATGCTCTGGGAAGAAAACGACTAGAGGTATGGTAACTGTTTTCTTATGCGATTGAATGGAAAGGACTGTTTTCAACGGTTGAGGAACGATAACACAATTTCTCCGCTCGGATCTCATTAATAAACTGGTCATAACTGTAGAAAGTGCCATATCATTCATGACCAATCAGCTTGTCTTCCCTTCTTTGGCAAAAGTCACTTCTACTATTGCACCCTTTAAAGTCTATCGTAAAGCCATGACAATAGTGATACCGTCGAAGTTAATATTTGAATTGTAGAGCGTCCTCTTAAGTGATCCCCAGAGACATTTGCTAACTGTCGACATGAAGGATTTGTTCCATTTTATGACAAGACTTCTTCCACAACGGTGACGATTAGTGGAATAAACTCACTCCCTTTTGAGTTTCTAAACAGATTATATAGAAATATTCAATCGTTTATGAGCGTAGGTGATCCTACAAGGATAGTGCATTCCTACAGGATATTGCAGTCCAATACTTTCATGCTTTCATCACAGTGAGGCGATGGTAAGATATTGAGTTGACAAAAACAAAAACACAGGAAGTTGTAAGAAACTGCAAAAGACGACTTCACTGAAGAACGCAGGGACCCATTTAAACAGGTTAGATCGATTTTCAAGTGCTTTTTCTTAATGTAGTAGATTTCCTTTGTACCTAAACTCCAATAAACCCACTCATATGTGGTCGTATTCCAAATCAGGAATGTCACAATAACATTGTTATTCACCGGAAGTAGACGAAAACAGAATGAGTGAAAGAGAGACAACGAGCTTTTTCTCTCTTGTGCCGCACTTGTGAAGCAAAACTAAAGATGGGACCGTTAACCGAAGTGGAACAGTACCAGAATAAAAGGCTAATGCGCTGCTCTTCCTCTTTTCTTTTAACACTTATTTCCACGATTCTAGTTTATGATGATATCTCGTTTTTTCTTGCATAACATTCTAGTCGTCTTCTATTCTCGTTATTCATCACTTTCTGCCAGGTCTTCTGTTCAGTGAATTTGTGGGCGGAGGCTGGTTACAAAACAGCTTATATGCGATCAATTCTCTAACGGGCTACTTCTTTTGCGGCTCTGAACTGGACATTCGACGATTTTCAGGTTCATCCCTGTCCGCCTCCTATAAAGGCTTCCAACTGGACGTTGCTTACCGCTTGTCCGGCTTCGACAAAGAGAACGACATGATCACATTCGTAAGTGCAATGATAGCATGCCTTATTTCCTTTCGTTTTTTTTTCCTTTTTTCTGTTTAAAAACTTCATCGCTCTTCGTCTTTAGTTTATATTGCTTTCAGAAGTAGTTGATTACAATTCTGGTTGAGGTTGCCAATCCAGCAATTGGCGTTTTGCGTTTTTTAAAAGAACACAATTATGCTCAAACAACTAGAGATCGTCAGCATAATATCTTTTCAGTAATTTTTGACTGCACTTACTTATTATACCTTTTTAACAAAGAAGGATGACTGTAGCTTTTAGTGTATTTCAGTTAGTTCTGCTATTGGTTGAAGTGTCATTAGCCTGTATTGGTGGCGGTCCTCCTGGCGGTGGTGCATGTTGTGCGCCAACCGTATGGCCTTGTCCAGCGCTGTGTCAACCGAGGTGAGAAATATATTCATTAGTTCCTTTTTCGTCTCTAAGCAATCCATTTTCACTTTCAATCGCTCTCAACATTTATTCCGATCATCACTTCAAAGCTTATCATTATTACGTCAGAAGGTTTCTTTTAAAAAACATCGGTTGGCTTGGCTAACAAACACCTCGGCTGTGAAACTCAATTGCCTTTGCTTGCAGTCAGTTTTTGTCGTTTTCGTCAATCCATTTATCAAGTAACGTTGACACATAGTAGACATCCTAACTTATCATTTTCTATTCTTTTAAAAGTACAGTAATCCGCCTCTTAGCATGTTTTTTTTCTGCAAATCGGCCTGAAATGTCGGCACGATCTCATTAGAAGCAAGAACTTACAAAGGATTCCAACAGACAGCAGAGTTAAGTTGTTGAAAAGATTAGACTAGATGAAGTAACTCAAGCCCCACTCGGAACATTGAAATGCTTTTTAGGTACTGCCTAACAAGGTGAATACCTCAATGACTTCTTCTAAAGTGAGCTTTGTTAATTCAGGACTTCTGACCATTACAAAACTTCGCCTTCGCAATGTTTCTTATGCTATTCGCTAGTTTTTTCTAGCTTTGATCACTCACTAATAATACATTTACGGGTATAAAAGGGATAACGTTGAAGCGCCCGGATTTGATCATTTCCTTAGGGATCCGCTACGCATTAGGCTCCATTGGTGACATTGTAGAGGTGATTGAATAAATATTTGATCTATACCGTGACTTTTATCGCTTCCGGTCATTGTTTTTGCCCTTGCCCTTAGAGAGATTGAGGTAGTGGTTTTTGGGACGTTGGCATCGAAACAACGACGATGTGTCTACGGAAACGCATTTCTAACCAAATTACATCTACAAGTATAGCATTCAAAACTTGTAATCGAGATGTTGATTCAAACACGATAAGGAATACAGTAGTTGGAGTTTGCTGTAAAGGTGTGCTCAAACCCACAGTCATAACGACGAGCGTAGTTTTTAAAAGAACACCTTCTGTGCCCTTGAACAGGGTGAATTCACTTCACAACAATATTTCAGCTCGACGTGTCAGTTTGGAATTGGAAGCATTCGCTTCTAATCGACGATTTTTTCCAGAAAACTCTAGATATCCAATGAGCTTCATTCTCCAAGAAAGTTTACAAATGGGCCAAAGCGATCAAGAACAGTGAAAATGAAAAGCGAAAAGAGAAGTTGACCGCATTGAAGTGATACAATGTTATACAATGCATTTCCAGCATATGTTAATGTATTCGTCACATATTAACGAGGAATTTTAAGAACTACGGATACAAACCGTTTTGTTTGTGAAGAATTAGGCTAAAACAGAAAAGTATTGCTACAAAAAATAGGATAATCCCTAAGACAGTTCGTGATGCGTGTCAGATTTCTTATGACAGAGTGCAATAAATAGCGCAGTGCAATGACGCGTTACTGTCACGTGCGTGTGGTTGTTTAAGTGGCACGTTTCGATCCCATTCAGTTCCTATTTAGAATGAATTGAATTGGATGGCAACTATCACATCTATCAGAAAAGTATTGCTACAAAAAATAGGATAATCCCTAAGACGTGATGCGTGTCAGATTTCTTATGACAGAGTGCAATAAATAGCGCAGTGCAATGACGCGTTACTGTCACGTGCGTGTGGTTGTTTAAGTGGCACGTTTCGATCCCATTCAGTTCCTATTTAGAATGAATTGAATTGGATGGCAACTATCACATCTATGCGTTTATTTCCCTTAAGAGACGTGCGAAATTAAAACCAACTATACGGTGAATAATCTAAGCAAGAATATTCACGAAGACATTCACGCTTCATTGGACTATGAAAAAAGGTCCATGTATCGACTTTTATTAACCTCGAAAAATAGGAAAGAAAATTTATCTACGATTTTTTACAAATTGACGAATTAGAAGTCCATTTAGTGATAGCTTTCATCACTAAACTCGTTTCTGATACTGACAGGCTGGTGTCATCGCTTCAGGATCAGCAAGTTAATGCCAAACTGATAGGTTCTGGAGGTAGGACGCGCCCGAATTAGCCTACGTACACGAGGGTGACCTAGTGTAGCTATGAGAGTATTAGGGGCGATTGGATTAGATAATCTAAGAGCAATTAACATTTTTTTGTTCTGCACCACCCGTCTTCATACTTACTGTGCGGATTCCAGCATTTCTTTCATTCGATTCGTTTCCTCGTACCTATCGCCCATGAAGGTCTTCTAACCTTTTTCATGTATTCGACCGCAGATTGAACACATTCTCGGCGCCATGATGCATCTCGTTAAGTGCTGATTGAGTCCACTTTCTCTGGAGTTCTGGGATAGCTGCACTACAGCGTTCCTGCTTTGATGGCAGGGTGTTGCAGGGAGTACACTATTTCCAGACTCGACCAATTTCTCGAGCATGTAGGGAACGGAGGCTAGGTGAACCCGCGGAGGCGTCGAGTCAGCAAGTGTGCGTGATGATAGATATCATTACCACCACGCTACCCTCCCTATAGTGCAAAATATATATTAGATAAGACAGAGAATCCAAAAAGGTATGTGATTTAATTTGCTTAAACTTATTACCCAAACGGCTCCTCTTATTCACAATTTCTACAGCTACCACGTTCACGTTAGCTATGTCGTTCTTCACATCAGTAAAATAGAAGTACTAGCAAAAGTCTAGAAATCTTCTACGTTTTCTTCAAATTTTCACTTTTTTAAACTCTAATTTTTTTTAAATTGCTGCCGAGCAACTCGTCCGCGCAGCCGCTGCTCAGCGAATTTCCGAAGAGATTCTCATCATTTTAATGCGTTTTTATTAAACGTAGACAACTGTTTCTTTTTATTACGACCACTATTTTTACGCAATGTTATATCCTCGAGAGAATTATCCGGCACCAATGTCGTGAGGCTCTGTTGGTCGGGATAGGACGATAACATTGCCTGGCAAATGAGGACTTCAGTTAAAATTTGGTAAATTCCAAACTAAGAACAACAAGCTTAGAAAACACTAAGAAACTTTTCCGAAATTGTGTCGTATTACTTGAAATGATTGGATAAAGAAAAGAAAAGCGCTGTGGAATGAAAGAAAAGTAAAGAAGACATGAAGTCGTGGTCATCGCTAAGGTGGAACGAAGTAATGTCACAGTTAGTTCATTGAGAACTAACTAAGGTCATAAAAATCATGAAATGACTCAATACTCAAATTATTTCGATCAAAATTTTGGTAATAAAAGACGTTATCGCTTATTCTAACAATATTTTTGCAAGAAAAACCATATTCATTTTATGGACGTCTTTAGGTTTGTCTTTTTCACAAACATCAAGTTCAAAAGTGGGTACAAAAAACCCAACCCATCGATGTCTATATCCACTCAGTCAACTTACATTCCTACCTAGGAGATCATTTCAACAAGTCCAAAAACAAATTAGGCATTATAAACAAGCCCCAGACTCATTTTGTTTACTGTGATGCTTGAGAGATGCCGGCTATTTATTGATAACAGACAGAGGAACAATCAATAAAAGTGGCACTTGATCAGTTCGTCACAGAGAAATTTGACATTGAAAAAGACTTGGTTGTTTAGTTCTAAATCAAAGATTAACTCTCATAAATGCTAAAATCTGTGCGAAAGATTTAAATAATAGAACGGTTGAACTTAAACTTCTACACAGTAAAGGATAGAAGAATGAAAGTATGTGTTCGGCTTTGATCAATTCCTGTGAGATACGCTGTGCATTCGTATTCGTACAGCACCGTAAAGATGATTGAATAAAGTCAAGTTAAATTAGTATTTTTATTTTTTCCGAATACGTTTACTACCAACTTTGCTTCCCCGTGTGCTGAAATGCTCGGTGGAACCGGTATTCGGAATCGAGCCTGAACTGATTCAATGTGCATTGCAGGGCACCTCCTTTCACCACAGCTCTACAGACGTCCCCAAACGGACGATTAGAATGAAATGGAGCTGAAATAAAGTTCAATAGAACATTTCATACGTTGCAGGCCAGCACCAGTTCTACCGCCAATTCCGCCTCCTCATCTACCTCCACCACTACCCCCACCACCGCAACCGCGACCAGTTCCACTACCTCCATTCCCATACCAGCCTCGATATGTTTACGCTAAGGCACTGCCATCACAACCACCACCTTACGGAAGCTTACCATCACAGTTTGTACCACAGCCCCCGCCTTCACCAAGGCTTGGAGGTACGTTTAATACTATTTAAGTGAAATCAGGAAAGAGTAAATAATAAAATTTTAACTCTACGTTGCATCCAAATCCCTTTCTAACAGTTAGTGTAGCGATGACCTATGGTCTTTTAAAGACATTTCGATGTTTTGATGAAACGTTTTAAACCATTTTTATTAGTAAATCTTATAAAGTCGGTTGATCTACGTTTTTCTGACGTTTGATGCAACGTCCAGAGCGTTGAGCGATTTAACCATCCTCATACTGGTAGAGGAAACGCTCACTAGTGCTGCCATTGTCGAGTAGATGTTTCTTCCGAAGTTACCATGTTTTCATGTCACTTCTTCATTCTTATTATTACCCGAATTATTTCTACTTCTGAACATGAATTGCAACTGCACATTACGGCGGCCCGAAGGCGGTGAAGAATATCTCGCAAATCTTTACAGACCTTCGATAAATTTTCTGTATTCTTTTCACTTAACTAGAAAAACGCGGCTATATTTCAGGATATCCACCGGTGCACTTTATTCCTCCACAAGGTTTGTGTTTTATAAAATCGTCTTTTTATTAGTAGAATCCGAATGGCTTTAAATCAATAATCTTTGTAAACATTAATTTATAGGCAGTTACATAAAACCCACTCCACCACCATTTCCTCTTTATTCAGCACAAAGGCCAGATCAAAAATTAGTGGAACCACGCATAAAAGTCAGTTGTTTTTCTCTCTTTAAGTTACGTTCTGTTATTAAAGACATTGCTCTATTTGAAGTATTGATCATCATCAAATACGATCAATAACACAGTAATCAGAGCTAAATCCGGAAACGTGAGTGCTTTGCTTTTTGAAAAGAAGAACATCGGAACACAGTAACCGTGATTGTTTTAAAAGGGATATGGGAAAGAAAAACGAGTACTATAAGCTTGCTTCGAAATTACTACAGTGGTTGATCACCGTTATTACGAAAAATAAGGTGACGAAGAGTTTTAGACTATGCACTCATCGTAGATTGTGATGGATGGGTGGTCGGCCATGTTTTTTGATACCATAAATCGGCAATTATATTTGGATCAGCTTAATTCTTAGGCTTCATACTTCTCCAGGACCCCGTCTAACCGGTATTTTTCTAGTTTGACAAGATTTCCTTTCTATCGAGTTTCGATAACTGCTCCCAGGCTTTTTCAGCCCTTCATCACTTACCACTTTGTGATTTTCTTCTGACACATTGACATGATGACGATAGATCTTAACACTGCTATACCTGTAGCTAGAATTTTGGATTGAAGTGCTGAACATTTTCTCAGTCTGGTATAGCCCATCACGAAACGATAAGTCCTCCGCTGTACATCAGAGTTCCACATGCTCGTCGGAAATCCGGCAAGTATCGTTCGATCGGAAACGTTACAGAGCATGTTGTAGGACAACATTGCATCAATATGATATCACCAAAGTCACTACCAGCTAGTGTTTTTTTTCCGAACGATCTCAAGCGTGTTAAACTTGATGTTGGAAGAGCGTCATTTGATTAAGTCATTAACAACGATGAATCGGAATCGCTTGGAAGTTCAGATCGTATGCATCTGATCCGATCTTATAGATGAAATTCTACACGACGGAATATTTAGGATACAGATAAGTGTAAGCAGCTTATCGCCAAGAAAATATCAAGCATCTGCTCCGCTATTAAAACATCTTTACGACCCTTTGAAGTCGCTATATACGTACGTATATAGTATACGTATGTATATACGTGTATAGTCGTACGTATGTATATACGCTTGTCTGCATTTGTGTGTATGTGCCGATCTTGCTGTCAAAGCGAAGTTTTCAATCGCACTGCAAAGACATCTTTTGCTGACCAAAAAAAGATGTTCTCCATAATTTCATTTTTCAAATAATTCTTTATTTTTCTCGTTACGAGCCAACGGTTTGATCTAGTGACTGCAAACTTGACTGAGTCGTTACCGGTCGCCATTAAGCTTTGAGTTTCTAACAGATCGCCTTGATTGACGTCTTGTTCGAAGAAGTTCGAATGTGCAGAAGAGTGCAGCTAAAAGGAAAAACAAAAAATTTCATAGGCAATGAAAGCAAAACAGCAACAAAAGAACGATATAGTTGTAGTTGCAAGTGGAAAGTGGAGAGGGAGAGAGAGATAGCTCAAGAGAAAGTACTTAGCAGGTTGCAACGGTGTTCATTTTCAAAAGCAATATTATTATCTTAGATTCGGCGCAAATTTATTCCTCCAGTAGCACAAATTTTTTGAAAGGAACTGGTAAAATTCAAGTCCCTAGAACGTTTCATAACCAGTATCCCATCCGGGAAATGTTCTGTGCCCTGAAAGTAATAGAAAATTTTGTACGAATGTTTCTCAGTTTAACCGCAGTGATGCAGTGATGCTATCTGCTCAAAACTCGTAACCGCAACCGCGCTTCGAACCCACCATTACCCTTTTAGGGTACTCATGTGTTACCCACTGCTCCAACCGAGACCTTCGCTTTGCCTTCTTTCCAACATTAATTCTCCGTCGATAATATCAGCAATCACCCATCTACAGGATTAATTTTGGCAGGAAAAATTGGAATTAAAGCCATTTAAGCTGAAGACACAATCGAAATCGGAATGTTTTAATTTTTATTTACTGCCTATTACTTTTTGAGAGAGTGTAGAAGAAAAGGTAAAACCATTGGCGTTCACTAAACCCAGAGAGCTCCGCCATATGTTCAACTCAATCAAGCATCGTTAGATGTGACTGAATACACATCTGGCCTCTAAATTACCTGAAATTCAATCACATTGATGCTGAGATTTGATCAAAACCCGGAAAGTTAGTTGTGCTTCGAGCAAGCGATTTACGTGAGCTCACGTGTTATCCACTACTCTAACCAAGGCCTTTGCTTAATCTTTTTCAACAATCAACAAACATTTGTCGAAATTTTTGAAATCTCTGTGAATCCAGTCGCCTTTCCAGATTTCGTGCTCTGTTTTAAACAATTTCTCCTCCATATTTAGTTCAACATAACAATGTCACAATATAATCGATTTTTGTAGAATGTTACCCTACAGTTCCCACATTAGCCGGTTTAACGGCGAAGATCTCTAAGCAGGAAGTTTTTTTTATTAACAGGCATCGTTTCAACGCTCTTGACGAATTTGTCGCGGCGAAAACGGATGATGGTTGAAATAGCTGATAAAAAACCCATTAAAATTTTTTGTTAACATCACGCTGGATGATGGAGTTTTCTTCGAAAAAGCATGAATGAAAAACGAATCTAGCGAATCCGTTTTGAGATTCGATGCTGTACACTGGCTGAATTGTTCGAATTCTACTGCGATTCTTTCAAATGATTCCTCCTAAATAACTCAAAAGACCGACTTTCTATAAACCTCGGCATATGTAGATAATATATTATTTATTTATTTATGATCTTATAAACTGATCTTCTTTAGCTGCTGTGAGGTTGGTATAGGTCTTCGTTGTCGTTGTTGTTGTTGTTGGTCGATGGCTGACGTTTCGGCGATTTCGCCTTCCTCAGAGCCTAAAATTCAATGTGATAATTACAAGAGAAACAAGCAGAAAGATTAACAAGCGCCAGTACGATTAGAGGAAGCTTCTCATAGAAGAAGGAAATTTTTGTTACAAAATGTCGGAAACGCTGGCTTTGTCGTGCACTCATCTATTTCCAACCAACAAATTACTTCATACGAAGTCCTGTCACTGCGCTTTGACTTTCCTCGTCTTCAATTTCCACATGCTACTTACGCACTTCTACAGTTGATGAGACTTATCTAGACAGTTTCTACATTCACTCATTTAGAAGAAATAGTCCGTGAGGAAAAACCTTTCTATTAATTCCTTGTTGGAGACTTCAATGCCTGATTAGAAGCAGCTTAAGTGAAGGAAAATTCGGAATAGGAAAACGAAACGAGAATGGAAACCATCATGACTGGTCGATCGTACGCTTGTAAGGAAAAAGACGGTGCGTTTTTGATACATCCGTGATCCCATCATTCGGTACTAGATCTTACCTCCGCCTTCTTTGAACGAAGATTCGATTCACCCGTATGCTGGGAAGGAAATTCGCCGCTCACCAACTAAAGGATAAAAAAGGATAAAGCTTTCGGCGTTGATCAATCCCTGAGGGATGCGCCATGCATTCGACTTCATTAAGCATCGTTGTAGACGAATGAATGCATATCTGGCCTTTACAATGACTCGTGGTGACCTACCGATGTATCAAGCCAGTGCTGCTATCCTCCCAGACAAATATGGTACCAATTTGCCGACCCCGGAAGGATGGAAGGCTTGGTGGGCTATGGATGCAGGAATCGATTCCACGTACGTGTCGCAGT
Source organism: Angiostrongylus cantonensis (assembly GCA_009735665.1). NCBI lineage: Eukaryota > Metazoa > Nematoda > Chromadorea > Rhabditida > Metastrongylidae > Angiostrongylus > Angiostrongylus cantonensis. Next base: position 751,433 of record MQTX01000075.1, read on the forward strand.
GGCACCTCCAACCACTGAGCCGCACGCGCCAGACAACTAACGAACCTAAAACTCCGCGCTCAATTTTCGACTCAACAGTGATTCCAGCTGTTTGTTATGCAGCAGCGGCACTGGATAATACTTCAACCAGGTTAAAAATGCTGTGTCCACTACTCAGAGAGCGCTTAAACGATGTCTTCGGAAATTCAACCTCCATCTACAACGTCTAGTCGGAATGCGCAGCTCTGATATTGAAACTTATCCCATCTTCAAGATCCAGGAGAACATACATTAGTGGCGAAACAGAAAGATGTGTTCATAGCTAACGGCAATCATTTGCATTCGCAGATGGGAAGGCTTTTAGGAACTCGGAATGATCTTCGCAGACCTCATCATGTTCGAAGCAACCCACCTCCACAGACGACAGCTGCGTGGAAGAGAAATGAACAGAAATTATGTTCGGGCACTCACTACTAGTGACGCTACGGCGCATCCATGTATTCAAGCAACTATTCCTTTTATCCATGATCTTCGTGAAGAAGTTTCAGAATTTAGACGAGAGTTTTCCTGCGTGCTTAAATATTCCGTAAAACCCACTCACTAACTTCCGCTGTTTTCTAGGAAGATTTACTTCTCCGGTTAGTTGAATTTCTTTATGTCCTTCGACTTTCAGCCAGGCTAGCTTTGTTCTATTAACAAAATTGTTCTTGGAACGCTAAGCACTAAGCAAGCAGCACGAGTAATTGACTTTGGTAGCATGAATGAAAAAGTTAGTTATCAACTGCAACTCAATGGAACAATGTCTTGTGAAACTGACTGAGTGGTTTTCGGCGTTTCTTTCACGTTCAGTGGAGCGAATTTCACCGAATTCTTGATCTATGTTCATCTGGTTGCGAAAATCGAAATAATGAATGACAAAGCTGCATAGCTGAGGAGAGAGAAGTTATCGATTTGGTGGCCTTATGAGATGATCATAATGATTCAAAAGGCCAACTTTCTATAAAGCTCGGCACAGATAGTTGATATATTTTTTTATGTGATCTTGTAAACGGATCTTCTTAAGCTAATGCGAGGTTGGTACAGGTCTCCATTGTCGTTGTCGTTGTTGTTTTCGTTGCTGACCCTCAGCCTCACTCGTAGCAGCACGGATTTGAGGAAGGCGAAATCGCCGAAACGTCAGCCATCGACCAACAACACCAACAGCAGCGAAAACAACAACGACAACAACAACGAAAACCCATAGCAACCTCACATAAGCTTAAAAAGATTAGTTTATAAGATCATGTAAATAAATATTATCATAATGGATCTAATGAAACGGAGCGAATTTTTCCAGTTAAAGTTAAACTGTTGTGGAACTAAGACTAGATGAAAGACGGTCCGTGGAGAGATAAGCGACAAATCCAAGTTCAATTCTCGCTAAAAACTCGCTATCTTTTAGAGGCAGAGCCATAAAAATAATTTCGGCAGAATCACTTTCAAAAACGAAAAAAACGATATCTGTAAAAGATGACGTATAGAAAAAAAAAATTAAATAGAAAGAAAAACAAATAAAGTGAAAAGAGAAATATCAAATAGTCATTCATAAACTGTGTTAAAGTATGATTTAGCGAGGCTTTTACACTTTAGCAAATGGCCTACCCGCTACCTCGTCCTCCATTGCCCATTCAAGACACTCAACAACAATCACAAGAATCCACATGGAAGATAAGACCCGACGGAGTATGTCTTTTGTTGTTGACAAAAACTTCTACTTATTTTTTTACGGGTTAAGAAAAGAGGAAAAAATAACAACCGTGTGTTGTAATGATTTGCCTGGGAATTGTTCATTGTGAAAGTGTTGTGTTGGAACTGAAATTAATGTATTCATCAAGCTCATCAAAGAATGAATACATATTGATTAAGCACACCGAGGTTCAAAGAAAGTCGGTTTCGAAGTATTGAAATTAATGTGTTTACAATCATTGCAGCCCAAAGATCTGAACAACGTTTTCCATGCCAAAGCGTCAGCCAAGTCGAAAAAACTTCCAGTTTTCGCTTCAACGCCTCGGACGCCTGTATGAGTTTATTCCTTCTGCTTTCTCTAGGAAACAATCTAATCTTGCCATGCAAAATATGCATATTGAATAATTCTGCCACGCCAACAACGCTGGGTTGAAAAGTTAAGTTAAATTCAGTTGAATAACTTGAATCCGTCGTTTTCTTTCTCAGCAATCGCAAGGTTGTTAAGCAGCCAGTCGACCATACGCGAGTCGAGCCGTCAACCATATGCGACGATGAACAGACGACGGCTCTTCCTGAGTGGAAGGCACTTAAAAAAACGGCTCTGAGGAAGGCGATTCTGCCGAAACGTTAACTACTATTGTGTTGTATGTCTGTTATTGTATGGAGGTAAACGTATGTTGTTTAACAACCTCGCGATTGCTGAGAGAGGAATCGACGCATTTATAATCCAATGCCGAGGTTAATAGAAAATCGACCTTGGGAACCTGAATCCGTTTGATGAGTAGTGAAGCTTTCTCTATTTTTCTGTTTTCTTTGCTCTTCACTTGACACGAATCAGGTTAATGTTATGGGAACCCTTCATTTTACTTAACAATTAAAACAAAGTTTCTTTTTCATTGAACGATTTCAAAAAAAATGTGATAAATTTTGCGAGCAATAAGATGTTTTACAATACAAAATAAAATAGAATTGTTCAGGAACAAGCTTTTTAAAACAGTTCTAATTGAACCTTACCAGTGCAGGTAGCTCGCTTTATTCAATATTTGCTGCTCCTTTTCCAAATGTGACGTCACAGGACACGACATCACTCTTGGCGAAACAGGGTGGTTTTGATAAAATGAATACCATAATATAATATGGTGCGGATAGTACAGTGGTAGTTGTGTCGCTCATCGTGAGCATGGTGCCAGTTCGAATCCGCTCCGGGCCAATTAAACCTCTCATCCTATCGGGGACGGGAAACTGGTACCAGACTTGTCCGGGAAAAAAATTACTCACTGCAATCCAATTAGGAACTCTCCAGCCCTGCTATCTCAGGACTCCAGGGAGAATTGATTCGACCAGCATTCTACAACATTCAAGATGAAATGAAAATCCTCAAGCAGCAACCGTAGCCACACGTAGAAGTTGAAAAATCTTCGTGGAGAATGGATACGAGGAAACAAATCGAATGTGAGAACTGCTGGAATCCGGACAGTAGACATGAAGATGGATCACAAAATATAAAATGAAAAATACCATAATATTAAAAAGGGCGCGTATGGCGCAGAGGCTGGAGGCGCCACTGCGACACGCACGTGTAATCGATTCTTGCGCCCATGGCCCACCGAGTCTTCCATCCCTACGGGATCGTCAACTTGGTACCAGACTTGTCTGGGAGGATAGCAGCACTGGCTCGATACATCGGCAGGCCACCGCAAGTTATTGTAAAGGCCAGATATGCATTCAATCACCTCCAACGATACTTAATGAAGTCGAATGCATTGCTCATCCCTCAGGGATTGATCACCGAGAGCTTTATCCTTTATTCTTTATAAAGAGTATTGATAGCGCAACTGATTATTTTGTTTATTGGTGAGTTTTTATATGGAACCGGATTTGTGTATCTTTGAAATTTTCGTTTATTCAGGTTGATGAGGGCGTTTTCCAGTCGAGAACAGAATATTCGATAGAAATTATTAGAGTAAGAAACCTTTATGCCTATCGATTAAGAATAGCAGCAGTTCTTATTTACTCTAAGCCTCTCCAAATTTTTTTAAAAACAATGATAAAGTCGGTAAAAATATTGTATCAGTAGTCACCTGTGTCACCTGTAGTCCTCCTAACCACCGACTGGACTCAATTAGGCATCAGTAAAGTCTCTAATCAAGCGTACGTCCTCTCAGAACTGCTCGGTGTGATCAAACTCACTTGAAGGAAACCAACAGCGTCCTAATTTTTATGTAGTGCCGCTTATGTTTAATGTAAATTCGTCTTGTTACATCGTACGCGAGCGATCGGTCGACTAATTGCAGGATTTTCTTCCGTCACACGAATCAAATTTGTTCTGGAAAAATCCGAATCACGATACGGCAACCTTCCAGCCTATTTAGCACAAATGTCTCAAATGCCTCTGATGACCACCTGAGAATGTTCTAGTACGACTAACTCGGGTCTGTACGGAACATTGCGCTCCAGCAGCATTCAACATTTCACTGAGGTTGGGAGGCGTACAAGTCGTCAGAAACTCATTGCTCTCCATGGATGATAGTGGTGGGAGAGTAAAACAAGAGAAAGAATTTCCAGCACCATTAGGAATTGTATTGATGGAACGACGAGATATCTAACTAAGCGAGTATACTTCTTCTCCAAGCGAAAAGATGGATAGAGATGGTTGCCCTTACTGTGTAGAAACGAAGCTCGTTTGGTGAGAACAATTCTGAGCTGCTTAGCATCAACTTCCCAGTTGCTATTAATTGCTTGAGGAGTTTTTGAGCATGTCAGCCAAGTGGATGCAATGACTATGCAAGTATGAATGGATGTAATGGATGTGACTAGATGAGCTGGAAAATGACATGTTATGCGAGCCCGACAGAGACAGCATTCCCATCCGTTGAATTCATTTGTAGCTCACAGTAAGTATAAGACATCAACGACGCTGGTTCAAGGTCCCGTTTAACCCTTATCAACCAGCATCGCAGGTAACAGATACGAGGCTTCTGTTATGGAACAGGCCCGCCATGCAACAGTACTAGTAATAACAGTAGCAATAGTGACAGAACTTCTAATGTTAGAGATTGGCAATTCTCATCCACGTAAGTCGACGCATTAGTGTTGATTAACGAAGCAAAAGAAGCAATGCTCTACCTTTAACAAATAATTTCGGCTTCGTTTTAGCTAACATCTACGCCACCACACACTCGACCGGGAGCAAAAGAATTTTCAGCTTATGATGAGTACGACGACGTCACAGAAGCGTCCCGACCTGCTCAAATAGAGGTACCATCTATAAAAACCTTATAACGAAAAACAAAGAACATGTCTGGCGCTACCTCATCACAATTTTCTCTATCATTATTGCTTAGGACTGCCTTGCATAAGTGGTCACTTTAAGCTCATGTTATGACTCAATGGGAGAAAATAAAGCAAAGATAAATCAGAAGACGGAGAAATGAAATAATGGAAGAAAGAAACAGGGCATAAAGCTCACGAGCTGTTCAACCCTGTTGAGTTCTATATGTGCCTTCCATTCCTGAGTTAGTTGGGAGCAATAGTTAACCGCAGGCAAACGCATACACCAAAGTTGATTTTGGACGAGATAGCTCAAACTGAATCACCTGTAATACAATCTCAAGCGAAATCCGTTTACTTGTTATGAGATCCTAGGACTACATAAACTCGGCGAAAATGGGCAGTTCAATCTAAAGCAATGGATGTGTATTCTAGATTACAATTTTCAAGATCTTATAAATCCTATGTCGGAATTATACTCTCGAATACTGATACTTCTTAGGCTAATAGTTTATTTCACCTAAATGGTAGTTTTTCTCCGCATATAAACAACAAAACAAAAAGAAGAACTTGAAATGTGTTATCAGGTTGCACCAGCATCAGACAGCGGTAGTGGAGTACTATTCACCACTGTCTTTACCACTGAACCACCACCTGCTCTGGATTTTAATCAGGTGAGATTCATTCAAAAGTATTTCACAATAAAGACCTAAGAAGGTCTCAGCGGTAATCAACCCCTGAGGGATGCGCCATGCATTCGACTTCATTAAATATCGTTGGAGGTGATTCAATGCACATCTGGCCTTTACTCGTGGTGGCCTACCGATGTATCGAGCCAGTGCTGCTATCCCCAGATAAGTATGGTACCAATTTGCCAACCATGGGGCGATGGAAGGCTTGGTGGGCCATGGAAGAGGGGATCGATTACACGTGTGTCGCAGTGGCGCCTCCAACCACTGAGCCACACGCGACCGTTTTTTGTTTTTTTTTATTTTTTATTTTTTAATTTTTTAATTAGCAATCACGAAGTGTTATTTTATTTTTTTATTTACGTACAAGCTGACGTTTCGGCGGTAGGAACATTTGGTTGTTCGTTAGATGGGCTGGTATGTACTTTAACAACTGGGTAAGTACTAGGGTTATTAGCCACGCTATTCTTTCCGTTGGTCCGTCCACGCAGCTAATGATAGGTTTGACCTTAAATAACGATGGATCGGTAGAGACGAGATCATCGCTGGATACTAGCTTATGGGTTTTGATAAGTAAGTACAGAACTGGACATGTTGGTAGATCAATTTTAAGATGAGAGATAACTGATGGCTTTAACCCAGCCGCTCTTGCCATTTTAACCCATTCGTTGTTTAACTTTCGGTATTGACTTTAACTTTCGGCGTTGTTTAACTTTCGGGATTGTTTAACTTTCGGTATTCGGTATATTGGTATATTCCTTCTCAGACAACGGACGATAAAGAGAGGCATCTTCAAGGTGCTTTTCCGTTATCTCAACATCCAACTGATGGGGATTCACAACGAACTCTCCAGCCTTATCACTAACGGATAGCCTTATGTTTTTCGATCTTATCAGCTCTCGTACCTCCCGCATATAACGTTTTGCTTTTCAGTGAGGTTGGAGCAGTATCTCTTCGCGCGATAGTGATTAAGGACTTTAAAAGTTTTGTTAGCAAACGTCCGCCGAATTCATTAGTAAATGTTTCGTAAAACGTAAACATTCATTTCATTAGTAAACGTCGATTGACTCCGCTATGCAAGCCATTTGCGAGCTCCTTATACAACATGAACGTGATTGCTAAACAGAAGTAAAAAGAATTATTCCATCAATGCCGAGGTTAATAGAAAGTCGGACGTGGGAGTTTTTAATTAGCGTTCGACTATCTAATGATGAGTTTTATCGACTACTCTCGAGCGTTTCATGTAAAGGTCTTAAATCCTCAAAGGATTCCACTTATTCCTACAGTCGAATCGATCCGAATGACTAAATATTAGTGTTTTGTTTTAATGTTTTTGTATTAATGTTTTTCTTTGATCAACCTGGTAAGCTGGAAATCTCTATTTGAAGTTCTGTAGTTGTAGGTAAATTTGGAACTGGAGCAACAGACTCTAACGAATACTACAAGATTCACGTACCCTACGATAACAGCGCCTATTCCCACGGAAGCATCACTAGTAGGTTCAAAGCATTTAATTTTATTTATGTTTTTGATTTTGTAGATGACATTAGAGAATAATCAAGTTCAAAACCCTTATGAGCACAGAGCCTACCTCGTCTCGTTGAGCAAGTGCTTGAGAGTCGTCTCCCTGGACGGCTAATCTAGCAGGACCTGTAGTCGCTTAGGAATATCGTCCTGCGGTCATTTTTGCTTTCTCTTAAGCTTTAGGTTATCAATTATTTCGAAATTATCTTTCTACTGCAGAAAACTCTGAGAAGGTACTCTTTTATTAGATAAAATAAGATTAAAATCACCTCAAAGCTGCTGAGATATTTGCAAAGCTACGGGCCGCAGGTGTCTGCACTGAGGAACGAACACATTATCACCCTTTCCAGGGGTTTACGCGTTTGCCACCACACCATGTGAGTCATTCGTTTCGCCTGTCTCTCAGCTAGTTCTATCGATCAGTGCCAACAACAATCAGCCGTCAACAGGATTGATCTGGGTGTCCAAATCGGCAATGAGCCCAGTTAAGCTGAGGCTGTAGTCGAAATAAGTCATCCCACCGTAGGCACCTGCGTTTCAGAGCTTTGCAAATATCTTAGCATCATTGTGGTTGATTCATACACAGTACCCAGCCTTAAAAATTTGTAATAGGCAGTAAATAAAAAAGTTAACACTATGATTTCGACTACAGCCTCAGCTTAACTGGGTTCATTGCAGATTTGGGCTCCCCAAGATAAAACCCGTTTACAGGTGATTTCTTATGGCACTGATCGATAGAACTAGCTGAGAGGCAAGCGGAACGAAGGACCCGCATGGTGTGGTGGCGAACGCGCTAGCCACAGAAAGGCTAATTGAGTGTTCGTTCCCCACCGCAGACACCTATGTTCCGGAGTTTTGCAAATATCTTAGCATCATTGTGGTTGTTGCACACACAATACCCTGCAGTGAAAAATTGTAATAGGCTGTAAATGAAAAAGTTAAGATTAAAATAGGTAATCAAAAAGCGTGCTACCCTTCATACTCCCTCGAGGCACAGAGCTCCTGGGGCAATAATGGCGCTTGCAACAGGAGCGAGTGGACTTTGATAAAGATTTTGTATTTATTATTTAAAAAAACAAACAGAAAATCATATTCCTAAAGAACAACTTGTTAAATAATGAAATTTCTCACCTGTAGCGACATCTACGTTTCCTTATCTCATATTTCTGCACAAGCGTTCTTTGTTCACGTTCAGCTGTCGACATGGAATGTTCTATCTTTTGGGACGTTCCTGAGAAAATCTACTGTCTGATTTCGCGCTGAAATTTGAATCATCCCGTCGTACCTAATGCATCTGACGCTACAATATTACCGTGACAAAGCCTACTGTCACTAGAATGATTCATCAAGAACGGTGTATACTTGTGCTTCCAGGATTTTCACTGACAGCAATGAAACAATGTTAACCTTTTATTTGCTGCTTACTATACTTTCTCACGACAGGGTATTATGTGAAATACAGCTACAACGATGCTGAGATATTGGCAAAACTTGGATCCCGGGTCAAATCGGACCACGATCACCCTTTCCAGGGGCTCGCGTATTACACAATGCACCACGGAGGACTTTGCTCACCTTTTCTGTCAGCTAGTTTCCTAGCTATCGCTGCCATCAACATCGATCTCGCCCACGATCCAACTTTTGCGAATATCTCAGCAATGATATATTTGTCACGATATCTTCGCGGAAATATGGTCCTTTCCTTTTCTTATACATGACCTTCCATCATATTTGCTGTGCCGATCCCAGCACTTCTTGCGTTCATTTCTTTTTTCTTCGCACTCATCGCACACAGTGGTGTTCAAAAATTTCGTGTGTTGTTTCGGCTGCTGTTTGAGTATTTTCTCTTCCCATAAATGAATTCCATAGAATGCTGTTTAACTATAGTCTTCCTACAATCGACAGCCGAACTAAGGCGTTCGCACATGGATTGGAGGAGAGCATCGGATCAAAGTGCGAACTACCGTCTTTGTTTCCTGATCAATGGCATCACTAACCAATTTGCTATCCTCACCCCGAACCTGGTGGTTATTTTCCAGCAAAAACAATGAAACACTGAACAGCTATTTTTAAGCGATCAAATACGCTTTTTTCGATTAACTCGAACTGTAGAAAAAAAATCTAAGAATTTCTGCATACAAGCTCTAGCATAGATCCTTGTGTGGCCGAAATATTAATCACATGAATCTCTTCCGATAAACAAGTTTTGTATCCCGGATTTTGGATCACCTATGCCTAGGCAAATACTGCATTTGCTCTCCTTCTAATCGCTCTGTGTGACTAGGCAATGTGATTATTAGTGGATCGACTAAAACACCTGGAATTTCAGTAGATCGATCTTTACGAGAAAAACAAATAGTTACGATTATAAAAATTATACTATCAAAAACTCATTATTTCGCATTTCATGACATCGATGAGAGACGTGGTGGAATTATTGGGACAACCATGCGAATTAATGTTAATACAGTCCAGTCATCGCTTCCGCCTCCACCTCCTCCACCACCACCACCGCCACCGCCTCTGCAACCACCATCGCCACCACTAGCTTCAGTATGTGGATGCACATTCCTCCTTTGTCCGATAGTTCTTTTTTTGTTTTATAATTTTGAGATTTTTTGACCTTAGTAAGACATTGATCTTTGAATCAGTTTCTAACATTGAATGGGTATGTTTGCAAAACATGAAGGTGCAGAAGGTTTTTTTTTTTATAAATCCGTGAAAATCTCTCTTTGATAAATTAGCGTTTTTCGGAGTTAATCTGATGTTATTGCATAAATAGTGTAATAGTCCAGTATTTAAACTCCGAGCACTGGTTCAACAAACACAGCCATCACAGCCACACATGGAGATCAGCTAAGAGGATTATCGGTATTTTGCTAAATGATAGTCTTTGATAGGTATTAGAACAGAAACGCCTAGGAATGTAGATAAGGAAGCAAGGCCAAGGCAGCAGTAAGAAAGCAGTTCATTTACTAGAACGTTTCTAACTCCTCTATTTCTCATTTTTCATTCTGTGGCCTTTTTTTCGCCTACGTACGAGTTTCTAAACTCTTTAATTTTATTGTGTCGCACAATTTTGTCCTCTATTTCTTATACCGAAAGAACAAAACTGAAGAATAACGAATTGCCAATGATAGAAATGATACTCAGTGTTTTAAATCTTTGAGTGACTTCTGCTTACGAATAATTCCAGTACGGATTCCAGCGCAATTTTCATCCGAGTAGCAATTGACTGTTTTGACAAGAACATTTCTTGGCCTAGAGTTTTAAGGTAGTTAAGTTGATAGACTTTCCCCAAGCTATTTCCAAAGGCAACAGCCAGCCATTTTGGACCATCATGGAAAGATTTAATAACTTGTAGCTGACTAGACTTACCAGAACGGCGATTATTCATGGAATCGGTTTTCTCTTGACTGAACTTCCAGTGGGAAGTGTCGAACTCTTTCCAAGTTAGGAAGATTTCCCACTTTAAATCTTAGACCTCAATATCTTGGAACACTCCTCACCTATAACAGTAATCCGTTCCACTGAAGATCAGCTGTTTATTTAGTAGTAACTGCTCATTTTCGACTGTTGTAGCAGAAATTTCAACTTTCAGTAGTGGCCTTAGAAGAAAGACCATGTGGGAAATTTTGCTAATCAGTCATGGAAAAAACTTTATCGTTTTAGTTTTTGGTTTCGCAGTGTAATTTTTCATTTGTCATTCAGGGAGAAGGTAATCGAGAAGATTTCACAGCGAAGGAATTAAATGGTATCGATTACGACAACATTGATATCGAGGTGACGTTTCCTAGCATCTAGAATATCCACATCTACAGAATTCCATAAAATATCGGAATACACATATTGTTATTCTTTCATTCAATCCATCTTCACGTCTACTGTGCGGCTCCAGCACTTTTGATATCCAATTCGTTTCCTCGCATCCATGATGATCCACGAAGGTCTTCAAAGTTTTTACGTGTGGTTTCGGTTGCTGCTTGATGATTTTCATTTCATCTTGAATATCCAAGAATGGTGGTCGAACAATTCTCTCTGGAGTCCTGAGATATCTGGGCTGCAGCGTTCCCAACTTGATTGCAGAGATTAGATTTTTCCTAGACAAGTCCGGAACCAAGTCTCCGACCCCGGGGAATGAGAGGCTTGCTTGGCCCAGGACGGAATCGAACTAGCACCATGCTCGTGATGACGGACATCACTACCACTCTGCTATCCGCTCCCTATAGACTATATACATAGAATAATTTAAATTGGGAAACATTATGATCTCCACTAGATTAATCTGAGTATTCTGTCATAATGGCGGCTGATACGGCAGAACGATAGTGAATTTTGATCAAATTTTGCCTACAGTTTCATCCAAACTCTGCGGTTCTGACAAGCAACAGTGCTTGCTACTATGCCTTGAAATAAATGTGGATTTCCCCAAAAAGGCTTTGAATGATTTTTCTTTCAAAGTCTAAAAACTATTTTTTCCGACTTGTTGTAAAACTGTTGCAAAATTATGGATATAACCACAATGATGCTGAGATATTTGCGAAACTCCGGACCGCAAGTATCTGCGGTGGGGAACGAGAGCACTATTACCCTTTCCGGGGAGTGACGCGTTCACCACCACATCATGCGGGTCCTTCATTTCGCCTGTCTCTGCTGGTTCTATCGAACAGTGCCATCAGCAGTCATCCGTCAACGGGATTGATCTGGTGAGTCCACATCGGCATTGAATCTAGTTAAGTTGAGGCTGTAGTCTAAATCACAATGTAACTTTTCATTTACTGCCTATTACAATTTTTCACGGCAGAGTATTATGTGTGACTCAACCACAATGATACTGAGATATTTGCCAATTTGGGCTTCCCAAATCAATCTGTTGACGGGTGATTGATGATGGCACTGGCTGATACAAGCCCATGTGAGACAGGCGAAACGAAAGACCAACATTGTCTAATGATGGTGAAAATGTTACCTCTCGAAAAAGGTGATAGCGCGTTTGTTCCCCACCGCAAACACTTGCCGTCAGGAGTTTTGCAAACTCAGTATTGTTGTGGTTGAGTAGTTATAATAGTTTAGTAGAATTTAGACCCTAAAGTGGTATCTTAGTTAAGCTTTCATATTTAGAGTTGATTGATGGATTGTGGACTGACAACACATTATTAATTATGCATATATTAGTAGAGACGTCTGAAGTTCCTGAAACATCCGAAGTTGTTAGATGCCATTATGGATCGGAATTTGCATCAGATTTCGGTTTTGATAGTGTATATCTCTGTCATTTACTCACAGCATAAGTTTTCGAAACTTCCAACTCCTTCTCAGTTTTAAACGTCATACCTCGATGTTTCAGATCATCAACCGTAGACGGTAGTTGTCTACATTACCACTGTGGTGAAACTGTTGAGGTAGCGCCTTCATAAGTGAGAGAGTAAAATCCACCATCCTCTTGATTCAAGTCTTAAAAATAGTCGAAACTTGAGCAGTGGGGTCGTAATGTTTCGAATCTAGTTAGTTTCAAATATTCCTACTTTTCTAGAGTGAGAATCCTAGTAAAGGAAAAAAATCCTAAGCTGCGTGAAAATTTATTCAAAGTTTTACAATGCTTCATTTTTCTTCCAGCAAAGTTTTAGGACAAATGTCCTACTTTAAAGCTTATTTTTGTCCAAAATTCTGAAAAATATAAAACTAGACACGCATAGGTCCAACCAGGCACCATCTAGTTTGTCTTTTACCAGGTCAAAGCTCGCTTTTATGCACGCATTGGAATTGAGCATATCCAAGAGGCCGCTTATTGCTGTTACTTACTTGGATACTTGGATGGTACGTCTTCACTCGTTGTGCGCGCTTCAGCATAAAAATGCTAAAAAGATTAAGCTCTGAGCGTCGATCAATCCCTGAAGGACTCGTCATGCATTCGACTTTATTAAGCATCGTTTGGAGGTGATTGAATGCTTCTCTGGCCTTTACAATGACTCGCGGTAGCTTACCGATGTATCGAGCCAGTGCTGCTATCCTCCCAGACAAGTCTAGTACCAATCTGCTGAGCTCGGAGGGGTGGAGAGCCTGGTGAGTCATAGGCGCGAGGATCGATTCCACGTGTGTGTTGCAGGAGGCCCCCCTTCGGGCTCGTGTGGTGCGATGGTCGGAAGAAATCTATATAATCTCCATTTTTTCGAGGTTCTGCTAGTTCAGCCATTGTGGTTTCCTGGAATCCCGCGAACAGTTCTGCCAAAGTTTGGTCAAAGTTTTCACCACCACAGATAGTCGCCGCCCTCTGTGTCAGAGGGTGATTTGCCACCATGCGACTAATTTGATATCAGGAGGGTGGTAGATCCTGATACTGGTTTGCTCTTACGTGTGTTTTCTAATTGAAACGCCGGACTATTTCTCAACTTGGGAGAGAGAGCCTACTGCGAGGACGAATCCCCCTGCTGTTTATCGCATCCCGACACCCAAAAACAGATCCCAGCCACGATAAAGCGGTAAAACCTTGGGAGGGGTTATTACTATTAGAGCGCACAATTCCGTATTTCATACAGTACTCGAAAAGATTGCTCGTATTATATCCATCTATTCATCCCAAAAAATATTATTACGTTAAATTTCAATCGTCATAAGTTAATTAATATACCCACGATGGTGCTAAAGTACTTTCAACAATCCGGATTGAACAGGCAATAACCCTTTCGGGGGGCTAACATGTTCACCAGCACGCCATGTGGGAGCATCCAGTTTTAAGAATTGACACATAGCTACTGAACTGATTCCTCTTATCATATTTCAACTCAAAAGGAAGTCAAATGACTTCCTATAAAAAGTTTGAAAACACCTATGGTACATGGTTTTGGCTAAGTTATGTAAAAATTTATTTAAGACGGAAAAAACAATAATCCCTATCGCTCCGATTTTTACCGTGACTACAACGACGTCCAGAAGAGACACCACCTCCACCGTCACCACCACATCAGCGACGACGACTACGACCACTAAGGAACCAGACGAGACGGAAAATACGTTTGACTATGGACAAACGCACGACTACGTGGACAGAGTTAGCGTTCCTACTTTTTATAGATTTCATTCATAGAAACAGTTCTAAGAGTATAGCAAATCTCAGCATTAGGAATTGAACTAGCAGATGATGCAGAACAACAATTAGCTGTCGGTCACTTGTTTAGTATCAGCTCAGTTTCTTCTCTGCGAAGTAAAGCAAGAAATAGAATCATTTCAAAAAGGTAGTTTTTTCAACTGAAACACTATGATTCTTTTAAATATCTCTTCGAGGTAGACCATAATCCGATCAATACCAAAACTGATGTTCATTTGGAATAGACCGTAGTCATCACGTCAGAACAAAAGTGATTGTAAAAAACTTTATTTTTTTTCTTAAGTGTTTGTTTTCTCACTTATACTTGGAAAGCGGTCAATATTTTTTAGGCCGTACTGGCCTCGGGACTTGAAGTTGCCGAAGTACCCTTGCAGTTACCATCCGAGTCAAAAATCGCAAGATTCGGTGAATCGTCTCGATATGTAGGAAATAGGGTACGAGTATAATTTCTTTTATAGTGAAGATTTCACCTAACCACTTCTTTAAGTAACAGAAGTTGACAAAGAAATGGCCTACGGGCTTAAGAGTCAGTCAATGGTTCTTTGTCGGTTTTTTCCACTAAACATAATGATTTCTTCATCCGGATGGCATCATCGAGGTTAAGCGGTCTTAATGTCACAAAAATACGTGCGTTGTAGCCGACAATAAATGTCTGGGCAGTGGCACTATTGCTTCAATAGATTCAATCGTATCTTGCATTCTCTGCTGGCAATGAACCCAGTTTAGCAGAAGCATGTATTAAGCAAAGGAAAATAAAAACAAAGCATGCGAAACCTACACTAAGAGGTATAACCTTTGCTTCTGGCCACAGTTCGTTTTTGGCTTGACATATTCAGGACGAGATACAATCGATATTATTACTATCATTAGGAACGCTTCTCTGCGCACTTTTGAATGAGTTCCGAATTTCTTTTCACAGAAGGATAGAAGTTGTGAATTAGAGAAATTCGTATGAGGTTTTCCTGAAACTCTAGTAGGAGTTGGACTTCTTTCACAACACTTATCTTCTAGTGCAACGAATAATATGAAATGCTTCATGTGAAGGCATCTGAGATACAGTTTAACACAGCGGCTACAGTTCCTTGCTTGCCAGCTTTGCCATTCGGAGATGAGCGTTATCATCCTGGACTCCATGTCGCTTTTATGGATGTTATCTTTCACGCCAACACTGAGCTTACGATTCTTACGAGTGAAAAAATACTTACTTACTTGGATACTTGGATGGTTCGTCCTCACGAGTTGTGCGGACCCCAGCACATTTGCCATTCGCTTCATTCCATCGCAATCGTAGTCCATCGTGGTGGTCTTGTTCGAGCCTGGTATCGCTTGCGAGTCTCATACCGTTATCTGTAAAACAACTGCAGCTGCGGGTACAGCTGATTAACTTTGTTTACCTTTAACTTAATTTTTTAAATTTTTAACTTGAATTCTTGATCAAAAAATGGAATTGTAAACTAAAACCAATGAAGACTTGCCTTCCAATATAACATTCTGATTGCTTGGTGGTTAAAGATTCAAAGCAATATTTTAAATATTTGGTTTAAAAAGGTGAGAGCGCTGTGTCTGAAAAAAGTGGGATCTGGTAACTGTTCACTATTTCTTTACAGATGGCTGGTCTACGGAGAGCAGCACAACGTGCTGTCGGATCAGAGGAAATTCAACAACATAGCTATACGTTGCTTTAAGTAATCCACTTAATATGCTTTCTCATTTTTCTGATCCGCTCACTTTAATTCACTTGTTGATATGTTTATCATGTGCCGTGCACTCTGTAAATATTGCACTATTTTAGCTTGACGTTGATAAAGTCAAAAGTAAAAAACGTGACGTCCGTGTGATCATTCTACAACAAGAATACAAACAAGTCACAGACCATTAGGATGTCAAATAGAAGTGAAGCTTGGTTCGATCATATTCATGCTAACGGATACCTCTATTCCTCCAATATTCCCGAAAGATTTCCTCATCATGGTCACTTTCATATCCTTATTATAAGCTTAATCCGCATACATCCATTGCATATACTAAAGAAATGTGGTGGCATTTTTTTGGAGGCGCCCTTATGGTGGGGTGGTAGTTGTATGTGTAGCACTGCTTAAAGCTGCCCCATGAGACACACCAGGTCTTTAGTTCGAATCCTGCGTCCCAGAGCTGACCATGCACTTCATCCCTCTGGAATTTCTTGCATTGCTTGTAGACTTCGATATGAAAGCATTGGCTTGATGGTAGGTTTTCACCACTGGTTTTGTAGGCGAAATAGGTAATGGCGCTCAACGATTATACGACTGAAATCAAACGCACAACATGTCCTAGTGCACTGATCAACACCGGACGCTGTCCCCATTTTTTCACTAATCGTTTCTTCTCATCCTTTTTTCGGGCGATTTCTTCTTTACACCCTTAGTTTCTGCTTCGGCGATTTCTTGCGTAACTGTGAGGCATTGTGTGACGCAACCGGGCCAAATAATTTGCGCCAAATCGGGTTTCGAGTGAATCACTCAAATAAAAGACCTGTGTGCGAATCCGCACCTCCGCTGAGAAAAGCCGGCCTACGAAGTCGAAGAGAGTTACGTCTGCCACAGTGCCTTCCATTAAGCCGGCGACGAATCGACGCTGAAAACCAGTTGGAGGCTGTACTCGACGAATCAGCGAATCCTGTTCAGCTTTCGCTGGGTCGTATAAAGTCGGACCGAAAGCACAATGCGATGATTTTGACAAGATTTACTTGGCAACGCGAAAGCAAGGTTCCAAGATTATGTGCCTCATTGTTTTTCAATACAATACAAGAAATTCATACGTTATCTTTGGGTGACATAGGCCTCAAGTAAACTATGGACCTACTTTAAATTATATAAAAAATGAAAAATTTGTAAACGCTTCAAAATGAGCACTAGAAAGCGGATTGCTAAAGCAAATGGCTATAATTTTTCACCTTTTATTTTTTGCCTACTACAATTTTCACGGCAGGTTACTAAGCGAAATACAACCACAACGTTGCTGAGATATTTGCAAAACTCCGGACCGCAAGTGTCTGCGGTGGGGAACGAACGCGCTATTGTCCTTGTCCAATGTCAATAGCGCGTTCGTTCCTCACCATAGACAAATGGCTATAATTGTTGGAAAGAAGTGACATAATTATTCTTACACAAGAAAGTGTTTTTTAAAATCCTTCTAATAAAAAGAAGAAATCTTATTCCAATCAAATTTAACTAAGTTTAATATGAAGGAAAACCTGACATGGTCAAGAATTTTAGACAATTGCACGAAATGTAAAATTACTTCGAAAATCAGAAAAAAAAACTTAAAAAAAAAACTAAAAAAAACATCCAATCGAGACCAAAATAGGTCCGAGACTTCGATGTGCTGAGAGGTTGAAGGTCGAACGTCTTAGGTTGCCTAAGTAAGAATTAGAGTTTCTCCCTAAAAAATTTCTGGGAGAGAAAGTGTTCTCCAATAAACAGAATGTTGCATGAGACATCCAGTACACTTGGAATTATTGCTTTCGAGTATTTACGATTTCCATCGTGCTAATTGCGTTAGCAAATTGTATAAGGCTCAAGTTGTTAGACCTGTTTCATTACTAGGCATGAAAACCGAAAAAAAAAGTTTTTTTTTTTGAAAAAAAAACTGATTTGACGGCGGATGACGTCACTCGTATTCGTCACTGGACCTCCACACACAATAGGAAACATAGAAATAAACTCAAATAATTGCTATTACTATATGGTTCAAGAATTGTGTGGAAAACTGTGTTCCATCGATGAAGAATTATGCGGAAAACTGTGTTCCCGCTAAGTGACTGCCGTGAACATAAGGGAATGCCCTTAAACTTCTCTCAGGATTTAATGAGGAATGCTCCACTCGTCCAGCATTCAACGATGTAAGGAAGAAGAACGATTTATAAAGAAGGCAAAATCTTAAATCAGCGGCCGAATTCATGGATAAATCGGAGCATTTCATAGCTTGTGGATGCAAGAAAGCGAATCGATTGAACGAAGAGCCTTAGGGCACTACGCAAGCCAAATGTTATAAATAAAAAGCAAAATGGAGAATTGCGTGATGGAGTGTAATCGTTTCCTAATTCCCTCTATTTCTATAGGATTTTTCATCTGTCGATATACTCTGTTATTCTGCAATAATGTAAGGAAAGTTGCTAACAAACTGCCTGAGATTCCTGGTGTAAAGTTATAATTATTTCTATTTAAGCTGTTGATTGGAGGCGCCACTGCGACACACATGGAATCGATACCCGCGTTCATGGCCCACCAAGCCTTCCATCCCTCTAGGGTCAGCAAATTGATGCTTGACTTATCTTGGAGGATAGCAGCATTGGCTCGATAGATCGGTAAGCCACACCGAGTCAAAGTGAAGGCCAAATATGCATTCATTCACCTCCACCGATACTTAATAAAGTCGAATTCATGGTGCACCCCTTGATCAACGACGAGAGCTTCATCCTTTATCCTTTTAAGCCGTTGGAATGACTTCTCCTTTAACAGTTTCTTTTTGACAACGCTATTTGATCAGTATATTCATAAGGATGTGCAGTACAATGAATATGAATTGATGGAAAGGGATCAAGCCACTTTCAAAAACAAGATGATGGACTTCATCAAAAAAAAAGGAAAAAACGAAGTGAAAATATCCAGCTCGCGAAGGACATCAAATCATTTCTAAAAAAAATGTTGGCCTTCATTTTAAAAAAATGAAGAAACGAAGGAAAATATCCAGCTCGTGAAGGACATGACATCAAATCATTTCTAAAAAAAAATGGTGGCCTTCATCAAAAAAAAAAAGAAAAAACAAAGTAAAGATATCTAGCTCGTGACAAATTTTATTCCAATACTGTGCTGCCTAAGAAATGGCAGAATGCTAGAACATTTTTCATCGCCTTTCTAATTCTTGATTAAGATAATGCTCGTCACCTACATCGATCAATTTATATGGAACTTGTAAATACCTGAGATTACTATGTGAACTCTGTGCGCTTGGTCTCCACGTGACGTAGTCAGTGAAAGACTTACAGAAAACGGCATTAAGGTAGCTAAATAAGCCAAAACGGCAAGTCGTTCACAAATAAGGAATAGAGTAACCACCTCCTGTTTGTAGATCAAAAGAAAAGTGAATTTTCGAACAATGCTGAGATTAAGAGAAAATCACTCCTGTGATTACCGTCGTTTGTTGGAGAATTTGTTCAACTTTCGGTAATTCTCTCCCTAAATGGCACCAGCAGCTGCAGATAACGAAATAAAGCCATTTTTCAGAGAATGATTTTCCCTACTGCTTTATTTCTATGTACATAAGCAGCTCAATAGAATTTGGGTGAAAGAAGTGACTTTCTGGAAGTGAAGGTGATTCTGGCATATTCGCATCAACTGGGTTCGAGAAAAGATGGTGCTATAATTTAATCGAATTCTTACAATTCTTACAGATCTAGGCCAGTCGAAAAGTATAGAAGTTACCACTTTATGAATTCCAAAGGTTAGTACCAAAGTTCAGCGACCCTTTATAAGCTCGTCCTCCATTCTGAGGAAAAGCTTATGGGTCTAATATACACCTTTCAATCTTTTTTTCTAGCGTTTCTCGGTTTTTCTTCTGCTTTTCTTCTAAAAACGCATGGTGGCTAAAAGTGCAACATCATAGCGTAAAACATTGTTTGTCGCTTCACCATAGAAGCGAAGATTCTTAGTCCATTAGAAACGATGATGACTCTCATCAGACAATGTCATTGTGGTTGAATCCCACATAGGTGAATAACTGCCACCAGAATGGCATCGTCGTAATAAAAAAAAGAATAAGGCTCGCGGCGTTGATCAATTCCTGAGGGATACACAATGCATTCGACTTTATTGCGCATCGTTGGAAGTGATCGAATGCATATATGGCCTTTACAATGACTTGCGCTGGTCTACTGATGTATCGAGCCAGTTCTGATATCCTCCCAGATAAGTTTGGAGCCAATTTGCCGATTCCGGAGGGCTGAAATGCTTGGTGAGCCATGAGCACGGGGATCGATTCCACATGTGTTGCAGGGTGCCGCCTCCGACCACTGCACCTCATGCGGCTCCCTCCATACCTCCACACAGCATTGTCGTATCGCTGTTTAATGAAGCCCAAAGATTCCGGCTTTTCCACAAGCACTTTTACCACCAGTCACAAAATAACATCGTAATCGAGTTTCCTGTTGCTTGGTAATGGCAACAGATATTCTGAAATTCCCACATGGTTCTTGGTTCGATCTCCCACCTCGGACAAACTAGGCCCTCCATTTGTCCGGGACGGCAAGTTAGTAGAAATTCATCCATGCGGATAAAATGACAGAGCTGATGGATCGACAATCACTGTATAGTCATCCGTAGTCAACTAAGTGATCTATCAGCTGCTTCCTCTCTCGAAGCAATGAGGGACCGCTCAGGAAGCTCCTGAGATTGTTCGTGCCCGTAGGACGGAAAGCATACTCAATGACTGGTGGGATAATAGGTGGTAAAAGATTTCCCTGAGAAAATATTGATTTATGAAAATTTTAGGAAGCACATAAAATCATTGAGGCAATCTTGACACGTTCATTAACCTCATTGAAAACACCTCATGTCTTTCATGTTTCAATTCTAAAATATTGAACTCAGGACTTCAAGAAGACGGCCATTCATTTTGTGCTTATAAAGTCCAGTGTTAACTTTTTCGATAACAATTCATTTTTTTTCTAATTTTATCACCGCAACGAATTCGTTTCGCAACAAAATTTTTTGTTCCTCTCGCTTGGGCACGTGTAACGCAGTGATCAGAGGCGCCCTTCAGTACATATGGCATCAATTTCCACGCCCAAGATCAAGCTTTCAATCCCTCTGAGATTGGCAAGTTGTTAGCACACTTGTCTGGGACGATAACAGCACTGACTCGATACATCTGTAGGCCACAGCGAGTCACTGTAAAGGCTATATATGCATTCAGGTTCCTCCAACGATGCTTAATGAAGTCAAATGCATGTCGCATCCCTCAAGGATTGATCAGCGCCGAAAGTTTTAACTCTTTTTTTATTATGTATTTTTTTTCTTGATGAGCTTACACGAGGTTGATAATAATCTTTATTATCGGCTAACGTTTCGACGTCTTCGTCTTCATCAGAGCCGATGATCCGAGTCGATGGTCCATTTCCCCGAAATCCCGATCTCAGCTTGGCGAAAGTCTGCCCCAGATCACCACCACCACCACAGGCAGTCGCAGCCCTTGTGGATCAGAGGGGGGTTTGCTATCATGCGACTAGTTTGATAACAAGACAATGGTGGGTCGTGGCATTGGTTTGCTCTTAGCTAGGCTTTGTGATGAAAGCGCTGGACTCCTTCTCAGCTTAGAGATGTTGTGGGATGAATCCCTGTTGTACATCGTAAACCGACAGTCAGGAACATCTCCCAGCCATGATGAGGAGGTAAACCGTTAGGAGCAATGCTCACTCCTCCTCTACTAAATGAACAATCGTAAACAATTCTAAGAAATTGATTTACATGCATTGCTTATAATCTTTATATACATCGTAGAAAACTAATAGATTTGGACAAGGTTTAAATATCATTTGAAATTCCAGTGTGTTCTTGGCCTCATACACATAAAGTAAGAATACATATCGATTGGCATCAGAAAGCATGTAATGTTCGGATATCATTTTAAACTATTACTAGTAATGTTCTTCGAATTCTGTCTGATCATTAAATTAAACTTAATGGTCATTTTTCCGTGGACCACCAATGTCGATGATTTGAAGCATTTGGACGAGTTTTGCCTGCGTTACTTGCTTAGGTGAATACCATGATAAGTGCTTTGTCAAAAACCAGCGCTTAATTCCTTATATTTTCTACTGTCTAAATTAGTTGTGATTTTTTCCATCATTTATAAATAGCCTTCGTTCTGACAAAGCAAACCTATAATGGAACATCAGTTCGTGACCTGCCTCAACATCCTAGCACGGTCATGTTCATTTTCCTACCACGATCAATATATATGTTTTACAACACTATTGCCTCCATCATTCTTACACAATCCATATTATATATATATAGACTTCAAGAAGACGGCCATTCATTTTGTGCTTATAAAGTCCAGTGTTAACTTTTTCGATAACAATTCATTTTTTTTCTAATTTTATCACCGCAACGAATTCGTTTCGCAACAAAATTTTTTGTTCCTCTCGCTTGGGCACGTGTAACGCAGTGATCAGAGGCGCCCTTCAGTACATATGGCATCAATTTCCACGCCCAAGATCAAGCTTTCAATCCCTCTGAGATTGGCAAGTTGTTAGCACACTTGTCTGGGACGATAACAGCACTGACTCGATACATCTGTAGGCCACAGCGAGTCACTGTAAAGGCTATATATGCATTCAGGTTCCTCCAACGATGCTTAATGAAGTCAAATGCATGTCACATCCCTCAGGGATTGATCAGCGCCGAGAGTTTTAACTCTTTTTTTATTTTTGTCCACCTTCTCTTTTAGGAGTACTCAACAACAGATTACTTCTTAATGAATTAGACAGGCAATAATATTGCCTATCTCGATGCTTACCTCTTTTAACTGCAGAAAATATTTGCCTGCATTAACCTTCAGTTAACCATGAAGTTGATCAAGATTACAGTCAACTTGACCCTTCCAGGTCCTAAGAAATGCTTAATTGGCCGAGACGTCTTCTACTGTTAATAAGTAATATAATAACAACCTCGTGTGTGCTTTTCAAGAAAACGTCGGATTATTCCTATGTATATCCACAAGACTTGAAATCGCTTCCAATAGAGTTATGTAAACAGAACGGACGCTAACCCGTTTCAATTTGCAGGCGGTAGCCACGGAGATGATGCTGTCAGCTAGCTGATGTGCTAGGCAATGAGATTTAATCTCTTTCATTTTATCTATAATTCGTGATTCCGATTCTTTGAAACCTATGTTGCATCGTAACTCCGCCCATCGCAGCGATACATAAGCTCCGTAAGCTAGACTATTCAAGCGTACCGTCACGAAATGGTCACGGTCAGTTTGTATTTCTCTTACACATCTCCTGTTTTTTAAATCTATTCCTTTCATTAGTCGTCTACTACTTTAGCTGCTATTATTCTCATTGCTTACTTCACCGGCACTTGGTTGCTTCGGTGGTGGAGGCAGCTCACAATGCTGCCCTCCTAGTCAACCAGCTTGTGGAGCGCCACCGTGTGGAGGAGCACCTGTCGGGTAAACGCTTCTCTTGGTTTTTGAAGTTTACTATATATCATTTTTAGACGAATTCCTTTAGGAAAACCAAACTTACAAAGTTTAATACGAGCTGAGAAATCTTTATTATAAGCAGAGGAAAACTGATGTTAAGGAAAACGGAGCGTTGTTCACATTTCTGCATTAGTTCCCTCACATTATTCTAGCTTGAATGCTGTAAACTTTCACAAATGACTTTTTTGTTTAGCAGATGTTTTCATTACTTTTTATCTATGTTACTCTATTACTATGTTCTACTTTAAAAATGTTACTTTAATAAGATAATGAACACATCGTGACTGCATAAGTTTTCTTATGTCCTTTACTGTAACGTTACCACTCCATGCAAATTTCGTGCTCAGCGCTTGTGGGCTAAATTGGAATGACCGAAGAGTGCAACCTATAACCGAACAACACTAATTGGCAATTTTGTGTTTCTTTAGTAATCGAGGAAACTATTGAAAAGTATAATTATCCGATTGCCAGAAAAGTGCTTTGTTAGGTAGTGTTTGGCTTAATTTACTCGTAGTTGTATTACTTTTAACAAAAATAAAACATTAACTCTCTATAGATCGATGTTCTTCCTGATTGTTTTCCAAATCGAAGTGGGCAGCAGATATCCCTTAGTGTTCAAGTGAGAGGGTGAGAGAACCTTGCAATGAGGGTTTTATTACCCAGCAAAGTCATATAGCCTGATTTGGAGATTGATATTTCCATGTTGAAAACAGTAAACCAGTGGCATGAATCACCACCGTCCCCGTAAAGTTACAGCGCCTCAGCCGAGCTTCCCCTGAAGCGAGAAGGCAGCTTCAGGCTGTTATTTATCAATCCAAGAATATGTCACTAAACAGATAATGTACTGGTGCCTACACAACTC
>MQTX01000075.1:776045-797430 GCA_009735665.1 Angiostrongylus cantonensis
AAAATTTTAGGAAGCACATAAAATCATTGAGGCAATCTTGACACGTTCATTAACCTCATTGAAAACACCTCATGTCTTTCATGTTTCAATTCTAAAATATTGAACTCAGGACTTCAAGAAGACGGCCATTCATTTTGTGCTTATAAAGTCCAGTGTTAACTTTTTCGATAACAATTCATTTTTTTTCTAATTTTATCACCGCAACGAATTCGTTTCGCAACAAAATTTTTTGTTCCTCTCGCTTGGGCACGTGTAACGCAGTGATCAGAGGCGCCCTTCAGTACATATGGCATCAATTTCCACGCCCAAGATCAAGCTTTCAATCCCTCTGAGATTGGCAAGTTGTTAGCACACTTGTCTGGGACGATAACAGCACTGACTCGATACATCTGTAGGCCACAGCGAGTCACTGTAAAGGCTATATATGCATTCAGGTTCCTCCAACGATGCTTAATGAAGTCAAATGCATGTCACATCCCTCAGGGATTGATCAGCGCCGAGAGTTTTAACTCTTTTTTTATTTTTGTCCACCTTCTCTTTTAGGAGTACTCAACAACAGATTACTTCTTAATGAATTAGACAGGCAATAATATTGCCTATCTCGATGCTTACCTCTTTTAACTGCAGAAAATATTTGCCTGCATTAACCTTCAGTTAACCATGAAGTTGATCAAGATTACAGTCAACTTGACCCTTCCAGGTCCTAAGAAATGCTTAATTGGCCGAGACGTCTTCTACTGTTAATAAGTAATATAATAACAACCTCGTGTGTGCTTTTCAAGAAAACGTCGGATTATTCCTATGTATATCCACAAGACTTGAAATCGCTTCCAATAGAGTTATGTAAACAGAACGGACGCTAACCCGTTTCAATTTGCAGGCGGTAGCCACGGAGATGATGCTGTCAGCTAGCTGATGTGCTAGGCAATGAGATTTAATCTCTTTCATTTTATCTATAATTCGTGATTCCGATTCTTTGAAACCTATGTTGCATCGTAACTCCGCCCATCGCAGCGATACATAAGCTCCGTAAGCTAGACTATTCAAGCGTACCGTCACGAAATGGTCACGGTCAGTTTGTATTTCTCTTACACATCTCCTGTTTTTTAAATCTATTCCTTTCATTAGTCGTCTACTACTTTAGCTGCTATTATTCTCATTGCTTACTTCACCGGCACTTGGTTGCTTCGGTGGTGGAGGCAGCTCACAATGCTGCCCTCCTAGTCAACCAGCTTGTGGAGCGCCACCGTGTGGAGGAGCACCTGTCGGGTAAACGCTTCTCTTGGTTTTTGAAGTTTACTATATATCATTTTTAGACGAATTCCTTTAGGAAAACCAAACTTACAAAGTTTAATACGAGCTGAGAAATCTTTATTATAAGCAGAGGAAAACTGATGTTAAGGAAAACGGAGCGTTGTTCACATTTCTGCATTAGTTCCCTCACATTATTCTAGCTTGAATGCTGTAAACTTTCACAAATGACTTTTTTGTTTAGCAGATGTTTTCATTACTTTTTATCTATGTTACTCTATTACTATGTTCTACTTTAAAAATGTTACTTTAATAAGATAATGAACACATCGTGACTGCATAAGTTTTCTTATGTCCTTTACTGTAACGTTACCACTCCATGCAAATTTCGTGCTCAGCGCTTGTGGGCTAAATTGGAATGACCGAAGAGTGCAACCTATAACCGAACAACACTAATTGGCAATTTTGTGTTTCTTTAGTAATCGAGGAAACTATTGAAAAGTATAATTATCCGATTGCCAGAAAAGTGCTTTGTTAGGTAGTGTTTGGCTTAATTTACTCTAACACTAATTGGCAATTTTGTGTTTCTTTAATAATCGAGGAAACTATTGAAAAGTATAATTATCCGATTGCCAGAAAAGTGCTTTGTTAGGTAGTGTTTGGCTTAATTTACTCGTAGTTGTATTACTTTTAACAAAAATAAAACATTAACTCTCTATAGATCGATGTTCTTCCTGATTGTTTTCCAAATCGAAGTGGGCAGCAGATATCCCTTAGTGTTCAAGTGAGAGGGTGAGAGAACCTTGCAATGAGGGTTTTATTACCCAGCAAAGTCATATAGCCTGATTTGGAGATTGATATTTCCATGTTGAAAACAGTAAACCAGTGGCATGAATCACCACCGTCCCCGTAAAGTTACAGCGCCTCAGCCGAGCTTCCCCTGAAGCGAGAAGGCAGCTTCAGGCTGTTATTTATCAATCCAAGAATATGTCACTAAACAGATAATGTACTGGTGCCTACACAACTCCTCATAGGAATGGACCATGAAAGTACAAATTTCAAAATTAGGGCAGCTAAAGTCCCCCATTGCTGTGCCGGTTGATGTCCTCACAGAGACCTAGTAGCCTTCCCCAGGAACACTACACAATTGTTTATTAATGGATTTCGACGACAAATAAAAAGAAGCCAATACTATCTGCCAGCAGCTAAGCCTGTAAACTGATGAAAATTGATGTGTTTGTTTTCTGGTCTTTTTTTTTATTTTTTTTTCAACACTTTCGTTTGTCATTCTGAGGTGTTATGGAATCATTTGTGAGATTAACACTGTTCTGGCCCAACGACAAAAGAGCGGGAAGAGAACTGAACCTAGGATGGACTAGATCCGAGTACCGCATCAACTGTCGAAATGTTTTCGCTTCTCTTAGAGCTGTTGACGTACTGTATTCATCAGGATCTCACATACTGAATCCATATGCGTTCCCTAATTCTGAAATAGCTAAAAACGCTCTATACTCATGGAGCTGTGCTAATGCTCATGTAACCAAAGTTAACACTCTTAAATAAATCCATATTACGAAGTGTGACATTAATTGAAATCGTTCTCTTCACATTTCAATATTTCCACTGTGATCGGAAGGGTTTCATGTCAATGGTGTGTACGAAATCTAACTAATTGGCAATTTTGTGTTTCTTTAGTAATCGAGGAAACTATTGAAAAGTATAATTATCCGATTGCCAGAAAAGTGCTTTGTTAGGTAGTGTTTGGCTTAATTTACTCGTAGTTGTATTACTTTTAACAAAAATAAAACATTAACTCTCTATAGATCGATGTTCTTCCTGATTGTTTTCCAAATCGAAGTGGGCAGCAGATATCCCTTAGTGTTCAAGTGAGAGGGTGAGAGAACCTTGCAATGAGGGTTTTATTACCCAGCAAAGTCATATAGCCTGATTTGGAGATTGATATTTCCATGTTGAAAACAGTAAACCAGTGGCATGAATCACCACCGTCCCCGTAAAGTTACAGCGCCTCAGCCGAGCTTCCCCTGAAGCAAGAAGGCAGCTTCAGGCTGTTATTTATCAATCCAAGAATATGCCACTAAACAGATAATGTACTGGTGCCTACACAACTCATAGGAATGGACCATGAAAGTACAAATTTCAAAATTAGAGCAGCTAAAGTCCCCCATTGCTGTGCCGGTTGATGTCCTCACAGAGACCTAGTAGCCTTCCCCAGGAACACTACACAATTGTTTATTAATGGATTTCGACGACAAATAAAAAGAAGCCAATACTATCTGCCAGCAGCTAAGCCTGTAAACTGATGAAAATTGATGTGTTTGTTTTCTGGTCTTTTTTTTTATTTTTTTTTCAACACTTTCGTTTGTCATTCTGAGGTGTTATGGAATCATTTGTGAGATTAACACTGTTCTGGCACAACGACAAAGGAGCGGGAAGAGAACTGAACCTAGGATGGACTAGATCCGAGTACCGCATCAACTGTCGAAATGTTTTCGCTTCTCTTAGAGCTGTTGACGTACTGTATTCATCAGGATCTCACATACTGAATCCATATGCGTTCCCTAATTCTGAAATAGCTAAAAACGCTCTATACTCATGGAGCTGTGCTAATGCTCATGTAACCAAAGTTAACACTCTTAAATAAATCCATATTACGAAGTGTGACATTAATTGAAATCGTTCTCTTCACATTTCAATATTTCCACTGTGATCGGAAGGGTTTCATGTCAATGGTGTGTACGAAATCTAAGTAGACAAACATCATTGGATCTTCTGAAGATTCATCTACAAGAAACCAAGATACAGTTCTTCTAAAGAATCACATAGACTCTCTATGCCTTTTTTTGCAGAATTTTACCAGTTAACGCTTCAATTATGTTTCCCAGATTTTCATCTGTTGGAACGTTTATAATTTAAACATTTTACAAAAACTACCAATAAATACTAGTTACGATTTCGTCCGAGAGTTTCAAGGAATGATCTTAATGAAAAATTTTCTTTTTCTTCAACGTTCAAACCATCGATGGCGTAATATTGCTGTCAAATCTTCTTCATCTTGTCAGCGGTTAAGTTTTATACAAGAACCACTAAAATTTCTTCAGAAAAGAAAATTGTGTACCGCTGTCTCGATCAAAGGAGCTGGTAAGAAACCTATAAAAAAAGTTTTTAACTATGCTTTCGTGCTCGTTGAGGGAAAGATATTAAGGAGTGAGTTACTTCCTCATGAAATAGTTCGTCGTCGCGCTTTCGGCGATCCGTTTTGCACGCGGATCTTGGCGATCTTGCCACGTTGCCGACTCGGCCATAGTAGGCGATTCTTCGCCTTAGCTATTCACTGGCCATAAAACTCGTCCACGTCCATATGATAATGAAAACCGCGAAAAGCAGTGCGATTCCAATGCGATACATACGCCTAGATGATTCTTTGTTCATGGGAATTTTCGACGACAAATCGAATCGTTTATGACAACTCTGTAAGAGCGAATAATCCAGCTTGGCCATGACACTAGACAGAAAGCAACAATTGTCTTCAGAACAGAACAACTTAAGATCCAAATCAATCAAGCATTATGGTCAAATTCATTCATAACACGATAGAAACTGACTTAACACTTCTATATCTAAGTTGTTCTACAAATTGCCCACGTAATTAGCCAACACGAACTACTCGTCGCCGACAGTTTCGTGGTAACCATAAACTGTGTGTAGTTCCAAAATTAAATTTGTGTAATTTACTGTCATGTATAAAAAAAAAGGGTTGCTCCCTGTTGTGTTCCAGCTCTTAAATATCACTCTCATAGAAATGGTTCACACAAATGATACATACATAAATGGTAGAAATATAAAGACTTATTGTTTGGTTATGGAGGTGTTTGGCCATGTAGATCGCAGTCAACTTGACCTTTCCAGGCTCTGAGGAAGGCGAAATCCGCTGAGACGTCACCTTGCACGTAAATAAAGAAATGAAATAACACCTCGTGTTTGCTAAACAAAAATATAAAAAATTATACAAATGAAACATTTTTCGTTTTATCCTTATAAAAATGTAAAGGCTTATTAACGATCGAAATTTACAGATACGCTACATCTGGCGGTGCTTATCCGGTAGCGCCTCATTTAGGTGGCGGCTACCCTAGAGCGCCTATAGGGTATGCCGCTCCTCCACCTCCTCCACCATTGCCACCACCACCACCGCCACCGCCACCACCACCTCTTCTTCCAAGGCCACAGCCACCACCACCATCTTATGGTGGCTCGTACAGTAGCTCACATAGTGGACCGCTTCGTAGTGGATATCAAAGAGGAGGTCAACTAGGATACAGTGCTCCTGTACGTCTCAATATATATGCGAACATTTTATCATCATACTAAATTTGGTTTTCCAGGTTGGAAATGGACCAACTCAAGCTGGTGGGGCTTATGCTGACACTGGACCTCAGAGAGGTAACTACGCTCCCATACCAGCTGCTCGTATTCCTAGCTTCGGAAATGGGCCTCGTGCCCCAATAGTTTCAATAGAACCTCATACAGCCAATCAACCTGTTCCATTAGCTTCTGCTTCATCAGGAATTTATTCTCAGCAACAGGTTAATGCAGCAGAAAGTGGTTATTCTCAAGAAGGTCAAGGTAGAAGCAGCGCTGGTCTTACTTCAGACACAAATGGGAAACAGGTTAATTTATTGCTTTTATTTCTGTGTGTGGAAGTAAACTATATGCTATTTGTTTAGACTGAAAATTCTAACTACCACCAAGTTGCTCCAGCTGCTTCAAGCCCACATGAACCTACAGCGGTTGGATCTGAATTTGTTCCACCTGCTTCAGTAGATTCCAATCCGTCCCAGCCCTTGCCTAGTATAGGGAAGAGCACTGACTACGATAACACCGAGTACGAAGAAGGAAAAGAGCAACCGGCTGATAATTCTATCGACGAAGCGGAGGAGCATGTAGAACCCGTAGCACCGCAGTCGGGGTCGTATGTACCTCAACTTGTCCCACACGCTGTTGAGACTCCAGCTCCTTACGCTCCTGCTCCCCAGACCGAAGCTCCATATATTCCATCTGTCCCAACCGAAGGCCCATATGTTCCTCCTGTCCAGACCGAAGCACCATACGTTTCTCCTGCACAGACTTCAGCTCCTGAGACATTATCTCCATACAATCCTCCAGTCTACACCGAAACCCCCTATGTACCTCCCGCACAAACTCCAGCTCCACAGACTCCGGCACCATACGTTCCTCCTATCCAGACCGAAGCTCCATATATTCCTCCTCTCCAAACCGAAACTCCATATGTTCCTTCTGTACAGACCGAAACTCCATATGTTCCTTCTGTACAGACCGAAGCTCCTTATGTTCCTCCTGTCCAGACTGAAACTCCATACATTTCACCTGTCCAGATCCCAGCTTCTCACGTGCCTCCTGTAGAGAAATCGGCTCCACACGGTCCTCCTGTTCCAACTGCCTCTCTATATGTTCCATCTATTGAGACTCACTCAAAATATGTACCGCCAGTTTTATCTGGTTCATACGTGCTACCAGAACAAGCAGAACTACCCTATGCTGAATCAGCACAACCTTCAGTGCCATATCGACCACCAGAACATTCTCAAATTTCGAATCTACCAACAATACAAACACCCTCCGCGTATGTTCCATTTGAAGAGACTGTACCACCACCTCATGAAAGTTATGAAAAAAACAGGAATGCTCCACGGAAAAGCTCTGAAGAAGTGCAACCAAGCAATAATGTCAGCGAGCATGAAGAAAAAGGAGAAAACTATGACAACGATGATGGCAATGAGGTGAGTATTATTCAGAATGTGATTTCTTCCTCAGATCGCTTTGTTTTGACAAAATTCTAAACAAATTTGACATAAGTGGACGCGTTCATTAAAAGAGGATTCTCGTATATTCTGCACTAATTGCTTGATACCAGTAATTTTAGTCAACCTACAAAGCCGAAGAAGCGTCTTTCAAAACCGAACCTGAAGAAACACCCTACAGAAGGAGGAGAGTCTAAACGCCGTAATGAATGTAAGCATGCTACCTCTTCTTTTGTGATTCTAATGAAGAACGTATCCAACTGGACGTTGATGTTGGTTGTCTTTAAGAACTTATCGAGCTCTAGCGCTATTCTCTTCTGAACTTCTATATCTGCTCAGCGATATGATATGCTCGCTTTAACTCACTTATATGTGCATTGTTGTTGGCAGATGTTAATTTATGTTTATAATAAAATTTACATAGATAGCAGCAGTCAAATAAAAATTGGAAGTACTTAAAGTAAATTTTACTTCTCAAAAATGTTGGAAATAAATTTGGCATGTTAAAAAATGTGTTCCTTTATGTTTAAAGTTAAAATAATGTGGTACGGTAACAAGATAAACGAAATTCATTGTAGTTGCTAGGTTGGATAGGATGTATTCGCGAAGTAGATAATCTCCAGCCCTTTTATCGCTCGTTCTGTTCGCTTAGCACAAGTGATTAAAAGTGTTCTCCGCTATTCATACAGTTTTTAGTTCTGTCTTTTCCTCGATTAAGCAAGTTTCCATCTCTCCGAGGTCTGAAAATTGATGCCAGAAGTGTCTTTAGGGGCGGAAAACGCTGGTCTAATAAATCCTAGAACCGACTTTCTGTTAACTTCGACATCGATCAAATAATTTGGTGTATTCTGGATAAAAACAACCGTGACTATCACTGAACTACTTACCTATGAAAGCTGACATTTCGGCTGATTTCGTCTTCTTCAGAGCCTATAATGATCAAACTCGCTACAGTTTATCAGCTGACCATCTCCATAACCAAAACTGAAAAAAAACACGGAACAAAGATCTCAGTTGCATTAAAATTAAAGTGGTTTCTTAGCCACTTAACGCTATCTATGAGTCTTTTACTTAGTGTTCCACGTGGAGAACAACCACATAGAATTCACACGGAGCCGTAATCACAGCGCGCGTGGTGGCTCGGGGAAAGACGGAACGAGAGCCTCAGTGGTGCCGTGCGTAACAAACGAGACCGTGGAGAGGATAATCGCAGTTCGATCTGGCCTGGGGTCCAAGTTTTGCAAATTTCTCAGCACCATTAGTGCCGTAATATTTGCAAAGGTCGAACCCATGACCCCAGATCATTTCAATTGACGAGTGCTTGCTGATAGCATCGTTAGAGCAAAAGAATACTGGCTAAGAGAGAGCAAAGGCTCGGTAGTGTAATGAGTACCACGTGAGGAACTGGAGAAAGTAATCAAGCAAGTTTAAAACTAATATAAGGTCCAAATTCTGCAAATATCTCAGCATCATTGTGGTTGAATTTTATTTCGTAATGTTTTGCGGTGCTCGAGAACCGCTTAACTTCCATCTAGAATACATCTCCAAGTTTTTTACAATGATCTCGAGTGCATGAGCGAAGTGCCGTGGGACACAGCATACATTGGCCGTTGGTATGCTAACGCACTCTTAAATCACTTAGGAAGACAAGCTGATTCCAGACTTCTATGGAAGAATGAGAACACTTACAAGACATATCGGTTGGCAGAATGGATTTATCTTCCCTCAGAGATTCACCAGCGACGTACGCTTGGTTCTTTATTCTTTGTAGTTATGATGGAGTACACTGGCAGTTATCAATTTTAAATTAGTATAACCTATAGTTGAAGACTGTACTCGCGACGATTAATTAGCTATGGGTGTCGCAGTGATAATGATGCGTTCGTTCAGGTGCACAGTGCTAGTACATCTCCGTACCGCCCTCATAAAGTCTCTCATCCCCCTGGGGTCGGAAAATTGACATCATACTCATTACAAAGAGTTCATTCCGTGCAATCCAAATATGATCGCTGGAGGCCGACTATTCCGGGTTTCCAGGAAAAACCGAACAAAACACAAAACATTTGAAGATCGTCTTGGATAATCAATGCAAGATAATGATAGGCAGTGGTACTTATCTTTAAATGAATGAACCATATTTAATTGGGCTCAGTTGACCTACACTGATTCGACATTTTACCTGTCTCGATATTACCCAGAATCAACTTTCTATTAACCTCAGCACTGGATTATGAATTCGTCGTTTTCTTTCTCAGAAATCGCGAAGTTGTTTGACAGCATACGTTTACTTCCATACAATAACACACATACAACACAACCGTAGCTGACGTTTCGGCAGAATCGCCTTCTTCAGTGCCTGGAAGGGTACACTAATACGTAATGTTTGACCTAGTAAGCTGCGTAGTAGTGTACCTTTCCAGGCTCTGAAGAAGGCGATTTTGCCGAAACGTCAGCTACGATGGTGTTGTATGCGTGTCATTGTATGGAAGTAAACGTATGCTATCTCGATATTATATTCATCACGCTACGGATTCCAGTACTTCTTGCAATCGGTTCGTTTCCTCACATCCATCACCCGTGGAGGCCTTTAGATTTCAGTGTTTGCTGAGATGCTGCTTGAACATTCTGGTTTTCTTCATTACCGACATTAAATGCTTGTCGAGTCGATTCTTCCAGGATTTCTGAAATATCCATGTTAACGCTTCTCCAGATCTCCAAAACAGGCAAACAAACAAACAAAAAAGCAAACAGCCTCTGGGTACTAGGGTGGAGTTCTTGCCAACCAGATTTGTTTTCAAGGCTTAGCTCTGTGTGTTTTCAAGTAGATGCTTCGTTGTCCTAAATTAAGGCAGCCGCTGATAAAATTTTTGAGAAAAAAAGAAAAAAAAACGTAGAGTAGATGAATTCATTCAAGAATTGAATACTTATGCAAATTTCAAGAATCACAGGCTGTCGAGCAGATTGCGCGTTTTGTCGTTCTTCACGCAGCACTGTTTCGATTCGCGTTTAGTCCCCACGTTCTGATTTTACAATAGTCGAAAACGAATCTTCCTTTCTTAAGATGTTTTCACTACGCTGCGCATTGTTGTAAAATTTTCCGCCCGATTAAAAGAAATTAGTCTTTTGAATGATTTCTATTTTCGCACTAAACTAACGCCTTCGTCTCAAGCGGATTGCATGGGTAATTTAGCGACAGCGAATCTTCTATTTAAAGAGCAAGAAAATAACACAGATTTTGTCTCCAGTGTTATTGTTGTTTTTCCAAATGAGCCTCGACATCTTATTGCAATCGATCAACGTCGAGGATTCCATCGATATCGTTTAAAGATTCGTTTCAGATCTATCGCTATGACCACCTGTCACCTCTATCACATGTAGTCCCGTTGATCGTCGAGTGACTCGAGCGGACGCCAGTAAATCCTCCATTTTTCCCTGTAACGTTCAAGAGTAGCCCAGTGGGCTCTAATCGATTTAGAGACTCGTAGAGCATCATATTTTTCTCCTACGCTCTTCGTGAAGAACTCTGACCATCAGGTCGGTGGTCTTCCTGCAGTGCGTTTGACATCCCGAGGAATCCAGTCACTAACAGCCCTCGTCCATCGGTTATCATTCATACGCATAACGTGTTCGGCCTACATTGTCTTCGACTTCTTGGCGTGCAAAACGGCATCTTGGATTTTTGATCGTTGACACAGGTCGGAGCATCGGATCCCATCCCTTACTCGTGTGAAACGGAGTACTCCTAGCATCGTCCTTTCGACTGCGCGTTCGATAAGGCTGAGTGATCTTTCATCCTGCATACCCACCGACCAGCTTTCTGACGCATACGTTAGGACAAGAAGTACCGCTGAGTCGAAAAGCGGACACAGAGTCAGGTATTCTTTGCTTCCTCATTGTTTCCTCGATACTCTTGAAAACTCCCCAAGCCACTCGTTTCCTTCTGCTCAGCTCTGGAGCTAAGTCGTTCATCATATTGATTTCCCGACTTAGACATAACTGGACCATTCGGAGATATTCGTTCCGTCGAGCATGAATGGGGAAAACGAAACGAATCCGTTTTTCATGAACATCGTTTTCTTGAGATTTAGTCGAAGACCAATCTTTCCACACACTTTATTAAAGTCCGCAAGCATACGTTCCGCTTGGCTAATGTCTGGTGTTACAAGAACGATATCATCAGCAAAGCGAAAGAGATGTGTCTGCCGACCATCGATTTTCATTCCCATATTATCTGATTCCAATGATCACATGACGTTCTGGAGGGTGGCTCTAAATAGTTTTGGCGAGATTGTATCGCCTTGCCTAACCCCTCTTTTGACGCAAACGTTAATGTCGTTGTAGAATGGAGAAATTTTGGCAGTGAAATTGTTGTACAGCTCACGAAGAATATTTATGTATATATTTATTTATGATCTTATAAACTGATCTTCTTTAGCTGCTGCGAGGTTGGTATAGGTCTTCGTTGTCGTTCCATCACTGCTTCTATCTCAATTGAATCAAAAGCCTTCCATGAGTCGATGAAAGTGAGACAGAGCGGTCTTTTGTACTCTCGCGATACCTCAATGAGCCTTGTTAACGTGTGAATGCGATCCATCGTACTAAATCCTTTTCGAAACCCTGCTTGTTCACATGGCTGTCCTTCATCCAGTGTTCTGTCAATCCTGTTTAAGATGACTCGAGTAAAAAGTTTGTAGACGACGGGCAACAAGCAGAATGGGCGATAGTTGCCTATATCGTGTAGGTCGCCCTTCTTGAACAACAACACGGCCTTGCTGGTCTTCCACTGAGTAGGAACCTTGCATTCATACAGGTAACGTGTGAAGAGCCGAGCCAGTATGTTTACGAGGACTGGCGGAAGATTTTTCAGATGTTCTGATCTTATCCTGTCCGGACCTGGTGCTGTTCGATTTTTCACCGACGAAATGTCATGCCGGATTTCGGAAGGAAAACCGATTGTACAACACATCTATCCTCTTTTATTTCATATGACGGGAAGTGGACGTGGCTATCCAAGAGATCTGACTATTAATCGTGGATGATTTTCTCCATTGCCTTTCTGGACGCTGTTATGTTTCGTCTGAACGTCGGAGTGCAATCATCTTGGCCTTGTAATTGGCGAAGCTTCGCTGGACTTTGCGAATGCTTCTCCCACTCTCTCCATCATCGACCATTACCGCTGCTCCTCTCTCTTTAAGACCTTCTTTAGTGGCCTGTCTGGATTGTTTCGAAAGTTCGGACGTTAGTTCGCGGTTGCCTGCAGCTCGTGCGATTCCACTCTGGCGTATCAGCTCGAGAATTTCTGGAGACAGACGTCTCTCGGTGGTTTTCGTGCTCTCAGCTTTCACAGCGCTAACGAGAATATGTTGAATGAGCCGATTGTATTCTTCGTCGATGTTATCGACAACGGCATCATTCTAACAGTCGACTAATGAATTGAACAATTTCTAGTGTACAGTGGTTCTGAGAATTTCGTTTTTGAATTTAGCGGCTTTTTCTCCCTCCCGCAAGAAATAGAATCTCGCACGATGGAGGCGATAGTCTTGTCCTGTGTAGAATTTTGGGACAACAGCGACATCGGTTAGGCAAAACTTTCTATTAACTATGATGCAGTCTATTTCGTTATGGTACTCTCCATTTGAAGATTCCCACGTCCTACGTTGAATTGCGGCTTCTGGAATTGCGAGTTACTATTGATGGTCTTGGTCGCCATGATAAACTCAGAAAGCCGCTCACCCTATTCTTTCCATTCTATTCCATGGGTCCCAATGTGACGTTCCTCAGACGTTCTTCTTGGTCCAATCTTGGCATTGAAATCTCCAATGATGACCTTGAAGAATGTATGGTTTTCTCTGTAGAACTTCTCCAAGGCCATGTAGAACACTTCGACTTCTTCTTCGTCATAGTTTGTTGTCGGCGCACAAACAACGAAGATTGTCAATGCCGATATTGATCCACATCTTTTAAATCGTAAACGTTCCATTCAGGTTGTAAGCTACTCGAATGAATCGATGTTCATGGACAAACTCGTGTTGACGAGAGCTCCGACGCCGCCGACTCCTCTACTGTGGCATGTTCCGAGGAACAGTTCTTCTCCAGTGTCATAGAAGGCGTTGAATGACTGGCGTCGTCTCGCCTCGGCCAGGCCGATGATGTCGTACCTTATCCTTCTTCCTTGCATGGGAAAGTCTTCTATCGAGAACTCGGATGCGCGTGTACATGCATCGTAGGTACACGTAGTCACAGTGAAATTGTTGTACAGCTCACGAAGAATCTTTATGTACTGAATAGGGACTCCTTGACTACCAAGGGCTTCCATCACTGCTTCTATCTCAATTGGATCAAAAGCCTTCCATGAGTCGATGAAAGTGAGACAGAGCGGTCTTTTGTACTCTCGCGATACCTCAATGAGCCTTGTTAACGTGTGAATGCGATCCATCGTACTAAATCCTTTTCGAAACCCTGCTTGTTCACATGGCTGTCCTTCATCCAGTGTTCTGTCAATCCTGTTTAAGATGACTCGAGTAAAAAGTTTGTAGACGACGGGCAACAAGCAGAATGGGCGATAGTTGCCTATATCGTGTAGGTCGCCCTTCTTGAACAACAACACGGCCTTGCTGGTCTTCCACTGAGTAGGAACCTTGCATTCATACAGGTAACGTGTGAAGAGCCGAGCCAGTATGTTTACGAGGACTGGCGGAAGATTTTTCAGATGTTCTGATCTTATCCTGTCCGGACCTGGTGCTGTTCGATTTTTCACCGACGAAATGTCATGCCGGATTTCGGAAGGAAAACCGATTGTACAACACATCTATCCTCTTTTATTTCATATGACGGGAAGTGGACGTGGCTATCCAAGAGATCTGACTATTAATCGTGGATGATTTTCTCCATTGCCTTTCTGGACGCTGTTATGTTTCGTCTGAACGTCGGAGTGCAATCATCTTGGCCTTGTAATTGGCGAAGCTTCGCTGGACTTTGCGAATGCTTCTCCCACTCTCTCCATCATCGACCATTACCGCTGCTCCTCTCTCTTTAAGACCTTCTTTAGTGGCCTGTCTGGATTGTTTCGAAAGTTCGGACGTTAGTTCGCGGTTGCCTGCAGCTCGTACGATTCCACTCTGGCGTATCAGCTCGAGAATTTCTGGAGACAGACGTCTCTCGGTGGTTTTCGTGCTCTCAGCTTTCACAGCGCTAACGAGAATATGTTGAATGAGCCGATTGTATTCTTCGTCGATGTTATCGACAACGGCATCATTCTAACAGTCGACTAATGAATTGAACAATTTCTAGTGTACAGTGGTTCTGAGAATTTCGTTTTTGAATTTAGCGGCTTTTTCTCCCTCCCGCAAGAAATAGAATCTCGCACGATGGAGGCGATAGTCTTGTCCTGTGTAGAATTTTGGGACAACAGCGACATCGGTTAGGCAAAACTTTCTATTAACTATGATGCAGTCTATTTCGTTATGGTACTCTCCATTTGAAGATTCCCACGTCCTACGTTGAATTGCGGCTTCTGGAATTGCGAGTTACTATTGATGGTCTTGGTCGCCATGATAAACTCAGAAAGCCGCTCACCCTATTATTTCCATTCTATTCCATAGGACCCAATGAGACGTTCCTCAGACGTTCTTCTTGGTCCAATCTTGGCATTGAAATCTCCAATGATGACCTTGAAGAATGTATGGTTTTCTCTGTAGAACTTCTCCAAGGCCATGTAGAACACTTCGACTTCTTCTTCGTCATAGTTTGTTGTCGGCGCACAAACAACGAAGATTGTCAATGCCGATATTGATCCACATCTTTTAAATCGTAAACGTTCCATTCAGGTTGTAAGCTACTCGAATGAATCGATGTTCATGGACAAACTCGTGTTGACGAGAGCTCCGACGCCGCCGACTCCTCTACTGTGGCATGTTCCGAGGAACAGTTCTTCTCCAGTGTCATAGAAGGCGTTGAATGACTGGCGTCGTCTCGCCTCGGCCAGGCCGATGATGTCGTACCTTATCCTTCTTCCTTGCATGGGAAAGTCTTCTATCGAGAACTCGGATGCGCGTGTACATGCATCGTAGGTACACGTAGTCATATTAGTTCTTCGTGATCCAGGCAGCTTGCATTGGTCTTGAGATTTTAGCAGCCTCTCCATACTCGTCCTACCCAACGCTTCGAAATTGGAGGCTCTTTCGGAATCAGGGAAATGAAGTTCTTTTTTTTCTTTGTGTTTAGCATTTTGATACCCACGTATGACTCGCTGAGCTCTGAACGTGGGGCTTGGTATACTCACGGATAGCTTCCCAGGCTCTCCCAGAGTGGACATGGAGCTTATTTGTTGGAGGCCTCCGCTAACCTCCTCCATCCCTGTCAATTGATTGCAGGCTTTTGGCCGAATTGACTCGTAGAACACAATCCGCATAATCGAGACCGCACCCACACCCGCATGAATGAACACGGCTAGCGTATACAGAAGGAATGTGCCAAATCGAGAGGTTATCCCCTGGATCC
This sequence comes from Angiostrongylus cantonensis, assembly GCA_009735665.1. Classification (NCBI taxonomy): domain Eukaryota; kingdom Metazoa; phylum Nematoda; class Chromadorea; order Rhabditida; family Metastrongylidae; genus Angiostrongylus; species Angiostrongylus cantonensis. Next base: position 791,636 of record MQTX01000075.1, read on the forward strand.
ACCCGCATATGAGGGAAGCAAAGGTCGCTTTGGTCCAGTATTAATCCCCTTTCCGCCACCCGGAAACGCACCACGTAGCCAGCGACTAACAGGCTCGAAGTCCCTCATATGAGAGAGATCCGTGGAATATCGCTATGAAACCGCGAAGAAAATAACTTTCATGTTTTTTTGATTTTTTGGATTGCTGTCGATGTTCCTCTTTGAGATTTGTAAGTAAAAGCTGGTTTCCGACAAATATACGTATTGATACTAACCTTTTTATTCACTACCTATTTCAGTTTTTCACGACAAGGTATAAAATCAGATTATTAGACAATTAAATAATAGATAATTTGATATTTTAGATTATCAGATAATTAATCAGAATCACAATCACAATGTTGTTGAGACATTTGCAAAACTCCGGACTGCATGTGTCTGCGCTGGGGATCGAACACTCTAGTACCCTTCTCAGCGGCTAATGCGTTCACCCCCACACCGAGAGAGTCCTTTATGCTTTTTTGATTTCTTGGATTGCTGTCGATGTTCCTCTTTGAGATTTGTAAGTAAAAGCTGGTTTCCGACAAATATACGTATTGATACTAACCTTTTTATTCACTACCTATTTCAGTTTTTCACGACAAGGTATAAAATCAGATTATTAGACAATTAAATAATAGATAATTTGATATTTTAGATTATCAGATAATTAATCAGAATCACAATCACAATGTTGTTGAGACATTTGCAAAACTCCGGACTGCATGTGTCTGCGCTGGGGATCGAACACTCTAGTACCCTTCTCAGCGGCTAATGCGTTCACCCCCACACCGAGAGAGTCCTTCGTCGCGCGAAATAACTCAGCTCCATTGTGGTTGTATATCCCGACATTCGTCTAAGCTACGAAACTACAAACTTGAGGAAGCTCTCAAAAACCACTGATTGTGGAAACAATTCTGTTCAATTTCTAAGAGAGTTTGCGACGATGTGTGACTGTGAGAATCCTATGGAACATATAAGGCGGAATTTATTTACGGACAATCATTTTTTTCAACCAAATTTTGAAAAAAAGTTTCCTCTTTTAAGCGAAATACAACGACAATGTTGTTGAGATATTTGCAAAACACCGGACCACAGGTGTCTGCGATGGTGAACAAACGCGCTATTACCCTTTTCGGAGGCTAATGTGTTCACGAGTTTTGCAAATATCTCAGCAACATTGTGGGGTTGTTTCGCTTAATACTCGGCCGTAAAAATTGTTGTAAGCAAAAAATAAAAGAAACGTTTAAAAAAATTTAAAAGAAGTTTAAAGCTTATTCGACAAGGCGCAGTTTCTCTTTCTACGGAGTGGATTTTTACCAATTCAAAAGCAATCTGTTTAGGATTTTCATATTTTCCGAGTTAGAGACCACCATGAAAAGCATATCGATTAACAATAGCAAACATATTTCGCAATTGCCAATTTATTTAAGGCTACTTCTATACGTCTGTGTAAAATTATCTTGAGCGCTTCGTTGTTTCCTGGCTTTCCTGCTCGCCACACTTCACGGCTCCACTAGTTCTTATAGGAATTGTGTTCCGCTCACTAGCTAGGCCTAGTTCAACGTGAATTTTATACTCCTATATTACATTGTTAATGTCCTTCATAGAATCCCTAAGCAATGTCGTGCTTTCATTTCGTACAAGATCTGTACCGAGACTATTTAACGCGTCCCTAGGTAGCAGATCTGGTGGAGGCAGTGTGATATTAAAAGTGAAGCAGTGGATTCAACTGGACTAAAAGAACTGAACCACATATCTCTGCGTGCCGTATTGACTTGTATTGAAAGTGCACATGCATTCATACTTGTACATGCATACATAGTACGTACATGCTAAAATGACTAGGAGGAGCATCGGAGGTTGTTCGTTGTCATACCCAGGCAAATAAGCCTCATATTCGCTCCATGAAAGTCCATCGAGCCATTTGTGGGTGCTCTCGTGTTAAAAGCTGTAGAATTGAAAGATGGTAGGCGACTAATGTGGCACTCTTTATCTAGGTCGAGAATACCATAAACACCTAACAGCTCTTGCGCCCAATGTGGATGAATCATGATCGCACCTATTTCAGCCTGACTCACTTGGTCATTTACAAAGCTCGATTGATACACTTCGAAATCCGTCGACACCCCCACGAAGCTGGTATCCAAAGATAATGAAAGCCCTTCGTAAAAGATTCTACGCTGTTGGAAGAGTTGGAAAGCGTTTTGCAAGATGCTTCTTACCTTTGTGCTTGAGTAGCATGAGTGACATTAAAAGAAAATTGTATAGATCATTTACAAAATTGTACATTATAGAATGCCAGTATGCTGCGTTCGTACTTTTCCTGTGCTTTCTTTTTTTGTTGAATTCATAACGAGCTTTTTTCCCACGGAATCTCCTATAAAAGTCTTGAAAGTCTTGTGAGTCTGTGAGTGAGTCTTGTCGTAGTTAGTCAGATAGCTGAGCACCGATGTCCTGTCTCGCTTGCTCAGTTGGCTTTGCTTTTTTTCCAAAGGCGTTTCCAATAATGAAATCATTTTACATAGCCGATCCCTCCATATTTCAATTAGCGTCGTATGCACAGTGGATTCGTTTATTTGGACAATTTCCGCTTACTAGTTGATGAAATGATATTTTATGAAGCGTCATGTCATTCTTTTGTGTTCACCGTTTGCACGGCTATGACAAGCCTTGTTCATCAGGTCACATCCACAAGTGGTTTTCTATGACCGAACACCCTCATTAGGCCACTGGTCATTAGGCCCTCAGGCCGTCGGACAGTTGCCGAACTGGCGGCGGAAGTCATCTAAAGAGTGAAGAAAGCTTTTTCTTTCTTTTTCGATTTCCGTTTTTTCCCGACATTTCTCAGCCAGCAATGTATGAAGCAGTGCCTTTTTTTTTCTTACAGTCACCGTTTTTTGAAGCTAAAACAAAATTATCAAAAGCGACAGCATTACCTGAATTGCTCGTAATATTACATTGTTATAAACTGAAACTTAATAGGAGGAAGTTAAATAGCGATTTCCTGCTCTCATATTGAAGAACAACGAGACAACAGTAACATTCATCGTCGAATCCGTCTATTCACTTCATAAGAAACGACCACTTTCGTTCCATGAGTACTTTCCTCGTGATAACGTACCTCCAAGTGCCGGAAATTTCATGTGAAAACGGGACTTTCAAGTGTCAATTTGCCACAAATCATTCTCAATAGCCTCCCAGTGAATGGGGCAATCTGCCACTTGGCACGCTCTTTGACCTAAATTGTACACATTGGGCGCTCCAGTTTCGATTTTTGAGCCATTTTCGTATACAGCATTTTTGGAGCAACACGAATTGACGTAGAGCCCACATAAACATCTCCAGCAAAGTACCAAGCTCGACACGTGGTATTTTTTTGCAGCTTGTTCCAAGTGGGTTACGACTGCAAAAACAAATGGATAAAAAAAAGACAAACGCTGCAGTAAATGCTTTTATTCTGTTATATTCCATTAGTCTGCTATTTCAGTTGTTATTCTTATTTGGTTACTTATGCCCCTTTCTCACGTTTACCATAAAAGAAAATCGCCCTCTTGAGTTTCTTCTGAGCCCTCTTTTCCTTTCCTTTCTTTTTTTTTACACTCAGCTACTCCCTCACTCCATGGAAGATGATAGCAATCAGTTGATAATACTGTGTAGAGAAATTCGGTTTGTGAGAGAATGCCTTGATAGAACGAGCCAAGCTATAGGAGAGGCCACTATTTGATGTGAGCTTCATCTGCATTGTCTTGTAAGCCCCTTTTCCATATCCCTATCGTTTATTCATTTTGATTCACAGAGTGTTGCATTCGCTTTAATGGATGTGTGCTACATTTAATTGTAGTGCTGCTGCTCGTGCGCCTAAAAATTTGCTCTCTGAAAACGAGGTAATTTTACTGTCGGTCGTTAGAGAAATGTTTTCTTCAATAGTCATCTATCACGGTCTTTGGGCTTCCAAAATTCAAAGATCTTATTGACGGCTTCACATATGCACAACTAATTGCTTATTTCGTACTTGGATGGCCTCTCTTCACTGGTTGTAGGAACCCCGGCATAATTTCCATTTTTTCGGAGTTTTAGTGGCCTAACCATTGTGAGCCCTTGGAGTCTCGAGGTCTGCCTCACCAAAGTCTGCCACAGGTCATCACCACCCCAGGCAGTCACCACCCTCTGCCAATAATTTTGATTGGTTCTTTTGAGCATATCGCTTACCGCTGCATGAAATATTCTGCTTCTGTCCCAAACTCTGCAAGACGTGTCGCGCAACGGTGGGCGGATTAGGTCAGTGCTTTCCGAAAGCACGGATCCTGAAACAATAGTGGGACACTAAAATGACCGTAGCTCGATTAAATAGACCGAATAGGTGACGTCAGTTAACCAAGAAGAAGCTAATCGAGTAGGCATTGAAAACAGTGACGACCAAACTGAGCACGTAGGGCGTAGCTGAGTAAATTCTTGGCTGGGACGGTAACTGAGGAAAGTGAGGTTTTCATTTTCCTCAAAGCCAGAATGATCTCAGTCGATTGTCCATAACTGCCCGTCCACTCTATGTTGTTTTCGTAGTCCTGTCGAGATGAGAGTTCTGAAGTGAAGAACCGCTCAACTAAGAGTCTTAAACGACAACGCTAGTTGTTGAGGATTGTCCACTGGTAATAATGATTTGAATCCATGTAGAGAATCCATTCTGCAGTTGTCGATGTTATTTCGACTAGCACGTTGCAAGTCAATACTCTCAAAACCGACAATTATTTTACGTCAGTATTAATAGTCAGTATCCTGTATTGATAATAGACCGTCAACAATGCAACTACCGACGTCGAAGGCGGCTGAGTTAACGATTTGAGGCATTTGGTGCCCTTTCACGCTCGTCCACGTTGAAAAATGTGGAAGCTGCCACTGTATGTTTCCATAATCGTTCGAGGAGCGGCATCCGAGTAAACTCCTGTAGAAATAAATCATTTTTCAACGTCCACACGAAAACTCTTCTGCGTGGCGATGTGCTGGCATTGCTTAAGGAGATGAAGGAAAGTGTGGAAACCGTGAATATAGCGCGGTGAAATGGGATTCAGCAGCCTGCTCGTCCACACAAGAAGTCCTTGACGAGACGAGGAAAAACGTGGGAACTTTGTGCTAAACGAGTCCTTTTGATGCATTCGAGAGGCCGTGCTATGGTAATCGGTGCGGAATTGAGCACAATTCTAGAAAATGGTCAAGATTCCTCTAAGCATAAATACTTGCAAATTCAACAAAGCAACGAAGCAGATCTATGCGGATCCTTTCGCGATTGATGAATGCAAGGAAACGACGAATCGAATGAAGGATTTACTGGAATCCGAATAACATGTGATGTCCAGCAGTGTAGAAAAGCCAAAACTCTGTAGAAATCAACCCCTTCTAAGCTTTGTCACCGTGCAGTGCACAGTCGGCTGCGCAATCTGTTAACAACTTGTTTATTTCTACATGAAGGACGTACGAGCCAAACAGTCAGGATTCCGCATGAGCAGTCTCCACTCTGAATTATTTTAACTGATGCAGTGAAAACCAATAAAGGTGCCGAAACGCTGGACGAATAAAAGTTTTCTATCAAACTTGTGTCAGTCGCATCATGTAGAAGAATTATGGAATGTTGTCACCGAGCTTAACCGTTTTTTTTTACTGCCTACTCTTTTTAATGGCAGGGTATATTGCGAAATATAACTTTAATGAAGCTGAGATATTTGCAAAACTTTGGACCGCAGGTGTCTATGGTGGGGAACGAACGCGCTATTGTCCCTCCC
>MQTX01000075.1:797512-935487 GCA_009735665.1 Angiostrongylus cantonensis
GTTGGGTGATTGCTGATGGCAAAAAGATCGATAGAACTAGCTGAGAGACAGGCGAAACGAAGGACCCGCATGGTGTGGTGGTGAGCGCGTTACTCCCCGGAAGGGACAATAGCGCGTTCGTTCCCCTCCATAGACACTTGCGGCCCAGAGTTTTGCAAATATCTCAGCTTCATTAAAGTTATTGTCACCGAGGTTTCGTGAAAGCCGGTTGTTAAGATGATGCCATTCGACATCCCAGAAAATAAAGTATCGACTGCTACAGGACACATTTTCTGCCAAAATGCAGATCACATTGGACGGTGGAAATCGACCAACATCCTTTCCGTATAAAAGGCGACCCCGAGCCAATCTGTTCACTTCACTGGATTCTACTCGATGTGACAACGATCACCCACATTGCGACAAGGGCCACCTTTTGGCCATCCATTCGGATCAACGCGGCTCTGAAGAAGAAGACCCTGAGACTTAAGTTTTTTTTCTTTTTCACCAACCTCGTGTTAGTGCAGTCGAGTAGAAAACTAAAAGTCTTATTTCTATAAATTGTGTCAGTATGGATAACTGACGTCATAAAAGCTGTTTTGTTCATAATTCCACATTTTTCTTCTTCACATTAATGTTGCTGAGCTCATTTATCTTGTATTCGAAGAATAATTATGTATGATAAACCCCTACTAGAATGCCATTGAAAAATACTTAATGAAACCGTATTTTAATTTTACGATTTTAAGCATTAAAACTCTCGAAGTGCTATTTTGTTGTCTCCTACTACCATTTCAAGGCAAGTGATGCCTTGCAGTGCAAACAGTGGTCGTTGTTTCGAGCCTGAACCATCGGCGAACCAAGTTCTCTATCTCTATGATATCCTTAAATTAGTATCATACTTGTCTGAAAGTGTAAAAGCACTGACTTGTTAATGTTCTAGCTTTTATTATTTACTGTACAATTTTCATACGGGTACGTGTGACTGGCACAGTGGTCGGAAGCACCCTGCAACACACACGTGGAATCGATCCCCTCGCCCATGGCCCACCAAGTCTTCCATCCCTCCGGTGTCGGCAAATTGGCACCAGACTTGTCTGAGAGGATAGCAGCACTGGTTCGATACATCGGCAAACCACCGCGAGTCATTGTAAAGGCCAGATGTGCATTCAGTCACCTCCGAACGATACTTAATGAAGGCGCATGCTTAGCTCATCCCTCAAGGATTGACCGACGCCGAAAGCTTTGTCTTTTTTATTAATACTTTTGCTGCATATTTTTAATAGCAGGGTACCATGTAAAGCACAACCATAGAGCTGCTGACATATGGTGCTCTGAAGCCCACCTTAGCCCGAGTTTCACTCACATCTCGGCATTCCTATGCCTGTAGTGACAACATACATCGGTAAAAGTGAAATAGGCATTTAATCACCTCTCCTATACTAAGAACGGAGTCGAATACGCGGCGAATCTCGAAGGGATTGACCAGCATAGAATCCTTTACTCTTTGTGTTATTATTCTATCTATGCAGGAATTCTTCTCTTACTATTTTGCAATTTAGTATTCTTAGAAGTATTTTGCGTAACTGTTTGCTCAGGTGCCTTTCTTATTTTACATCACAATTATTTCTTTCAGTCCAAGGAACGTAAATATTCGTTCTTGGTGGGTTATCTATCAGAACCGAGTCCTCATCAAACATTACCTTCACCACTATTCTATGTATTGTGCTGCGTTTTCACTTATGTTTCAGAGCACACTGAGTAACAAGAGCGTTTCGCTCTCTTCGTTGTCGCTGTCCGTTATCATCGCCATCATCTTCATTACTTCCTTCCTTGTTGTCGTCGTCTCGGTATGTCTCCATGCATATGGCATGGGTTAAGAACTTAAAATTCGTCGATTTTGATGCTTGTAGGTGAACTATTAAAAAACCCGTAAATCATTTTAAGGCATTGTTCATTATGTGTCCTTTCTTTGATAAGCTTACACGAGATTAGTAAATAATGTTTATTTACGGCTGCCGTTTCGACAGTTTCGTCTTCATCAGAGCACATGAGCTGGGTCGGTAGTCCACAGTTGTTCGCGTTCTCGAGGGGGCGTCTTCGTCGCGCATCGAGCTGGATCTTCCTCAGTAGAGCATCTCTCTCGAATTGCTCAAGCATTTTTCACTGTTTTATAGCAGTCAATAGCTCCATCGATTCGAATCGTTTGAATCTAAGAGTAAGCAGTTTTCTACTTTAGAGATGTTGTTCCTTATTCTTACTCGTGATGCAGCGACTTCTTCCACCTCTGTCCAGCATCAAGGAATACCTCTTCGTTGGCCAGCATTGTCTGATCCTACATGTGACTCACAGGTGCCATTATATAGACATTGTCGCAGGTCTTACTCGCATCCGTTTTAGATTTGTCAAATTTTAGCCTCTCAGTTCCTTTCCACCAATGTTCCTTGCTACCGTTTAAATTTCTTGTGACGGCGGCACAGATCCTGTTCGATATAGATCGATATGGCCTTGGTTCAACCCCGCATCAAGCCAATTTGCGTAGTCGGGAAATTAATACTAGACTTGTTTGAGATCTACTCATTCTTCCAATCTGCAAAAGCTAGCAACTCCCCATAACTAGACGCTCTAGCACGGCTGTCGCGGTATTCTAGAGAGAATGGACTAGATCAGCACTCAACGATATTCATTAAGGAAAGTGGAAGTCCTCAAATAGCTTCCGAAACCACACGCAAATTTTTTGCGGTTTCGGAGAGAATGGATGCTAGGAAACGAATCAAATGAATTGCTGACATCGGGACAACATACTGAATATACTCATGTAAAAGAATTCAGTGACATTATTTCTCTCTTCAGTAACGCTACAATGTATCCGGGGTATCGATTTCGTTGCATCCATTCGTTCTCTTCACACTCGCCTGCGCTGAAGCCATCTGCACCAACAATACTGGTTGTACACGTTTTTTCCAAATTATTTGTTCACTACCTCCCAACGGTTTACCGCCTCATCGTGGCTTGGAGGTGTTCCTGGGTGTCAAAATGCGATGTACAGCGGGGGATTCGTTTCTCCGGCAGGGTCTCCCAGGCTGAGAAGGAGTCCGGCGTTTCCATCACGAAGCCTAGCTAGGAGTAAACCAATACCAGGATCCACCACCGTTTTGGCATCAAAGTCACATGGTAAATCTCCCTCTGATCCACAAGAGCTGCGACTGCCTGTGGTGGTGAAGACCTGGGGCAGACTTTGGCCAGGCTCTCCTCGGGATTTCAGGGAACCACAATGGCTTAACCAGCAAATCTCCGAAAAATGGTGATTATGCTGTGGCCCGTACAACTAGTGATTACGGGCTGTTCAAGTATCCAGTATCAAATAAGTTTGCTCACTTTGAACCTGCTCAAAACTATTATGTTTTTTCACACTTCATAAGCCGGTGTAAAACTATTACGAGATAGAACTACAGCGACGCTGAGATATTTCTAAAACATCGACCCCAGGTCAGATCGAATCGCGATTACCCTTTTTGGGAGCTTACGTGTAACACACGGTACCACTGAGGCACTCTTTCTGCCTTTAGCAACGTAGCGGCAATTTAGGCGCCAGTCCCGATTTTCAACATTTTCAGGACAAATAGCAGCGTCTGTGGCCTTTAAACGTTGACATTAGTCGGAACTTTAGATTTCCATATAATCAATCCGTTAATGATCCTATCCTTCTTTGCGGACATTTAGTGCTTGGGGGACTAATTTCGGTTTAATTTGAGGTCCTCGGGACCACACTCTTTGACTCACGCATTATTTCTATTGTGATGCGTATTACCTTGCACACGATCGTACTCCGGACCACACCACTCAATCCGTTAATTGTGTGTGGGGCATCAGTGACAATTCAATGCTTCATAGAAATTGTCTTCTTGAGATTTAGCAGAAAGCCAATGTTTCCACAAGCATTCTTAAAGCCTACCAATACTCATCTGGGTAGTTCTTGATGCTACAATAACAAAAACGTCATAAAAACGAGGATGGTCCAAGATAATTATTGGTCATCAATTTTTACTCCCATATTATCGCAATCCATTTTCCGCACAGCATTATCGAGGGAATATAAATAACTTCGGCGGGTTTACATAGCCTTGTCAAACCCTTCTTTTTATGGTAATGTTCATCTCGTTATAGATATCACCTTTGAGTAAGAACCTCACATTCCGTTAGGTCCCACGGAAGCTCAGGGCTCTTTCGGGGTCAGCGAACCGTGGTTTTGCAATGCTCCGTTTTTGATATACACGACTAGCTTTCCGAGCTCTCAACATGGAGTCTGAATATTCTCACTGGTATCTTACGAATCTTTCCCAAAGACATGGAGACTTTTTTGTTGCAGACGACTCCTAACCACCTCTTGTGCACGCACTCCCTATTCACTTGATTAAAAGCTTTTGTGCTAATTGACTTATAGAATATAATCTACATAAGCGAGAACATATCCAACATACCCACCCTCCTCGTCCCCCCACACACAAACACATGCACAAGTACGTCCTCGTAAATACAGGTGTGTGGCAACTCGACATAGCATAAACATGAAATCTATGATCTGAATCAATCTACGTCTCAGAAAACCACAAAATCGTTTTTTGTCAGCGATCATTCCCTATCCGCAACACGGCTACGTGCCGCCTTGCCGACTAATCCTACAATGAATAGCAGGGAGGAATGCTCCAAGATTATGCGGGATCTCGCCCCCCCTTACCTTCGTATCGATCGTTCTCTTCTCATTCGAAACTGCGACTACGTCGTAATTGACTTCCATATCCGAGAATTCAGAAGCTAGTATGTGTGTGTTGCATGTACAATTCCATCGACTTGCTCTTTCCAGGCTTATGCAATTGATTATCTCCTTGTGATTTCATCACCTCGTTTTACTTAGCGCTGTCATGTACAGCGCTCTCTCTGAATGAGTGGAGTAAGCAGCATTTATGTTCTTATGCTTTGCGATTGGTACTCGCGGAGAGCGTGCTGAGTTCATGGCTGGTGTGCGGATGGATGTACTCGTGGTTAGCAATCCCGCCGTAGATGTCGAACAAATTTATTGGACTCTTACTTATCTCCTGTGTGTTTCCCAGTCACTCGCTTATAGGCTTTTGGCAGGACTGAGTTGTGGAATACACGATCTGCGTAAAAGAAAAAACACAAAAACACACATACAACACAATCGTAGCTGACGTTTCGGTAGAATCGCCTTCTTCAGAGCCTAGAAGGGGAAACTAATACGCAACTTACTAGGTCCAACACTTCAACAGCACAAACAGAAATATGAAAATCTGAGCGATAGCAACAAGATCTACGGCTTCTCGAAAAAACCCACCGCTTTTTTCATCTGTCTTCCACCGAGGAAGAACAGCCGCTCAGAGTCGCATATGGCTGACGACTCGTCAGTGGAAGAAGACAGATGGAAAAAGCGGCTCTGAAGAAGGCGATTCTGCCGAAACGTCAGCTACGATTGTGCTGTATGTGTGTTATTGTATGGAAGTAAACGTATGCTGTTTAACAACCTCGCGATTGCTAAGAGAGAAAACGACGTATTCATAAAAGAGTTGAATTAGTTAACCAATGAAGCCAACTACTGTGAAAGTCAATCGTCGAGCCTTCCGTTGTACGTCTTTAGAACTTTCTACATTTACAGTCATTGACTTGGCGAACGTGCACTTCATTGGCCTTTTTGATGCGACGAAGCGACGACTTCATATTCGTAGTTTCTCGGTTTTTTCTTTGCTTATCTAGTGTAGCACCTGAATCAAAGAATCACTGCTCAGTTCTGTGCATAACACATGGTATGGTCACAAGAGATTAAACTCTAACCATTATGCATAGGCAAAATTTAAATTTTCAAAACGATGTGAAACGAATCTTTTAAATAAGAAGGATAAGGGATAAAGTACCTGACGTTTACAAATCCCTGAAGGATTGCCTTTCATTCATCAAGAAGCGCAGAGGTGATCGAATATATCTGTCCTACAAAATGATTATTTGTTGGCGGCCCAGTGTTGGATCAGGTCATTGTTCCTATCCTTCTATACAAATCTGGCAGCAGTTTTCTCACCCCGGATGGATGGAACGCTTGGATGAAGAGCGGGGCGCGGGATCGAACCAAGGACCGATCCAGTGTGTATTACAGGGCACCTCTAATTATTTCACCTTAATCCTCCTTCTTTATAAATATCGTATAACTATAAGACATTTTTATTGATGAAATCAAAACTAGTAACAAGGGTTTACGGCTTTTGTTTGATTTTTAACTTACAATTTACTTACATAGGTGGAGTCTACAACGTCAATAGGTCCACAAATTTATCCCATAAATGTGCTAGGATTAGGCTAAGCTGTACCAAAATTTCTAAATTTTCGTGTCTTTCCTTTGTATCTTTATAGCCTCTGCATTTCAAAAATAGTTTTTTTTTTCGAAAATAACTGTCGCCTTCACATAGAACCTTTTAATTGTTAGCAATAAACCAAATCAGATAGTAAGTAATGATGCCGTGCTCTGCCTCACTACACCGCGTTATTTGCTCTTAATCGAATTTCCGAGACTGCAATATAATAAGCAAAAGGAGAAGCATTAGCGAGGTTTCCATTCCACTAAACTTTCTCTAAGTCATAACCGAAATAGTCATATAGATAAAAATTCCTGTCTTAACCCTAGTCACCAAACCTTTCACGGCGGATCTCTTTTTTCAATAGCTGATGCTGACGAAACATGCTGATTTCACTCGTGTTGAAGGCAAATTCTGCGATTTGTTGGCTGAGTGCTTGGAAGTATACATGTATTAAAGCATCACTAAACCTGCTTGATGGATCGATAAGCTGATGAAATTCAATGTATATGCTAAACATACATTCAATCACCTCTACGGTTCTTGTTGAACTCGAATGCATGCAGCCTCCCTTAGAAATTAATTGACGCTGCAAGCATCCTATTATCTTTTTTACTACTACCGACGGTAATTCGGAAAGAAAACATTCGAGAGCGGAAGATAAGCCCACATAAGGATTTTCAATTCAGCTCAGTTCTAGCGAAGAGAACTCTTATTTCCGATGTCCTTTTCGTTTGAAGTGCATCTCTAATTCCACGGTGAGACAAATCTTCTTAAAGTGCTCTCTACCGGAAACCTTAGCAGTCACGCACCGTGCAGTTTGTCGTTCTTCTTTAGTTTTTGAGCTCTGTTATATTCACGAATTTGCTTGCATTATTCCGATATGGTTTTAGTACCAAATATATACATGCATATATGTAAACATGTATGGATATATTTGGTACTATATATGTATATACATATGTATTTATTATTATACTAAGGGAAGATTTTTGTTGTGTAGACTTTGTAGCGGCCCAGTTCAAATGCCATGGAAAACATGAAGTTTAAAGCTAAACATCTTCATCCTCCTAAGTTTTTCGCAGTTTTTCAACGATGGTTTACTGTTTCTTAATGAAGAAATTATACCTGATTTAAACCATCCGTTTAGTCCTCACATTCATCATCCACTTAGGTCTTCGAACTTCTTCTCTGTTTTTTTTTTATACGGGACGGTTGCTGTTGATAAGACTATCCGTTGATAATAGCTTGTTTTTCAACGGATAATCTACACTGTAGCAGCCGGTATTATAACTACACGCCACCGACTCGGATCATCGGCTCCGATGAAGGCGAAAACGTCGAAACGCAAGTCGAAACAAACATATTTCATTACCGAGGCTAAATGATGGTCGGTTTGAAAATATTTCCAAATGTTCAGCTGCACATTAAGCATTTTCTTCTTCTCTATTGAATGCCTTGAATGTTAACCTAATCGATCCTTCGGTCATGCCATCGAATACAGATTTTCAAAAATAGGTTTGGTCGCAATATTTCAGTGACTTTCGTTCAGTTCATGAATGAACTGCTATGGCTCCCTGCAGAGGAATACTCTTTAAGTGCAGGAATATCCTCTATGCGATACAGTAACTTTACAAACATGATTTTGACATGACGATATTATTTTGCTGAGTTTAGTCAGAGTCACATTCAAAAATCTTCTGCAAAAATTGAAACGAGCTAACATGAACGTGAAAGTTCATGGTCGGCAACTGCACCATTTCATTCCACTGATCACATCATTCTTACAACATCATGCATTCAACAGTAGGAACGAATACTAGCTAATTTCGAAAGTGCTTGTGGAAAAAGATGTCCTCTGCCCTTTGTCACATGTCACATGTCAGTGCCACAATATTGTGATTGATTTCGACCACAGCCTCGGCTCAGCTGGGTTCATCGCCGACTTGTGCTCCCCAGATCAATCCTGCTAACTGCTGATAGCTCATGGCAACGTTAGGTGGGAAACTGTCTCAGGGAAACGCAGATTAGGAGCCTCTGTGTTGTAGTGTCTCCTGGAAAAGCTAATATCGGTTCGATCTGGCTACAGGTCCAAGTTTTGCGAATATCTCAGCATCGTTTTGATTGAAATAATGTATATCATAAGTGTGCCATCTCTATACATCTAGAGAGGAAATTCAACATAACCAGCTAAATCGATCTGGCTGCAGAGCTGATCAGCAGAAAACAGGAGGCTTTGTGAGTTAACAACAGCATCAAAGATTCAGACAAAGAACATCCGCCTCCGTGCCCAACTTTTTGACCCTGTAACTCTTTTTCCCTTAAAGTTAAAAACGCGAACGTATGCCAACAGAAAGAATTGGGGATCATCCGTATCTGGTGAATGGTCGAGAGCGTCCCGAACTATGAACATAGGAGAAGCTTAGAAATAAAATAGACGGTGAAAGAAAAAAGACATATTCGACAGGATATCTAGGGATAGATGGAAAAAACGGACACTTACTAACATCCGTTCAGATCGTTATACTTCGAGCAAAAGATAAATTATAAGCGGTTCAAGACTTTTCAGCCACGCAACATTACATCAGACCTAGTCACTTACGAATTCTCTTTGCGATTTCCTCAAAACTTACATCTCATATACCGAGGACAGCGCAGCGATTATCTCAATAGACAATGGCTTAGAAAAATCGCTATCACCGGATCTCTAAAATAGTTCCTACTTAAGGCAGTGCTATTGCGCGCTTTCTCCACGGTTGTTTCTTAATAGAAAATCGCTGTCTCATTGAGAAGTTACTCGAGGACTCCTTTAAGGAAACTAAATTGAATTGCGTTACAATGTTAAAAATGGCTTCCATATTTCCTACTCGTAACGTATTTTGCAACCATTTGCAGCAATAAATTGATTTTCGCTTCAGATTCTCATCGGAATTAACGTTTTGAAGCAGTAATCCACGAATCTGTCAAGGATTATCAATAACATAGGATGCAGGACTTCACATCAGTGTGAGTTGACTTTTACTTTTTATTGCCATATTATTCATAGACAGCAGAGGTATCTGGTGGTCGCCGTTACCTCATACAATCTTTGTCTTGAAAGGAGTTGGCCCAGCAAGGGTTCTGTTTTCCCTTGCCGCTTGCGAGATATACTCACCGTGCTACGTCTGCTTGATGAGCACGAAGAGCGCTCCACATCTTAAAGAAGTTCCTCTAAAAGAAAGGTTATCCGACGTTAAACAAATCTTGAAGGTGCGCTATGCATTTGACTTGATTTTATATCGAAGAGTGAGTAGACGGGAATTTCTCTTATGCTAGAACTTACGGTAGCCTATCAGTGCATCAATTCAGCGTTTGCATTGTCCCAGTCTAGTCATGTAACGATTTCTTAATCACCAGTGCATGGAGGGGATAGTTTTCAAGGAGCACGTACTGCAGAACATGGTTATATATCAGTCACCCCTAACCACTGCACTACACGCGCGAAAGTATTATTTCATCATTTTTGTAGGAGGCGACAACCAAGGCCAAACAACAACTCTAGAGATAAAAAGGTCCCATTTATCCTGCCCTTCATTTCAAATAAAATAAGTAAAAAAAATGTAAAAAAAAGTAAAAAGTAAAAAAAAATAGGGAATAAAGCTCTCGGCGTTGATCAATCCCTGAGAGATGCGCCATGCATTCGACTTCATTAAGTATCGTTGGAGGTGACTGAATGCATATCTGGCCTTTACAATGACTCGCGGTAGCCTGCCGATGTGTCGATCCAGTGCTGCTATCCTTCCAGACAAGTCTGGTACCAATTTGCCGACCCCGGAGGGATTGAACGCTTGCTGGGCCATTGGCGCGGGGAACGATTCTACGTGTGTGTTGCAGTGACGCCTCCAACTACTGCGCCACACGCGCCCTTGAAGTAAATGAAATAAAATGAAATAAAATAATTACAGCTATAAAACGCTGTTTAAGAAGGGCCAGTCTAGAAAATTCGGTAACGATAAATGAAATTCCACCGAGTAATCTAAGACGCCTGTTAGTTCGTAACCGCCTATATGACCGTCTATGTGCAACGCAAAATTACATAATTTGCCCTAATGGTGGAGACGGTGATTGCATGGGCTCGGGTACAGTTTATCTGATCTCCTGTAAGGCGTGCGGAGACGAATACATTGGTGAAACGGGCACACCACTCTGTGTCCGCATAAAAGAACACCTAGTCGGCAAATGTAAACCAGATACCCCCACTAGGCACGCATAGGACCCAGAGACTTAAGCGCGAGGACTTTGAAGTACGTGTCACGATCCTCGCACAGTAGTGGAGAACACAAGCGCGCAAAACTCTCGAGGCGTTCTGGATTAATTCAAAAAATCTGAAAATGAACCGCAGGGAAGAATGCCTCATTATCACGCCTGACATTGGGCAGCATATAAGCCTGTTATTCTGATGGGAGAGGTACATTGCACTTCCATTTGAATTCTATACGGTTGGTCTCCACGCGACATACCCAGTGGAAGCTTCGTAGAAAACGGTGAGTGAGCAAAGCTGTGTTCATTCGAGTATGAGTGCGTTGCTTTCTTGTTCAGCAATCGCGAGGTTGTTATACTGCATACATTTACTTCCATAGAAAAACACAGAATGCAATACAACCGTAGCTGACGTTTCGGCAGTATAGCCTTCCTCAGAGCCTATCCTGGGAGTTGTGCTCATTGTAACTGAAACCTTGGTTTGGCCTTTTCTCTGTTTGATTAGGTGTTTGGCCGAATAGATTGCTGTCAACTTGATCTTTCCAGGCTCTGAGGATACCCCCACTAGGCACGCATAGGACCCAGAGACTTAAGCGCGAGGACTTTGAAGTACGTGTCACGATCCTCGCACAGTAGTGGAGAACACAAGCGCGCAAAACTCTCGAGGCGTTCTGGATTAATTCAAAAAATCTGAAAATGAACCGCAGGGAAGAATGCCTCATTATCACGCCTGACATTGGGCAGCATATAAGCCTGTTATTCTGATGGGAGAGGTACATTGCACTTCCATTTGAATTCTATACGGTTGGTCTCCACGCGACATACCCAGTGGAAGCTTCGTAGAAAACGGTGAGTGAGCAAAGCTGTGTTCATTCGAGTATGAGTGCGTTGCTTTCTTGTTCAGCAATCGCGAGGTTGTTATACTGCATACATTTACTTCCATAGAAAAACACAGAATGCAATACAACCGTAGCTGACGTTTCGGCAGTATAGCCTTCCTCAGAGCCTATCCTGGGAGTTGTGCTCATTGTAACTGAAACCTTGGTTTGGCCTTTTCTCTGTTTGATTAGGTGTTTGGCCGAATAGATTGCTGTCAACTTGATCTTTCCAGGCTCTGAGGAAGGCGAAGTCCGCCGAAACGTCAGCTTGTTCGCAAATAAAGAAAAATAACACCTCGCGTTTGCTCAACAAGAATACGAAGAACTGCAAAAAATGCCCCGTCGAGGTTAAACAGTGCACCTACGTGTTGAACTGTGACATACGGAGAGGTTTCATTCCTTAACATGTTAAGTCACATTCAGAATTTCGACCTTTGACCTTTGTCCGCATTCCCAAATAAGTTTTAAGCCCAGAGAAATATCCGTGGTTGTCCATATGCCAAAAGAAAACAGTAAATAATAAGGACAAGGAATAAGGAGCTACATATAAACATGATGCTTTTCGTCCTCTCTGAGCTAACCGGATATAATGAAGCAGTTTGCACGACAGAATCAACTGGAAAATTCTGTTAGTGTGGGTAAAGTCAAGGTAGAGATAGATTGAAACTGTAGAAGCCTAGAAACTACAGACATTCTGGTATACTTGGTCATACGCTTCATCGTTTCGAGGAAGTGTGAATGGGACTAGTGAGTTTCACCGCTATCATAACCGTCACTAACAAAGAATTTGCACGAGATTGAAGTGACTAATGACACAAGAATAACTATTTTTACAGAGTGTCCTCGTAGTCATTTTCTTTCAGCAATCGCAAGTTTTTTAAACAGCATACATTTACTTCCATACAATAACACACATACAACACAATCGTAGCCGACGTTTCGGCAGAATCGCCTTCTTCAGAGCTGTTTTTCTACCTACTTTCTCTGAGAAAGAGCCGCTGATCACAGTCGCACATAGACGACGACTTGACAAATTTATAATCCAATGCCGAGTTTAATAGAAAGTCGATCCTGGAAACTGTCCTCGTAGTGTTCATACTTCTTTCTTCTATTATGTTCCGATATAACAAAAAATAAACGATGGGAGATCGATGAAGGAAAAAGGCTAGAAGAATTTAGCCAGACGACTCATAATTGTATAGCGTGGATGCATTTCCGAAACCGACCCATTTGGTTTCTACGTGAACAATGAGCATGTGGATTTATTGGAAAGCCTATGCAATGAGGCTGCTACGAAACCTTATAATCGCTAATATTTCACAGCTTTCATCTTCTTCATTGCCTCAACGAAATTGTCTAGAGCAAATTATTCCATGCGAGTGTGAACGTTCGTCGTCGGATTGGATCTGATCAGCTAGAGTGAAATATCGCACGAATTTTGTTTGATGAGATCACGAAGAATCCAGTGTTGCTGACAGGTTATTCAAAGTGAAGCTTTACCTAAAGAACATAGTGTAGGCTTATCAGTAAACCAAGAAATTCAATGTATTTGGCAGCACGGCGATGTCGCTCCATGACGTTTCGGATCTGACGGCAAATCATGCTTCCTTCGATCATCATGGAGATGGGTAGGTATTTCAAAGTTTCCACTTTTTCACAATTTTCATAATATTAAGCATTTTTAGGTGGAAGTTTATAATATAAGACAGCGGTACAATAATGTATAACAACAAAACGAACTCTTTGCGCTTTAAGCCGAAAGTACTCCAGCGGGGTTAAAAGGATTTAGGCTAAAACGATAGAAACAAGCGGTTTTTGTTCGCAATTTATTTGAGCACGACAAGTAAGTGCACTTGAAGCTTTTTAGTTCTCCAGAAAAGAATCGTTTTCTGAAGAAAATTCTAGGAATGTCCATAAAAAATGCTCCAGAAAGATATAGTATTTTGTAACTTTTCTTCCGCCTACACGCAGTATTATTTGTTAAGCCACTTTAATAGCTCGTTGTCGGTTCATAGCAAAGCGATGTCTATGGGTACGGAAACCTAGCTAAGAGTATACGCAGCAAATTCCTAAAAAGCGATTGTGACCATCCTGCTGGGCAGATAAACGGAAGAGGAAATATGAAAGTAAAAGGCTGCATTCCAAAAGCATGGTGTTGTTCGTGTCTCTACAAAGAACGGAGCTAACTAGGCAGTTATGCAACGCGGCAGGACAATTGGAAACTTTGCCTGCTCGAATTACTCGATAACAGATGGGATGGCAAGTGCAAGCAATAGATAAGATGTCATGCGTTGATTAATCTTCACCTCGTGAGCGGCATCGAGACAGTGAGCATATGCATTGCAGAGCACCTCTTAGCACTGAGCCACTCGCGTCCAGTTGATGGATAATCGCTAGTTTACATCTTAAAACCGACTTTCATTAAATCTCGGCGTAAATAATCAGTGATTTCTTCGATGATTGAGCTAACACGAGATTGGTAAGAAAAAAGGGGCAGATAAACGGAAGAGGAAATATGAAAGTAAAAGGCGGCATTCCAAAAGCATGGTGTTGTTCGTGTCTCTACAAAGAATGGAGCTAACTAGGCAGTTATGCAACGCGGCAGGACAATTGGAAACTTTGCCTGCTCGAATTACTCGATAACAGATGGGATGGCAAGTGCAAGCAATAGATAAGATGTCATGCGTTGATTAATCTTCACCTCGTGAGCGGCATCGAGACAGTGAGCATATGCATTGCAGAGCACCTCTTAGCACTGAGCCACTCGCGTCCAGTTGATGGATAATCGCTAGTTTACATCTTAAAACCGACTTTCATTAAATCTCGGCGTAAATAATCAGTGATTTCTTCGATGATTGAGCTAACACGAGATTGGTAAGAAAAAAGAATTGTTCGACTAACACTTCGACGTCACCATATTCTTCAGAACTGGATTGGTCCAAGTCGGTGGTTCACAGCTAGACGTCCTCGCGATATGGTTTGTTCTTTGTCGCATCGAATCGAAGCCGATGGAGAAAACTGCTGGTCGAGTGAAGTGTCCGCACTCGGATGTGCTCTTTTGAGCAGGACGGATCTTGATTTATTGCCGTTATCCAATACAGTCGGTTTTTCTAACAAGCAATGCGTCTTGAAGCAGTTGGCATTAGTTAGCTCTATTTTTACAAACTTGTGTTAGCATAATAATCGAAGAAAACACTGATTATTCGTGCCGAGGTTTAGTGAAAGTTGGTATTATGATATTGCCATGGTGTATGCCAGCTAATGAAATATCAGGTGCGGCAAGAAGAATGCATTGCACGCCAATAAAGCGGATCGTATTAGATAATGACAATAAATCAGCAACCGTACCGTATAAAAGAGCCTCGTCGAGAGAGGAAAGTTCATTCGAGCGCTGTTCCAATCCAAGATATTCGACTCAGTGTGGCTACGCTTGTGTTAGCATAATAATCGAAGAAAACACTGATTATTCGTGCCGAGGTTTAGTGAAAGTTGGTATTATGATATTGCCATGGTGTATGCCAGCTAATCAAATATCAGGTGCGGCAAGAAGAATGCATTGCACGCCAATAAAGCGGAGCGTATTAGATAATGAAAATAAATCAGAAACCGTACCGTATAAAAGAGCCTCGTCGAGAGAGGAAAGTTCATTCGAGCGCTGTTCCAATCCAAGATATTCGACTCAGTGTGGCTACGCAGACCCATGTGACTCCGTAGACACACGTTGCTAGAGCGAACGGCTGCTAACAATCGACTTATATCAAACCGGCTCCGAGGAATATGAAGGCGTCGAAATGTTAGGTGAATGGGACATTTCTAACAGCGTCGTGTTGGCTTAATAATCAACGACAGCAATTACTGTATCACTCACTATTATCAACCTATGAGGTAACCTAATTCCACAAGCGTTATTGTATGATTTAAGGATAGAAGAACGGTTTTTACATTTAGATGTCATAAATATGAGCCTTAGGACAAAATGACAGTGAATACCCACAAATATTTATTGTGATTGGAAGTAGTGGCTATTTTGCTGCCTTGCCTGATTGCCTTTCTTAATGTGCATAGTTTCCATGGGATATAAGAAAAGTACAAAAATGTGGCCTTAAATGGCCGCAAAGATAATGATTGGATGATTGGATATCCACTCACGTCGGATTTTATGTCAACATTGAGAAGAGGTTGCTCTTGAGTGTCAGTATATGCTTCACAGTGATGAAGGAGGTGATCATTACTAAGAAAACTCAATCAAAATGGAGATAACTGTACCAAGTTCGATATTAGGATACAATCGGAAACTCAGCTGTGAGTAAAACAATGCAAACAGTTGCAATCATTCTGCAGAAGAAAGAAAGCGGTCCCAAAGTTGCAAACCTTGTTCTCGTTATCAACAAATGCCGGCAACCGTATGTGGCGACAGTACTGGAACGCCCAACCGCAGCTGTCTACCAGCTGAAGAAAGGGAAGAAGCCGGCCACAACTAGTATGAAATAGGAGCTGTGCTGGCTTTGACCAAAAGTATTGGTTAGCCAGAGCCATTCATTAACTACGCAGAAGGCACTTATTTTTGAAATTCTTCATTTAACCGTAATCCAAATGAATTGATATAACACGGTCATACCAACACGTTGCCTATTAGATAAAACTTTTCGCCACCTCGATGAAAAAAAGCATTCAGCAAGATTTTAGTCACTAAGTAAACAGCTCCTCACAACGGTTTACCGCCACATCGTAGGTTGGAGGTGTTCATGAGTGTTGCGTTTCCATCAGGAAGCCTAGCTAAGAGTAAACCAATACCAGGATCAACCACCGTCCTGGTATCAAGGTCGCATGGTGGCAAATCTCGCACTGATCTACAAGGGCATCGACTGCCTGCGATGGTGAAGATCTTGGCCAGGTGTTCGCCAGGCTGACCTCGTGATTCCAGGGAGCCACGGTGGCTTAACCAGCAAATCTCCAAAAATTGGAAATTGTGGGAAGGCTCGCAAAACCAGCCATTCCAGTATAATATCAAGAAAGTAAACGGCTTCGTAGTCATCTACACTTTCAATTGCTCACTGTTCGGGAAGAGAAACCCAGTCACTAGAGCTTAAATTGGAAATGAAGTGGCAGAAGTATATCTTTCCATTAACACTCTGCTTTTCCATTACATAAAGAAGAGAGGTGAGAAATCGGTTTCGAACAGCTATCAATTTGCTTAAAAAAGCAAAGAATATTAAGAGAACCGCCTAAATTGACTATTCATATGTGAACGATGAACGAAAAGCTTGTGAGAAAGTGTGTTTTTATAAATGGGGTTACTGGTACCAATAACAAACTTAGTGCTGATGGTTTCGTTTCGCTTTTTGAAAAACTGGACCGCATAAAAAGCGGGGAAACGAAAAACACAAGAAAACACGAAGAGTGTTTACAACGTTGTTTGTCTCCCCACAAGAATTTAGGTCTTTGAATTTTTCATGTAAATGACTCCGTCCAGCCTGAGGTTTGAAGCTTTATTGTTGAATATTGGAATCGAGTTCATTCTTTCTGGAAACAATAGAGCATTCCAGACCCATATATAGTTCGAAGCTTTTTATCGATTGTACAGTGAACTGATTGCAGACAAGTCTAGTATCAACTTCACGTCTCCACAAGGGCGAGGGCCTGCCCGGTTGATTTGGTATGGGATCGAAACGGCGTTGTGCGTACAAAGCAACACCACTATCACTGCTTTGCTCGTGCCCTTAATCCAATTATAGGAGTAACGTAATCTAGGGCTATTCGGAGCTTAAAGGTCTAAAGCTTTCGGCGTTGATTAATCCCTGAGAGAGGCGCCATGCATTGGACTTCATTAAGCTTCGTTTGGAGATGATTGAATGCGTAACCGGCCTTTACAATGACTCGAGTGGCCTACCGATGTATCTACCCAGTACTGATTCCTCCCAGACAAGTCTGGTACCAATTCGGACCGTAGTGGCACAAAAACACCAACGCGCGATTCCTTTCAAAAGGCCATGTCGGTTGTAGCTTGCGGTAACTGATCGATCAGCCCCCATGCCGTCGTCACAACCGAAATGTGCCGTATTCATCAGTTTACCCGTCATTCCCGGGATGATCATTACCGATACCACGTTTCCGTGTTTTCTCGTTCAGCATTTCAGTGTCGATGACTAACATCTCTTAGGAAGCAGTTTTTACTTTTTACTTCATATGTTCCTTTTAGTTTTCTTCTTGTTACGTGCCTGATGGTTAGAAATTTCATGAAGGTGACTCTTTTGTCGTATTAAAATAATTGTTACTCACATGTCATTGATTATACTGGTCAAACGATGTTTATGCTTATAAATTTTGTACGATTTTCACTCATTTCCCTCTCCTGTAGACGGTGGCGTGTGGCGCAGTGGTCGGAGGCGCCCTGCAACACACGTAGAATCGATCTCCGCGCTCATGGCCCACCAAGTTTTCCATCTCTCCGGGGTCGGCAAATTGGTACCAGACTTGTCTGGGAGGATAGCAGCACTGACTCGACACATCGGCAGGCTACCGCGAGTCATCGTAGAGGCTAGATGCGCAGTCAATCACATCCAACGACCCTTAATGAGGTCAGTGGCACGGGCATCCTTCAGGGATTGATCAACGCTGAGAGCTTTAGAACTTTATGGACGGTGACCTAAATATGCCGTACTCATTTGGGGATTCGCTTTTATTAGGTAGCCATCTGTAATCCTATTGATAGTCGAGCTAGTTGATCATGTGACATTACTAACTTCCTATGCAGTAGATTTCATCAGGTTAAGTGACACGGATGGTATCCTACCTCCTAGTTTTGCTATAGGTCCTAGACTTTGACTCGAAACCTCAATAATTAATAATTAATATCAATAATTTACTTGTGTATATTCTTATTGAGCAAATATAAAGTGTTACTTTATTCTTTATTCCGTTAAAGCTGACGTCTGGGTACTATCGCCTATTTCAGAGCCAGGAAAAGTATATTGGTAGGCAATTTAGTAGGCCAAATAGTTCATCAACACGAGCAGAACGATGAAAACCTGAATAGTAGTCACAGGACCAACATCTTTTCGTAAAAAGAATCCTAATAAATAGTAGAACAACATCTCATGTTTGGTCCGCAAGAATATTGCGAATTGTTTGATTAATGGCGAGGTTAATAGAAAGCCTCGCCAGAGTGGAGAATAGAGTGCCAGTCGTAAGACCACGGCTTTGAGGAAGGTGAAATCGCCTGAACGTCAACCATCCACCGACAATATCAACAGCAACAACGGCAAACCTATACGAACCTCCCATCAGCTCAACATAATCAGTTTATAAGATCATTTAAGTAAATATATCAACTATTCACGCCGAGGTTTATAGAAAGTCATTCTTTTGAATTGATAGAAAGTCTGGTGGGATTTATTACAATAATTTAGTGTTTTCTTGGTGAGCGACGAGGTTGTTACTAAAATATGTATTTCACGATAGATAACATTTCGGAGCTCTCGTCTTCTTCAGAATCTTAGTGATTCGAGTTCGATTGTACACCGTTCATTCTTGCGATATGAGTCTTCGCAATCGAAGCCAGGGAGTATAGCATGGTTTCAAATCATTACGGCTCTGAAGAAGACGTTGGCGCCGAAATGTTGGCTGTAGTGAAATAAGTTTTGTGTTAAAAACCTGGTATCTACTCAGTATCCAGGAAAACAACGCATTAGTGTTATACTTTGGTGTGAAGACTTTTATTTGAACCATTTTGACGGAAGGATGATATCACAGATGATAGCCTCTTCGCAGTCAGTGATTATGGACCACCTTCCACATAGGCTACCGTTACTTGATGCAAGCCTCTGGTTGGGTTGGTTTTAGGGTTACCACCAACCAACGTAGTTGCAGATACCCTTGCAGGAATACAGTTGTATAAATAAATTTGCACTGAAAATAGAAGTCGCTTCAGATTAGTTGTGAGCGAGAAACGACGTAGTACATCTTGCAGTGAGACTTTTTACGTTTTTATAAATGCACAGTTAAAGCTCAGAATATTTTGCTTACGGATTTGTTGTTGGAACTCTGCAAACTTTGTAGTGTTATATATAGTGGCAAAGGGAAGGCAACACGATCTCCATATCAATAGAAGCTCGCATTCAGTAAGAATGGGGTATTGATTTTTTGACTTTTATTTACTGCCTATTAGATTAGGCAAAGTTAAAACATTATGGTTTCGAGTGCATCTTCAGCTAAACTGTGTTCAACGCCGACCTGTGAACGCCAGATCATTCTCGCTGACCGGTGATTGGTCATAGCACTGTTAGGGTAAAAAAAAAAACTGGTTCGGAGAAACACGAAGCCTCGATTGGCCCAGTGGATAACACGTGAGCCTCGGAATGGGTTGTCGCGGGTTGGACTATGTCTTCCGAATTGTTACACCATTATATCTCTCTAGCCTTCTAGTTTATTTTTATTCCACAAATGCTCTTTTATAACACACAACGACACAAAGAGAGTTTTCCCCAAAATCCACCTCATTTTTCATTCTAATGAGTTCATTTTTAAAGAAAAGAATCCTGAGTGAATCACTTTAATCATCCCATAATTAATCCTGCAACACTGAACTCCCCACTGATCTGTAATGCATCAGTAGATCTATCGAGTAAGATATTCTCGCTAGGAAGATAGAATAGACTGTTTCAGTAGCCCAACAGAGAATTTGGCACCAACAACATCAGCTCATGAACAGTGGATATTTGCCCCTCTTGAAGTGATTATTCAACAGATGTCATTAAAAAGGACGCTATCGCTGTCACATGGAAAATCCGAATCCCCAACCTCGTTCTTTGTTGAGGTTTGTCTCATTGTATACTCTTTTTCAATAACATTACTCTCGCATCTTCCATAACTCATATTCTGATCAATTTTTTCTTCATTCTGTGCTCAAAGAACTTCTCATTAACAGGTGTTTTTTGAATATTTTTAAAAACCCTGAAACTTTGATGGTTTCGCCTTCCCAAAGAGCCGTTAGTTTCGTCCACGTAATCAAATGGTAAAGGGTAAACGTTGATTGCGTTAAGCATTGCTTTAATTCCTTAGTGATGAGTTGTGCGAACGACTCCATGCAACAGTAAAGAGGTGACTTGCCCTATACAGCTTGCAGAGACACATCGATCTACCAAGTCAGTGTTTTTAATCTCCCAGATGAGTGTGGTACAAATTTGCTGATTCCGGAGAGACAGGGAGCACGCTGAGCTTTGGATGCCCGGTCGAGCGGATGATCATTTATGTATTACAGGGCGTCAGTAAATACTGTGCTACGTGCGCCTCTCGTACCACTTGATAGCATAGGTGACGGCTGAGAGGGTTTTTTCCGGATGAAAATTTATAGAACAATGGTTGTAGAAAGATTTTTTTTTCTACAGTAAACTTTTCCGCTATTTTATAATAACTTCCATAATCAGCTTCTAATAGAAATTAGTGGACATCAGTTTTTTTTTCTTTCTTCGTACAATGCCAGTGCTAACAGCTATGGGCGGGTGTGGCGCAATGGTCATAGGCGCCTTGCAACACACACCTAGAATCGATCCCTGCATCCATGACCCACCAAGCCTTCCATCCTTCCGGAGTCGGCAAATTGGTACCAGACTTGTCTGGGTGGATAGCAGCACTGGCTCGATGCATCGGCAGGCCACAGCGAGTCATTGTAAAGGCCAGATGTGCATTCAATCACCTCCAACGATATTTAATGAAGTCGAATGCATGGCGCATCCCTCAGGGATTGATCAACGCCGAGAGCTTTATCCTTTTTTTGAGCTTTTATGCGCGCCTAGTGGAATGTTTGGTTTAGGCTTAAGTTTACCGACTAGATGCTCTTTTATACTGATGTACAGTGTTCTACCCGTTTTGCCAGTATGTTCATATCCGCACGTTTTACAAGAGATCAGATAAACCGTGCCTGAACCATGCAATCACTTTCTGTACCGTTAAGGCATATTATGCAATTTTGCGAGATATATGGATGATTGCTTTGTCACCCGCTCCACACAAGAGGTGATGGACAAATTTTTTGTTATTGAAAGAAAAGTCAGAGTACATAAATTTCACTCCAGCGAAACAGAATTAAAGTTGGTTT
Source organism: Angiostrongylus cantonensis (assembly GCA_009735665.1). Classification (NCBI taxonomy): domain Eukaryota; kingdom Metazoa; phylum Nematoda; class Chromadorea; order Rhabditida; family Metastrongylidae; genus Angiostrongylus; species Angiostrongylus cantonensis. Next base: position 819,064 of record MQTX01000075.1, read on the forward strand.
TCATTTCTGAACATTAAAATTAAGCCATCTGAAAACGGCTACAGCACGAAATGGTACCGAAAGCAAAGAAACAAATCTATACTGGTCCATTACCTTTCCTCTCACCCCTCGCACATAAAAAGAACTCCTGTGAAGAACAAACTTTGAACAGCCATCTGTGTGTGGATAGGAAGGTAGGAAAGGGAAGAATCCTTGAAATCTTTGAATTGCCGCGGTAAATATCCATTTCGAATGTCTAGGAAATTGCCCCTCGGGATAGGTATAGAGGAAAGCCAAGACCCTAAACGATAACTCTAACGATAATAAGGTTCCGTTTATTCTGCCTCTCGTTTACAATGAAATGAATGCTCCTGTAAAATGTTGCTTGAGAGGGGTCAGTCTAGAGAAATTGGTAACAATGATAGAAATGCCACAGGACACTCTAAGATACCAGTTTTTCTTAACCGCTTATATGACCGTCTACGCACAGTGTAAAATTGCATAACATCTAATGGTAGAGACGGTGATTGCATGCATTTGGGTACGGTATACAACCACTGCGTAAAACTCTTTTGTACAATATGGACAACGTTTTAGATAAGTTCCAAAGGTCCAAAATTGAACCGCAAGGAAGGCTCTATTCTGATGACGCATGACCTCGCGCTATATTTCGGACTGTTTTTTTGACGTTAGCCATGCACATCCCTCACCCATGTAAGACCCTGTATGCCTAATGGTAGAGACGGTGATTGCATGCATTTAAAAAGCGTTTGCGGACGTGTATATTATCAAATTATGTAGACCACTTAGTATTCCCATAAAAGAAGACCTTGTCGGTAAATTTAATGTTGAAGCAAATACTCCACTGGGCGCGCAACGGGGCACAGAGACACAACGGAAAAGCTTTCGAAATAAAAGTCACTACTGTCACACAGGAATCCAAAATACCACCGCGTAAAACTCTTTTGTACAATATGGACAACGTTTTAGATAAGTTCCAAAGGTCCAAAATTGAACCGCAAGGAAGGCTCTATTCTGATGACGCATGACCTCGCGCTATATTTCGGACAGTTTTTTTGACGTTAGCCATGCACATCCCTCACCCATGTAAGACCTTGTATGGTTGGTATCCACCAAATAGCTGGAAGACTTGCAAAGAGCCACATAGTGAGTGGTTAAAAGGAAATGTTTGCTATGCCAATGGAAATTAATGTATTAAGTTCTGTTTACTGAGGTTATGAAATTATTTGGTTGAGTAGATTGCATGACAATTTGTCCTTTCCACCCTCTGAAGTAGAGGAAACCGCCGAAACGTCAGCCATTGTGTGTTAATAAGTGCTGTAGTAGCAACTTCGTGTTTTCTCATTTTAAAAAAAAAGTGTGCTGCCATCTTTGTTACCCGGCTGCATTTATTTGGCAGGTTACGTCAAGATGTCTTTCAAAATTCATGTTTATGCAGACGTTAATTCCATTCCTCTTCGCTGGCTTTGGTCTGATCTTCGCCGGTCTTCTTCTTGAAGAAGCCGAGACATGGTCATTCTTCACAGACATGCCTGATGCTATTACACTGGTGCCGACGTTACTCGGCATGAAAGGAAACATTGAAATGACACTTGCATCTCGACTATCAACATTGGTTTGTTGTAATTCTATTGAATCAAACTATTTTTTTAATGCAGTTAACGTCGTTTTAGGCTAATCTTGGCTTTATGAAGGATAGAAAGCATAAGTGGCAGGTAGCCTTATCGAACATGGCGTTGATGCAAACACAAGCTGTCGTCGTCTCATCTATAGCTGTCATTCCGCCCATAATCCTCGGAGAAAAACCGGTATAGTAGAAAAAAATAAACATTGTTTGCGAAATAAGTAGCTTAGACGACGCTCATGTAATCCGATAAATCCTAAAGGAAGGCTGGCGGCAGTTATTACCTAAGGGTTCTTGGGTACCTAATAAGGTGAGGATATATACCATATAAGATATAAGTAAACTAGAACTAATTTCGGGTTATTTTTGATAAGAAGTTGAAGTCTTACATATAGCAATGATAAGACTTATCTTAAGACTTACTTAGGAGATTTATTCGAACTTGTATTTCCACATGTGTAGCAGCTGCGTCCATTTTATTTTTTAGTCTTATTTTATTTAGTCGTTATGCAGTTTTTTCTACTTTCTCTACACAGGTGTGTGAAAGTGTGCCGAGGTCATTACAATAACCGATCGTTTCAAATCGAAGAGTCACCTGGCGCTTTTTTGGCTGTTTTCTTTCAAAACAACACCAATCCGTAATATCAGCTTGCACTTAACTCTTTCCTATCACTGGTGGCTTTGCTTGGTGTAAAATGCTACTAAGGTACTGTAAATCGTCACTTCCTTCGTCTTGATGTTCCAGTAAACCAATAGAAGGGCAGAACAATATCAGTGTAAAGGCTTTAGTTAGATGTTTTACTTTGTTGCTGGCACACGACACTTTTGATTTCTCTACAACTTGAATACTCGGATGGCTGGTTTTCATGAGCAGTGTGGATGCCAGCATATTTTCTGTTCGTTCCTTTGCCCAGCAGCCGCCGTCTGTGGTGGTTGTTTGATTCGAGCGTGATGGTGTGTACGAGTCTCATTCTGTGACCTGTAAAACAACTCCCCCTGCGAGTACAGCTGATTGTCTAGGGGACGCTTGCATTTTCGCGGATTCCACTAAATCTTTCTCGTAAATCTGTGCTCTATTCGTCTTATTATGTCTCTGGTCTATGTTTTGGTATCGATGTATATTCCCCTGGATCCAGAAAGTGGTATGGGTTTCAAAAATCTGGACTGCCCTTTTCGGCCAAATATTGTGAAGCCCAGCTAAATTTCAGAACATGTCGTTCAAGTGCTGTGTGGGTGGTGTGCAAATTTCTTGGTGTGGTTGAAGAATCAGCTCATGTCTTTGCTGCATATCAGAGCAATGGGAGAAGCATTGAGTTTATTAAGTAAGGACAGAGTTTCGGGTCCATTAGCTTGTCGGTGGCTACTTCGAGAGGCCCGAATGTGGCCAGTGCTGCTCTCCATCTTCTAGTTTCTCCATGCTGTTCTCCATGTTCACCGAAAGTTCGCTGAACGCGCAATGTGGTTTGCGATCAAGGAACCATTCAGTTTGATCTGTTCACCTTAACACCGCGGGTTTATCATGAACTAGGTCCTCATTTGAGTTACGCGTAGTCAGATCGTTTTTCCCGCTTTGTTGAGCTCATTGGCCACCGCGTCTGTCTTGTTGCTACCTCTTGAAAAAAGAACGATCTCGTCATTGAAGCGAAGATTTGATAAGTCTTCTTCCATAAATACGCATGTTCTTCCCATTCTATTCGAGTCATTTAAATATCCACTTCAATGAGAGAAATATGACGAAATGATTCCACCTTATCAAATTTTTCTATGAGAAAGCTAAAAAGTCTGTGGAAAAGCTATATTTTTTTGGTAAACTCCGATAGAAATCAGAATTCTTACATAGGATGGGTCCAGTTGTTCATCCTTCACTGGTCTGAAATTTTTTCTCTTTGAAGGTGGGATGTCATATGGCTTGCGAGAATTAGGTGCCAATTGCGGTTTACCAGCTCTAAGGAAATTGACCGCGATATTCTGGATCCTGGAACCATCCTTCATACTTCCTATCGAAACTCGAGTTTCGAAAAAGGGAATGCTGGTTTTTCTCGAGCAGGAAATTTAGGGTCTGCTACGAGCATTGACAAGGTGACGAGGTTGATCCAGAACCTTCCGCCTATCAATGCCATATCATGGCGAAGGTTGTAGCCGTTCCATTTTCGGTCATTAAGGTCAACAGCGGGATACATTCTACTCGCTTGAGTGTAACACAACATTTGTGCTCAATGGAAACTCAAATTTATAATTTAACCTCAAAATTGGATGATCAAGCCTATGCATAAAAAATTGTCGATAGAAAGCAGAACTGCTAAATTCAGAGAGGTTGGATAAAGAGTAGTGGTGAATGCCATGCAATACATAGCAGAACAACGAACTTAGGAAGGCTACCAGAGAATGGGCAGTATGGAATTCAGAGGCTGAAGTGGAGCTCCCTTATGTACTGCCAAGAAAGAGCCGATATATAGCTGTGTGAAGAAATTCCTCATGTTACAGCAGTAGTTATGCATATTGTCGTAGAGATTTTATCCGCCTCTAAACGTTACATGTAATAAAAGCGGTACCGTTCGTGATCTATTAGGATGCTCAGGAAAAAATGAGCGTTCTTAACTATATTATTAAAAATGTCATAACTTGCTTCAAACAAAACATTATTAATCAAAATAAAAACCATTTGCATTTGCACACTTTTGCCAACGAGATACAAATTTATTTATTCCAGTTGCTTAAAATTCTGGACTTACTGGAAGCGACGAATTCGTTGAAGGCATTTTTTGCGCCATCATTGTTTGTGAACCATTTCTCGTGCTGGTAGCTGTTAAAGTGCTTGAAGAAGTGATTACCTGTATCACCTACAGTCTCGTTGATCGTCGAGTGACTCGAGCCGGCGCCAGTAAATCCTCCGTTTTTCCCTATAGCGTGCAAGAGTAGCCCATCCAGTTACTAACAGCTATTGTCTATCGGTTATCATTCATAAGCATTACGTTTCCGGCCCACCTTATCTCCGACTGTTTGGCGTATACAACGGCGTCTTTGATTTTCGATCATTGACCTAGGTCGGAGTTTCGGATCCCATCCCTTACTTGTGTAAAACGGGATACTCCTAGCATCGTCCTTTCGACTTCGCGTTCGATAACGCTGAATGATCTTTCATCCTGCTTACGCGGCGACCAGGTTTCTGACGCATGCGTTAGGGCAGGAAGAACCGTTGGGTCGAAAAGGTGAGCACGGAGTGGGTGTTTTTTGTTCTCTTCACTACATCCTTGATGCTCTTGAAAGCTCCCCAAGCCGGTCGTTTCCTTCTGCTCAGTGACTAGGTTTCCTACGCATACGTAGGGGCAGGGAAGAACCGTTGAGTCGAAAAGGTGGGCACGGAATCAGGTGTCCTTTGTTCTCTTCACTACATCCTTGTTGCTCTTAAAAGCTCCCCAAGCCGGTCGTTTCCTTCTGCTCAGCTCTGGAGCTAGGTCGTTCATCATATTGATTTCCCAACATGGATAGATATAACTGGAGCATTCGGAGATATTCGTTCCGTTGAGCGTGAATGAGGCAAACGAAACCAATCCGTTCTTCAGGAACATCGTTTTCTTCAGATTTAGTCGAAGACTCATCTTTCCATACGCTTTATCAAAGTCGGTAAGCATACGTTCTGCTTGGCTAATATCTGGTGTTACAAGGACGATGTCAACATCAAAGGAAAGATGATGTAGCTGCCGACCATCGATTTTCACTCCCATACTGTCCCATTCCAATGTTCGCATGACGTTCTGGAGGGTGGCTGTAAATAATTTTGACGATATTGTATCGCCTTGCCTAACTCCTCTTTTGACGTCAATATCAATATCGTTGCAGAATGGTGAAATTTTGGTTGTGAAATTTTTGTACAGCTCACGAAGAATCTTTATGTATTGAGTAGGGACTCCTTGACTACCAAGGGCTTCCATGACTGCTTCTATCTCAATTGAATCAAAAGCCTTCTCTAAGTCGATGAAAGTGAGACAGAGCGGTCTTTTGTACTCTCGCGATACTTCAATGAGCCTTGTTAACGTGTGAATGTGGTCCATCGTACTAAATCCTTTTCGAAACCCTGCTTGCTCGCACGGCTGTCCTTCGTCCAGTGTTCTGCCAATCCTGTTGATGACGACTCAAGTGAAGCTTGTAGACGACAGACAGCAAGCAGACTGGGTGATAGTTGCCGAAATGGTGTACGTCACCTTTTTGATCATTAGCACGGTATTGCTAGTTTTCCATAGAGTAGGGACTTTTCATTCAGACAAGTTACCTGTGAGCAGCCGACCTAATGTGTTAATGAGGACTGGCAGAAGGTTCTTCAAGTGTTCAGATCTTATCCTGTCCGGACCTGGTGCTGTACGATTTTTCACTGACGAAATGGCATGTCGGATTTCGGAAGGGAGAACCGGCGGAACAGCATATCCATCCTCTTTTATTTCATAAGAAGGGAGTCTCGCGATACTTCAATGAGCCTTGTTAACGTGTGAATGTGGTCCATCGTACTAAATCCTTTTCGAAACCCTGCTTGCTCGCACGGCTGTCCTTCGTCCAGTGTTCTGCCAATCCTGTTGATGACGACTCAAGTGAAGCTTGTAGACGACAGACAGCAAGCAGACTGGGTGATAGTTGCCGAAATGGTGTACGTCACCTTTTTGATCATTAGCACGGTATTGCTAGTTTTCCATAGAGTAGGGACTTTTCATTCAGACAAGTTACCTGTGAGCAGCCGACCTAATGTGTTAATGAGGACTGGCAGAAGGTTCCATGAATACGTCTAGCAAGTACAGAAAGTATATGCCAAATCGGCGCAGCGGAAACGGGGAGTTCGTCCCTTGGATCCACCTGCGTCTCAGGGAAGCAGAGGTCGCTTTTGGTCCGCGATTAACCCACTATCCGCCACCTGGGGATGCGCCGCGTAGCCTCGCGACTAACCCGCTCGAGATCCCTCATATGAGGGAGATCCGTGGAAGAAGTGATACCTCTGATGAATATGGCGGATGAGGCAAAGTTACTTAGCCTAGCTCGTTCAACTTTTGCAGTGCTGGTTCCGCAACGTGAGGCTAAGTGTTGTCGTGGAGAAGGATTGATCCTTTTCTATTGACTGATGTTGGTCGTTGTTATTGAAGTTTACGATTACATTTCGTCGATTTGATGGTAATACTTTTCTGCTGTAATGGTTTCACCGAGATTCAAAAAGCTGTGATTAGTTCAATGAGCTTACCTTCATGCCACCAAAACAGTCACCATAAGTCTTTTGGTGCAATTTTGGCTTTGGAAAGTACTGCGGAGTTGAGCCGAACGTCTCCGGTTGTCGTCAGATTCCACTTTTCGCCGCACTTCACAATTCAATCAAGAAAAAGGTCGTTTTTGTTGTGCAGGATAAGAGCAGACGGAACTTCAAAACGGCGATTTTTTTTGCTATCGCTTAATTCGTACGACATCCATTTGTCGAGTTTTTTTTCTATCCGATTTAAGTGGGCGGAAATTGTAAGTGTGCTTGCGCCAAGCTGTTCTGCAAGCTCTCGAACAGTTGTTCGCGTGTTTGCTTCCACTATTGCTTTTAGTCCTTCACCGTCACGTTCATTGGGACGTCCGCGGTCTTCCTTGTTCTCGAGGTTGAAGTCACCAGATCGGATTTCCCGGATCCATATTCGCACCATTGATTCACCAACAGTACCTTCACCCCAAACTTCGTTAATGTTTCGAGCCGTCTCTGCTGCACTACGACCGAGTTTGAACCCGTAAAAGAGAATTTGGCAAAAATTCGTTTTTGACATCTAAAATTACAAAACTCAGAACTAACTTTTGACAAGATGTAAAGACATCATTGGACATAGTGTAAAATCTACTTTGTAATGACAGTATAATATTGAAAAGTACAGAGAATATTTTATTGGTAAAAAAATACATTAAAACAATAAATATTTTGAAACGCTCATTTATTTGTGAACAACCTAATCGTATAACCCCGTTTGGCATACCTGAATAGAAAAAGGATAAAATTAACCCTCTGGACAAATGGCTTTGTGACAACATCAGAGAAGAAAATGTGAAGCAAAATACAGTGGGGGAAATGTATAAATATATAAAGAGGTGGAAGTATTAACTATGCGATTCTTTCCATCAACATTTGTTATTTCCAGTTTATGATTCGTGATTCGTTCTGCCTTTTGTTATCCTCTGTAGCTACCGCTTCACTTGCATCTTTGATGTTGGGACTACTTATGATTGGAGTGGTTATTGTGGCGAACAAATGGAAGGTATTCATTCTACACGATGCCATTCCAGAGAAAATCACTCTCTTTAGCAATATTATGCAATCGTTTAGGTGAATCCGGACAATATTACCACCCCAGTAGCATCTTCTCTTGGTGATGTCACTACGCTTTTGATCCTGGTACTTTCTTGAAAAGTGGAACCGTTTTTTCAATATTTTCTTCTTTAGTAGTAATTTAGTAGAGTTACCGTACTACGCTTACAAGCTAATTCACTTATTACAGCTTGGAGTTGGCACTTCATTACTGAGAATCTCAGAAAGACACTATTGGATTCCGATCGTTTTTCTAGTTTTCTTCTACACTGTTGCTATTATTAGTGCTTATAGAGCAGCTGAAGATCAGTTTACTCTAGAAGTAAGTCGCGAGGAACAAAATTCTGCTATAGGTGTACAGTAGACTGGTGTAGATATATGGAAAACTATTGAACGGAACAATATGCCCAGGTACTCAAGCATGGTTGGTGGGCAGTATTGGCTGCGATGTCAATCACAACAACCAGTGGTTTTGTGCTGAAGACGTCAATGCGTAAATATCCACCGATTGTGGCTTTTCAACCGCTGATTAACGGTATGTTACAAAGTTCAACTGAACTCAGCCGACGTTATTATTCGTGTTGACATGAAATCACTGTTGTGCCTTGGAATTAAGAGAGTTTTCACTAACAGATATAGTGTTTTAATATTGTCGAAACTTTAACTGCATCAAAACTTATTATAAAGTGCATGAAAGAAAGAACAGTACTTCCAGTAGGGAACGTGCTTAGTTAGTTGCAATCTACTGTATTGTTGAAGCACTGGCATTTTATCAGAGGCCAGTGCCTCCAGTACTCCGAAACAGTCTGCAGCTGGCATTGAGCGGTGCAGTGAAATAGTTAACTCAAAGTGGTATGGTATTGTGAATAGTTTCATTGTAATTTAGGCACAAGGGAGGGGATAGCACAGTAGAAGTGCTGTGGGTCATCACGACCACGGTGCCGATCCGATCCCACCCCGGGTCCAACAAGACCCTCATCTCCTCAGAGTCGGAGAGTAGCCAACGAACTTGTTCCAAGAAAAATTACTCTCAACAATACAGTTGGGGACGCTCCAGCCCAACTATCCCAGGACTCCAGGGTGAATCGACTCGACCAGCATTCTAAGAAGTTCAAGATGAAATGAAAATCCTTAGAAAGTAACTGAAGCTACACGTGAAAGTTGGAAGATCTTCGTAATGGTTGCGAGGAAACGAATCGGATGTGAGAAGTGCCGGGATCCAAAGAATAGATGTGAAGACGGGTCACATGAAAATAAAAAAAATTGGACACATAATGCGCACTCGTCGCTGGTTGGATCCCACCTCCACCTCGGTCCACCTAAGCTAACCATCCCATCGAGATTGAAAAATTACTGCCAGATTTCTCTCGCAGAAGTTCTCTATGATTCATAAAGGCGCGCTACTGCTTCTACTATGAATATTATAGTACAGTTATCTCAAAATTCCGATGGGAATCATTTTGACCAACATTCAACGTTATTTATGAGGAAGGAAGAGTCCCCATCTGGGAGCAGAACCCACACGCAAGTGCGAAGAACATCGTGGATGATGAATGCGAGAAAACAGATCGAATGAAGTAAGCCTCTGAATCTAAAAAAATTGTATGAATTTGTATAAATAAGTATATAAATAACTATCACTCTAGTTGAGTGATTCAATTACAAATGAAATACTGGTATTGGAGCAGCTCAATTTAGGCCTAGTTGGATCGTAGATTATCTGATTAGAGTTATGTTGAAGTATGAAAGAAATAGGCCTATTCAAGAAGAGGAAAATCTAGTGGGATGTTGGAAGAAACTCTAGAAAGAATGTGATGTGATGGGCCAGTTTCACTTTTCCATACAACAAATAAAAGTTAAACTAACGTCAATGATATTGAGATATTTGGCAGATATAGCAGAACTAGCTGAGAAACAGGCGGAACGAAGGACCCGCATGGTGTAGTGATGAACGCATTAGCCCCTGGAAACGGTAATAGATCGTCTTTCCTCACCGTAGACACCTGCTATCTGGTGTTTTGCAAATATCTCAGTATTATTGTGGTTGTTTCATAAATAATACCCCGCAGTGAAAACTTGTAAAAGGCAGTAAATAAAAAGGTCAACATAGTTAAACTAACATTTCCACAAGGATTGGAATTTTCTTCTCTGAGCATTACGATGAACTGACAAGATTTATAGCGTTTTGCTGAAGGCTAAGTATCCTAAGATTCATTAACTATACACAATGTGCTTGAAAATCTTTGTGCTACTTTATCCCAAATCTCCTTTTCAAATTCGCTTGGGATCGATTTCTGATGGGATCGAATCGGAAATACTTCGATTATTTCAGCCTCCTTATTTTCTCAGGTGTCGGTGGCAATTTGGTCGCTGTACAGGCGAGTCGCATAAGTACCAGCCTGCATCGAGACCGAAAAAATAAAACAAAAGATCGGAAAAATTTGTGGATTTATATGAGCCCGTGGCATGCTTTTATTACCACCCGTAAGTTATGCAATTACTTTTAAACTTTCACTATTATGCTAATGAGTTTTAACATTGTATGTGGAAATAAGGTCGCATGTAGTGCAGTGGTTAGAGGTTTCCAGTATGCACATGGACATCGTTTCAATCCTAAGCCTAGGCAAATAAAATTTTCTACAATTATATAGCAAAGCAGTCACTTGGGATGAAAAGTATTTCCACGCAAAAAAAAAGTACAAAATAAGAATACGAGAAATAGCTGAGACATTGGTAGTAAGCCGCAGAAAGTCATCATACAAGCCAAATAAACGTCACTCTCTTTACGATTCCTTGAAAGTAAAGGATTTGTTAGAAAAAAAACGAAGGAAATACTGCATTCTTCAAGAAGTCTGATTTTTTCACTGTAGAATACGAAAACTTGTGCACTGTTGGCAGCTATCTGTGGATCTAATTGGTTAATTAGTTCCGATTTATTAGAGTACTTTGTGGAATCGGCTTGTTAAATCATTTTTAATCACCTTGCGACTCACCAAAAAATGATTCACATTCTAGAGCAACTCTGTTCACGCTACGGCAGACCTCCATCCAATCCAGAAGGCTGGTTGCTGAATGTGGTAAAGGACTCCAAAAGTTCAATCATGGCTGTTTCGAGATTCAAGGGAGATAAATTGATTTATTCGGCTTACATCTCGGCGCTTTCGTCTTCAACATAGCCGATGATCCGAGTCGATAGTCCACAGTTGTTCAAATTCTCGACGTGGTGTCTTCATTATCTTACCGAGACGGATTTTCTTCATTGGAACACAGCACGAATGAGGCATTCCTGCTCGACATTGCTCTTTTATACAGGGCGATTGTTGTTGTTATAACTATCCTTTAATAATAATTTGTTTTTTCAACGGATAACCCACCCTGCCCTACTAACAATTTATCGCCTCATCGTGGCTCGGAGGTGTTTCTGGGTGTCGCGCTGCAATATACAGGAGAGGGATCCATCCCCTCGGCCAGGCCTCCCAAGCTGAGAAGGAGTCTGGCTTTCCATCAGGAAACCCAAGTTAGAGTAAACCATTACCAGGAACCACCACCGTCCTGGTATCTAACCAGTCCTATGGTGCCAAATCTTCCTCTGATCCATAAGGGCCGTGGCTCCCCGAGGTGGTGACGAACTGGGGCAGACTTTGGCCTGCATGTCCTCAGAACTCCAGAGAACTACAATAGCTGAATCAGCAAAGCTCCGAAAAGGTAAGAATTATAGTGGGCCCAACAAAACCAGTGAAGGCGGGCCATCCGAGTGTCCGAGTTGGTAAATCCACTCTGCAGCAGTCGGTATTCGTGCGGTGTTCCACTTAAGAAGATCCGGCTGGGTTCAACAACTAAGATGTCATATCGAGAGCACAAAAATCTGTGGACCATCGACTCGGATCATCGGCTGTGATAAAGACGAAGACGTCCAAATGCTAAATGGATATAGCCGAATAAATCAAATTATTAACCTTGCGTAAGCTCAACAATTTAAACACATGTTGATTATTTCGTTATCAAGGTTAAATGACGGTCGGTTTCAAAATTATTCAAGAGGAATTACAAGTTCGTCAAGGGCTAAAGATATCAGTGAGAAGAAATTATGACAAAACTTCAAGTGACAACTGAGTCCGCACACGAATCCAACGGCAGTTGCGAGATAACGGAACGAATGGTAAAGGTGTTACTCCGGATCGATATGTAGAAATGTGGCATCCAACTGTTAAAGTATCTAAATAAAACTACACTGGTGCTGAGATGTTTGCAAAACTCCGGATAGCAGATGTCTGCTGTGGGGAACGAACGCTCTATTACCTTTTCCTGGGGCTAAGGCGTTCACCACCACATAACGCGGATCATTCGTTTCGCCTGCCTTTCAGCTAGTTTTCTATCGATCGCTGTCATCAGCATTCACCCTTCAACGGGGTTGATTTGTGGAGCCCAAATTGGCGACGAACCCAGTCAAGCTGACGCTGTAGTCGAAATCACAATATTATCTTTTTTAGAGCTTAATTAGCTGAGAGACAGGCGAAACGAAGGACCGTCATTGTTTGGTGGTGAACGCGTTAGCCGTCGGTAAGGGTAATAGCGCGTTCGTTCCTCACCGCAGACACCTGCAGTCAGTTTTGCAAATGTCTCAGCAACATTGTGGTTATATCACATACATTCTCTGCCTTGAAAAATAGTAATAGGCAGTTTAACATATTTAAATAAAGTTCGCTATGAGCTAGGATGTGCTTGTTCGAAGTTAACAGATGCAATTTTTTCTATCAAATTTCAGTCGATTTCATCCTACTCATTATGTCTTTCCCCACACCTGATGCTTACTTCGATGCTTAGACGGCCCGTCTTCACGAGCTTTGCGGACACCACCGTATTTTCTTCTCGTTTCTTTGCCTCTCAGTTGTCGTCCATATCGGTGCTTTCACTTGGGCATAGTGGCGGGTGCAGGTCTGACATCGTAATCTGTAAAACAACTGCAGCTGCTAGTACAGCTTTTTATTGTTAGTTACAAATACGTACGCCCATCAAGTAGGCTTTGCATCATGTAGAGTCCACCCTACAGCTCTTTTCGTCAGTTTTTCGTCTGTTCTTCATTTGACCGACCCATCTATGCTTCGCGATTGTTGTCTATTTTCTAGATTCCGAAGATGGAATAGGTTTTGAAGCTCTGAGCTGCGCATTCCAGCTATTTTTCATGTTCACTGAAGGCTTATTGAACGGCTTGGGTACACGTTTAATGTGGTTTCTGTATTCAGAGACCCCTCTAGTTTGTTCACCTTTTCATTATCGTTTTTTTTATGAACTCCATCTTGTTCCGAGTGTACTTTTAGTTCGGTAGTTTTCTGGCTTCGTTGAACTCATTTGGCATCGTATCCGCTTCGTACTTGAGAACATGACAATGTCACCATCAAACCGAAGATTTGGTAGGAGTTTCCCATGAATGTATGCCTTTCATATTCCAGTCGAGTGACTTCATTGTCCACTGCAATGCCACAGGAAACAGCTTTGATGATGTAGTGTCGCTATGTCGAACCCTTTTTTCTACGGGTGTGGTAAAAGGTTGATAGGAAAGCTATATTTTGTGACGCAGTTCCGATAACGGTCAGACACAGTTTTTTTTTTACGTAGGATTAGTCCACTCCATTGGATTCAGTGCCGATTTGTTCTCCCACGATCGTTCCCGTTGACTGATGATTGTTGATAGCACTATGCGGACGACGGCCATACGAGAGGAGAGGATCCCTTAAAAGTAGACGAGATGGAAAAATGGGCAGATTGACGATAATGCCTATGCCACGACCTTTCGTGACAGGACCTTTTCTCTACGGCTGGAAAAGGTCTCGTTCTTTAATGTCGCTATTCTGATTTTTTATTTCTTGTAGGACGACCACATAAACTTTGATGCAGTCTGTGGCTTCAGGAAGGGCGTGCAGATCGGTGTCTGAGGAGTGTTCTAGCATTATCAGTGCAAAGTAAGGACCAGTTTCCATGACGTGTGGTGGGAGTGTTCGTTAGATGAGGTTCTAGTGAACTCTTGCTTAACCCAAGATTTTGTGACCTCTCACCGGTCAGTTGATCTTCGCTGGAGTCTTGGCTGATTTTTGCAGGGCTGTTGCAAGTCTTCACCGCGATCTGGATATAAGGAAGGTATCTCTTCGGCAACGATTCCTTCGCTTGATCTTTCTAGTGGTTAATTGTCTTCCCGTCTTCCTCTCCACACATGGTTTAATATCAGTTCATGTTAGGACTTTATTTAAAATCGTGGTATTTTTTCTTTACATTACAGATGAAGATTCTATTGCGGCGCGTATTCTTATGGCTATATCAATTCCTGGTAATCTTATATTCATCAGTACGATTTTCATGTTCGGTTGTGGATTTACGAACACCATTCCATTCGCCTTTACATACGTGCTGGTATCCCTTATTCAGGTGTTTTACTTGTTATTTTTATCACCGCCAAATCATGGCGGAAAAAAAATGCCAAAAGTTTACAGGTCATTATACTGCTTTATCTTTGCCAGCTACTGGTTCGGACGATGTGGAAGCTGCGAATCGATCCAGACAGTTCGGCTATACCAATATTGACTGCTACAGGTGACCTTCTCGGGAGCATAATGCTCATTGGCTGCTTCTGGGTATCTGCTGACTTTTATGGAATACACTTTGCAAATGAGCATTTTGTTGAGAGGCGGCTTCAAATTTATTCATCTCTATCACCCATGGTCTCAGTAATCAACGAGTGACCCAACCAAGCGCTAGTTAAATATGAAGTCGTCACTTCTTAGGACTGTGTAGCTAGGTTTAGCTTATTTAAATGGTTGATTTACATGAAAAAAACCCATACTTTCGATGGGCTTAACTGGATGCAGGCCTTGATTGTGGGTTTGCCGAAGTAAACGTGAGACTCATTTGTTGAACATGTTTCAAAGTGCTTAATATAAAATTTCCCTTCCTTTAATTGTGGAGTTCCAGCGAGTTCATTTTTTATACATGGTAGCAAATCCACTTTGACATGAATGTGGTAACATGTATAACGAAAGGTATAATTCATTAACGGTTGCTTTTGACACGCGTTCAACCCATATCATCTATCTATGAGTTGCTCCAGTCTCCTTACTGTTTAACCGCTTCCTGATCTTTTTCATGAATGAGAACATCGATTTGAAGTAACAATAATCAGTCTTGTTGTGTCGTATACGAATCTCTTGAAATTATTCTATGAATTCTCTGTGCTCGAGTGAACAACCTCGAAAGCCTAGTGGACCATTTGGTGAGAGAATATCACAAAAGTATGAGATAAAAATTAAGGTCAGTCCTTCCGTTCATCTTTCACCGATCTTTGAAAAACATATCAGAACATCTAGAGTGAAGGGAATAGCAATCATAAGAACCGAACGAAGCAATTTCGTGCTGAACCTACATCATATGAACAATCGAAAAGTCGGCAATTGGGATCGCCTCTGACTGGGTTCTCTCACATACAGTGTGCTCTGCTTACAGAACCTTAGGATTTTTGTGAGTACAGCACATGTTTAGGGCGCGTGTGGCGCAGTGGTTGGAGGCGCCACTGCTACGCGCACGTAGCATGCGCCAATGGCCCACCAAGCCATCCATCCCACCGGGGTCGGCAAATTGATACCAGATTTGTCTGGGAGGATAGTTACAGCACATGTTTAGGACGCGTGTGGCGCAGTGGTTGGAGGCGCCACTGCTACGCGCACGTAGCATGCGCCAATGGCCCACAAGGCCATCCATCCCACCGGGGTCGGCAAATTGATACCAGATTTGTCTGGGAGGATAGCAGCACTGATTCAATGCATCGGCAGGCCACCGCGAGTCATTGTAAAGGCCAGATGCATTCAGTCACCTCCAAACGATACTTAATGAAGTCGAATGCATGGCGCATTCCTCAGGGATTGATCAACGTCGAGAGCTTTAGAAAGCTTTTAGAGCTTTACAGCACATGTTTGTTCTACAACCATAACAAATAAGACAATTTCCCGTAAATATCATTGGCGTTGTTGATCTGCTATGAAATTCATTTTCATCGAAGGAATACCTAAGCTGGTCATCCGTTAATACCCAAGTCTTTGTTTAAGTCATATTCTCATGCATTTCTACTTTTTATCAATTATTTCATTATAAATGCTTCGAAACCGACTTTCCTTGAACCTCGGTGTGCTTAATCAATATGTATTTTTCCTTGATGAGCTTACACGAGGTTGATAATAACATTTATTATCGGCTAACGTTTCGACGTCTTCGTCTTCATCAGAGCCGATGATCCGAGTCGATGGTCCACGCTTGTCTTTCGTCTCGATGTGGCGGCTTCGCCTTCGTGTCGAGTCAGGTCTTCTTCAGCGGTCCGTCTCCTCGAATGAGGCACACTCATTCAGTGGTGCCCTTTTATACACGATGCTGATGGTGAATATAATGATAATGTTTGAAAGTTTCGATAATGAAAATAATAATGTAGATAATGAAAGCGTCGCATATGGTTGACGACTGCACCTCCCAACAACGGCTGGTGATTGTTTAACAACCTCGTGATTACTGAGAAAGAAAACGACGTATTTCATTATATTTCAATTGTATTACGTGTATTTAAAGATTCAACCGGATTCGGATGGAAATAGAGCAATTTCGTTTGATTTCAGTTTTACTGACGCTTGGGCTACTCTTTGTCCTTGTCATCTTGGTGTCTGTTCAGGCTTTATTTATTATTCTTAATCCGTAAAATCTCCACTGGAAAGTGGAATGGTCACAGTTTCCTGGCTCATGCTGTTTTTATTGCAATTGAAACGCACCGGTCAAAATCTGGAGATGATTTGTGTCTAATGGATTTCCCCACACCTCATCGTTAGTGTTTTCTAGATATTCACCTTCCTTTTAATATACCAAGTTGCTCATTTTACTTGTAATTGTGCTAACTATCCTGTCATTCTTTTTACTTCTGTTTAGCAAACACGAGGTGTTATTTTATTTCTTTATTTACGTACAAGCTGACGTTTCGGCGGATTTCGCCTTCTTCAGAGCCTGGAAAGGTCACGTTGACTGCAATCTACATGGCCAAACACCTCCATAACCAAACAGAGAAAATGCTAAACCAAAATTTCAATCACATTGAACACAGAGTCTTTGCATACTCACCGCTTTCTATGAGCCTTCCACTTAATATGTTATGTGGAGATCAACCGCGCAGTGTTCACATGGAAACGTAATGTCCTCGTCCCATCAGAATAGCAGTCTTGTGTACTGCCCAATATCACGCGTGATAATGAGGCATTCCTCCCTGCGGTTCATTTTCGGATTCTTGGAATTAATCCAGAATGCCTCGAGAATTTTACGCGTTTGTGTTCTCGATTCTTGCGCGAGGATCGTAACCTCTACTTCAAAGTCTTCTCCGTTATGTCTTTGCGTCCTATGCGTGCCTAGTGAGGTATTTGGTTTACGTTTGCCAGCTAGGTGTTCTTTTATACGGATGCAGAGTGGTCTACCCGTTTCGCCAACGTATTCGTCTCCGCACACTTTACACTATCTTGTCATTCATGACCGTACCGGCTTCCGCTCCTTAATCAGTTAAGAATCATACCACAGTTTCTTTACAAGGTTACCAACTTCAACTGAGGTTGTGAGAAAGATCGGCCAGTTCGTACCTCTTTTCCATGAGGACTGGTTATACTCCCTGACAACATAGATTTTTGAATTATCGGCCTTCAAATGTGGTGCAGCACTTCTTGCTTTGCTTTCATTAATCGGATTTGTGCTTAATTTTTTTTGGCAAAGGTTCAAGTATAAGTCATTTTTCTCTCCTCGTTAGCATTCTAAATACTGGTAAGGCGAGATTTTCCATAGAATCCTAAGATAATCCTTATATAGTGTAGGGTTCTCAGCTCTTCACCACAGAGAGTTGCCGACCTTTATGATTGAGAGAATGATATGTTGCCTCTGATTAATTCAGCATTGAAGGGAATTCTGCAATTATTCAACTATCTATACGACGACTGTGTAACAAACTGATTCTAATTAAAATCTTAATTGCTCACTGGTGAACAGCCGGGTTATCTGACGTAAACGTGCATGCTGGAAGAGACCACCAACTGCTTCCGTGTATCTAGTCGCAAGCTTTTTTCTTAGACGGCGTGAAAGATTCCATATGCATGTAATTGTAAGAATTTTAAGAAACCTACAAATACAAACACAAAAGCGCGTTCAATATCTCTTCGTGTCTACGGATGGTAGACTACAAATCAAGCAAATACGGAGGGGGCAAGGAGTCCATCCGTTGTGTCTGTCCACATCTGAGTGCAAAAACAGGGTATCTTCGCTTTAGGTTGGTGATCAACACTTATTCGACCACTTGTGGACATAACCGTCGATCAACCTCATTTGCTGTTGAAAATATGATTTTATTTGCTACTTTTTATATACAGAAAATTTACATTTGAGAAGAAGGTTCTCTATTCATCGCAATCGTAGTCACAGTGAACAAATGCTCTTTCAACAAAGTCAAGCTTTAAAAGCTTCTCTTGCAGTGAATGGGAAATGTCGTGGGTAATCTGTAAAGTTTCTTCCGGTAATATCAATACAACTGTGTATTTCATGGCAGTCTACATTACGAACCGAACCTTTAAAGAAAGGCTCTCATCCATCACAATATGTAATTCAACGGTCGCTTGGACGCCAGTATGATAAACCATTGCATGATGAATTGAACTGAAAATAGGACAGTGATGCAGATCAACTGACAAATGTGCAAGGCTTCGAGTACATATCATTAGAGTGATCGATAGGCTTATCAGATTGGTTTTTCTTGATAAGATAAAAGTACTTGTTTAAAAGATGTTGAATTGTGCCTACTTTTAGCCATCTTGTCTTCGCAACTTCAAGCCACTCTTGCTTTACTTTTGGTTTGCTACATGATAATCTGCTGATAAGGTTATCACATCACCCACCGTATTCGATTGTCGTGTTCTACGGCAATTTTCAAAACTCGAATAAGTCGATTTCTTTCAGCTCGAACACCAACTAGAATCGGCACATGTTCTAATGAGTAGCGAAACCATGACACAGCAATTAGACCGCTGAAACTTTTCACTCAGTAGTAGGTTTTTATAAGAAATAAGGGATAAAGCTCTCGATGTTAATCAATCCCTCGTGAATGCGCCATGAATTCGACTTCATTAAGCATCGTTAGAGTTGGCTGAATGCATATTAGGCCTATATGATGACCCTATGTGACTCATCAGTATATTGAGTCTGTCATCTCAGACAGATGTGGAACCAACTTACTGACCCAGCAGAGATGGAAGGTTTGTGTGTGTGTGAACAAAAACGAGCCCATGTGTAATGCAGGGTACCTCAAACTACTGCGTTGCACGCTCGCTTTTTCAACGATCTCTACACTGTTGATAAAATCAGCAATGAAGAAAGGAGAAAAGGTTGCGCAGTAGTGGTAAGAGGTGCCCCGAGATGCACAGATTCGATCCCGCCCTGAGCTAATCGATTCCTACACCACTACACTACAATACACACCACTATTCCTCACCTTACACTTGCTCAGAAAATCGGTAATTCTCTGGAAGGGTAGAAGCATTGGCTTGATGCATCGATGGGATCTTGAAAGCTATAAATTAGGTCAAATGTGCACTAAGTCATCACTATAATTCTCGCGCGCTATGTATGCATGTTTGCGCACCCATAATACTACGATTCAATGAAGGACTCTGTGTGGAAAACTGAATTATGAATGCTGAAGGAAAAATGCATTAAGCATGATTGTACCAACTGGAGAGTTGAAAAATATAGAGAGCGTCGGAAGTTTTATCACCTAAGAAGACCCTAATTTTTTCTGAATTCAAAAAATTGAGAAACTGGATGAATTCCTCCTGTGATGAATGCCAACCTGATGTAAAGAGCAGTCATTATAATTTCCACACAATGCCGGATTTTCAAATGTAATCAACAAGCCTAGTCGAATTATTAAGCGGTAAACTTTTATGTTATACCATTCTCAGACTGGTTGATTGACTAGTTAAAGGACCATTTCAATCACAGAACCACTGCCGTAACAAAAAAAATCCAGTCACTACGCGACATGTGTCCCTACGATCTAGAAGGGCTGCTAACTGCCTGTGGTGAAATCGTGAGGACGCCCTGTCATGGTGAACCTCGCATTTCAGGAAAAAGCAGCTTGAACAGAATTCAACATGTCAATGAGCATATGAGACAACATATGCTAAGTAGTTCGCTAAGTGGCCATCAAGCCGACTGCTTTTATAGGGACTGTTGCAAGGAAACAGATAAGACTGTAGTAATACCCACCTAAGTACCAAGGCATCTGTGTTAGCAAATGAAGATAAATAAGGTTGATAAAGTGATATCATGGTTATGTTACGGTTATTCCATAAGACTGATAAACACTTTCATACACTTCAAAATGGTGGCGTTTGCTTCCACAGCTCTCACGGTTTGCAGTTTTAAAAACAACTCCCATCTTTCGTGGCAATCAGCCAGCGGCTTTTCACAGCAAGATTTCTAAACCACCGGTGTTCACGTAATTGGAACCAATTCCGTGCCACAATACCTCAGATTGGCGAAAAATTTTCTTGGCCATGGCGTTGCAATGTACGGACTGTTACCGTTTAGTTGGAATCTTAGCTACGTTTAAAGCAACGCCTAGTTTTTCAGCACCACTGAAGGAACGTACTCGCAAATCTGCAAATAAACTCCGATTCGCAAAAAGTAGCGACTGTCGGTGGTAACTGTTTACAGACATCTTTGACGGAATTCTCAAGACATGTGACAAAAAGCTTCAAAGAAAAAAAAAAGGAACAGCAGGAGTTTTACACATTTACTACTTCGATCGGCGACATTAATCACTGAGATGTAACCGATCTCTAGTTGCCACTGATGTCTTTACTACTGAGCCGTAAAAAACCATTTAGAAGACGAAAAACGTCCCATGATTTGCACCTACAGTATCAAAACGGTTTCCATGAAAATCGGGTTTTCTTAAAGAAACCCGAGTATCGCACGCATGTAATACAAGAGCTCTTTCCGAGTGCTATCGCAATTGCAATACGAAAAGACGTCTTCTACCGACATCTTGCCATTTCCGCAGAAAGGGAGGTCCGACAGGACAACAACGCCTCGTAAAGTCTGTTCATACACATTGCAGTGTGTAATGAAGTGGAACGAGGAAGGGTATATACATGGACCAAATTTCTACATGGGATTTCGACCAGATATCTTCATCTTTTTGTGAAATAGCAGAGAAGCAAAAGCGCTACTCATACAACTGGTCCGCGCGGTCTACTTTAACTGTGCAGGATAACCTGCAAGACGAACAGAACCACGTTTGTTTACAGCTGGAAATGAATTCTAGATCACGAAATAAAACTATTCATGGATCGCAAATATCAACTACGTTCAGAACAGGCCACTGCCTTGAAGAGCACTAGGCCTGAAGGACGAATTGAGTGAAAAATATATTGGTGACCCTCGTTAGTCGTGAACATGGGTCACAAAGTATTCTAATATCCAAGGGTGAAGTGAAAGATATACCTATGAAATGAATTTAAAGTTTAAAGTGTGCGGTGGCGAATACGTTGGCGAAACGGGTAGACCACTCTGCATCCGTATAAAAGAACACCTAGTTGGCAAACGTAAACCAAATACCTCACTAGGCACGCATAGAACGCAAAGACATAACGGAGAAGATTTTGAAGTAGAGGTTACTATCCTCGCGCAAGAATCGAGAACACAAGCGCGTAAAATTCTCGAGGCATTCTGGATCAATTCCAAGAATCCGAAAATGAACCGCAGGGAGGAATGCCTCATTATCACGCGTGATATTGGGCAGTACACAAGACTGCTATTCTGATGGGACGAGGACATTACGTTTCCATGTGAACACTGCGCGGTTGGTCTCCACATAACATATTAAGTGGAAGGCTCATAGAAAGCGGTGAGTGTGCAAAGACTTTGTGTTCAATGTGACTGAAATTTTGGTTTAGCATTTTCTCTGTTTGGTTATGGAGGTGTTTGGCCATGTAGATTGCAGTCAACGTGACCTTTCCAGGCTCTGAAGAAGGCGAAATCCGCCGAAACGTCAGCTTGTACGTAAATAAAGAAATAAAATAACACCTCATGTTTGCTAAACAGAAGTAAAAAGAATTAAAGTTAGAGATTAAAAGCCTGGATTGCTTTCCGACCAATCTAGTGCTAATCTGTTAAAAATTCTATAATTGCAAATCAACTAATCGAGAAATTACGATGCAAAGGACATTCCCACGACCGACTTTCTATTAATCTCGGCAATGATCAACTAGTTTTCGACGTTCTTGTTGAGCAAACACGAGGTGCATTTATCGACCATATACGACTCTGATCGGCTCTTCTTCCTCAATGGAACGCACGTAATAAACGGTAGGTTTTTCGAGAAGCTGTTGATCGTTTGATTGCGATCTAAATTTTCATCTTTCTGCATGTGCTATCGGAGCGTTTGACTTAGTAAATTGCCTATCAATATGCCCTTCCAGACTCTGAAGAAGGCGAAATCTGCCGAAACGTGAGCTTTAAAGGAATAAAGAATAAAGTAGCACCTCGTCTTTGCTCAACAAGAATATCGAGAACAAAGGACATTGCTCTCTGGACTTGAGACCAATGGAGCAACAAAATTTGCTCACCAGACAATAATAGCTCCAACAGGATCCGCATATGGCCAAAAAATACCACCGATTGTTGCCGCAATGATGGCGATTAGTGATGTAGCGATATCGTTCCTCATATCCATGGCAATCACCTAAATACGCCGAGAATTGCATTAATCATAAGATGACGTAAAAGAATAAAAAGGATGTAGATACATGCTGCTGATCAATCTCCGAGGAATGCGCCATGCATTCGACCTCATCAAACGTAGAGGTGCTTGAATGGATATCCTGGGTCGTGGAAGGCTTGATAAGCTCGGGGAACGATATAGAAACAGCGATCGACCCAGTGTGTATTGCAAGGCACCTCTAACCACTGAACTATACGCGCACTTATAAGACCACGTAATGATGAAAAACATGAACTGATCTGCTAGTATCAATAATAAAGACTTTTTATTTCCTTTATTCATCAATAATCCGCCTTGATATTGCAGTGCTCGAATGCATGAAACAAACTTTTTTTTATAGTTAACATTATATTACCCACACATCAGACTGTTCGGATCCCAATACTTCTTCCATACAATTTCTTCCCTGGCATCCACCGTCCACAAAGACCTTGGAGCATCTTTTGGGTGTGGGTTCGGCTGCTGCTTGATTATTTTTCGCCTTCTTCACGAATATTATTGGATGCTGCACGAACTGGTTCTCCTCATAATCTTGAGTTAGTTTACCACGTGCATTGCTGGTTGTACGCTTGTTCCTGACAAATTCAGTAGGAAATTTCCAACCGCGGAGGAATGTATAGCTGGATGGGCCGGAGGCGGAATCGAACCAACGCTTGGGTAGGTTGTGTTCGCATCTTCGTTTCAACAAGTTCCTTACCACTTTGCTTCCTCTTTCCCGGCAAAGAAATTCACTATAGTAATTATTAGATTTTAGGAGAACAGTGAACGGTGCACTCACTTTCATACTTGCACAGATAGGTTTTTCCTATTTTTTTTCTCAGGTTCAACTCCAAGTCAAATATTCCGTCCATTTCTCCTGTGTCCATTTTGGAGCAGAGTAAAGTTTGAAAAACAAAACCCTAACCTTCCGAAATCTCAGATGTTTTCGTAGCAAGATCCATGCCTACAACCTTTAAAACTTTACATAGAAACCATAAGTGAAACTATATTTCATTTAGATTATTGAACGCAATAAGCTAGTATATTCTTTCGTCAAACCATGTTTTTATAGTAGATGCTCACCTTTGACGAGGGAGATCCTCGTTTATAACACACTATAATAACAATCAATTTAATCAATGATCCACCCAACATGGCTGACAAGACCAGCAAGTTCACATCGGTATCTATCTGAAAAAGAAAACTGGGAAAGTTCTTCAGAGGCAGGCATCATCGAGCTTGAACAAGCTGATAATACTCCTTCTTAAGTGATAACATTAGCAAACGTAAAATCGATTCCACCGAAACCGAATGATACTTCTTTAGTAACTGCAGAGGAATAGAGTTCCATGTTCCTTTCTCAATGACTCACCTTACCAATTATGATAGCTGAAAGTGATTGCATAATAAGAAACATGTTCGATATGCCCATGATCATAGAGCATAAAATAACACCCAGTAGTTCCAATCTAGAAAGTGGAACAGTGAAGGACATTCACTAATCAATTCTCAGTTGGCGAATTGTTTTCATGCATATCGATCGAACTACAAGGATTATCAGTGTGACTATTCCAGAAACACCTATATCGGTCCCATACAATGTTAAATGTACAGTGATTTTAAATAGAAAGATATCATTTGAGCATTTTTATCACTGTTTTTGCCCCTCAATTTTTTCTTCTATGTGACGCAACATCGTATTCCGCTAGTTCTTTCATTATTCTATTTGTTTCCACACATCTATATTACACGTTCCTGGGCCCTTATTACAGAGACTCGCCAACCTTTGTGGATCGCAAGGAGGTCGTTCGAGATTAGTCTTCTACTAATTTACCGACAACGCAAGGATCGGAGGATTGCTTGGCCTGGTAGGGGAACAATCCACGACCTTACGCATGTTCACGACGTCTGCGTTTTCTGCGCCCCTTACAAATTGAATATTTCCCCCAAGTGTAGTGATCCTCAGAGTAGAGTTTTTATGATTCCTGGCAATGATCAATTAGTTAATGTTTCCTCTTTGAGCAGACACGAGATTATCACAATATTTTTCTCAAAACAACGTTTCGGCGAGTATCACCTTCTTCAGGGCCTAGAAATGTCAAATTGACATCCAGTATACTAAGTCGAACACTTTTACTATCGTAATAAAAACGAATCAATTCACTTATTCTACTATTTTTTTGTTCTATGCAACCTTCACACCTACTGTGCGGATCCCAGCATTTCTCACATTCGATTCGATTCCTCGCATCCACTGCCCGCGAAGATCCTCCAACTTCTACATGTAGCTTCGGTTGCCGCTTGAGGATTTTCATTTCATCATGAGTGTTGTAGAATGATGGTCGAAAAGTACTTCCTGGAGCCCTGAGATAGCTGGGCTGGGGTGTTCCAAATTGAATAGCAGAGAGCGATATCTTCACGGACAAGTCTGGCACCAATTTCACGAGCTCGGAGGGATGAGAGGCTTGGTGGTGACCTCGAAGCGGGATCAAACCAATACTGTGCTCGTGATGACATGATGTGATGTTGTGTTATTATATCGATTAAAATTTGAGGACTTCGAAAAGGCCACTAATTGTGTTTGGAAGTTTCAGCATATCGTTTAGCTTTCGAAAAATCGATAAATGGCAGAATACCGTGTCTATCTCGAATCTCGAAGCAAAAATTCAAATACATAAATCGAACCTTTCTCGACCGCGAGGATATTTATGACTATTAGTGTTATTTATTAAGCACAAACATACACTCAAAACCAAACTCGTCGTGATATCCATTAATGAGTCGACGAATGTACTGAAAAATGTCAAGCAATTCGTCAATGAAGATGATTTAAAGAAAAATCAATAAAATATTTGAAGTTTTAATTCAGAAATAACGACAAACCTTACAATAGACAACGATCCAGATACTACTGATGCAAATAGATTCACAAATAGGAGAATAATGTTAAGCATTAACGTGATTCGAGTCAGCAATCGATCAGGACCCTTCTCAAGCTGTAACAAAGTAGTGGAGGACTCATTGAAAAGAAGAAAAAAAAGAAAAAAAAACAAAAATAAAGAAAATCTGACAACATTTGCGAAAAAATTCGCAAAGATGATGTCACATACTTCTATTATAGTCTCATTGCCATTGATTAGTCGATTATCATATTCGAAAATTTCGTGTAGCTCTTCAAGTTCTCTGTAGTACTGAAAATATATTCCACATTAAGAATGAAGTACACATAGACAGAGCGTTCGGCATTGATCATTCGCTTATGGAAGCGCTAAGCATTCAAGTCATTCGTTGTTTTACAGAGATAACTGAATGCATATTTGGCACATACATATGGCCCACATAATGGTTAGTGGGCATCTACGATATGACATATCAGTATATCCTTACCCTCTCAGACTAGTCTGATAGCAATTTTCTAAACTCTGAGGGAGCAGAGTTCGCTGAGAATGCGAGATTGAACCAAGAGCCACATGTGTATAGGATACGCCTATTAACTCCACCACACGTAGAATAAACTTCTTGTTTTAATTTGAAACTAAGCTCGAAAATTTCGTAGCAAACATATATATGCAGAGGCAACTTTATTGAACTTAATACAAAGAACGATCACAGTAGTCTAGGTTTACCAAAAGGATTACAATCGTCGCTATCCTCGCTCAACGACGTTGATGTATGTATAGAATTGTTCCACTAGGAAGGGAAAAATTTTGCAACTTACCAATATAAAAACAAAAACTTTTCTACATTGATCAATTACTGAGAAATCAGCCATGCATTAGGCTCTATCAAGCATCGTTCGAGGTGATTGGATGCATATTTGGCCTCTACATTGCCTCGTTGCGGGCCACTGATGTATCCAGTCAGTGCTGATATCTTTCCAGACAACCAGACAAATCTGTTATCAATTTGTCGACAGTTTGTTCGGAGGGACAGAAGGCATGGTGAGGCTGGAGCGCGGGATCGAGCCCATGTGCATTGCAGGGTGCCTTTAACGAACGCGCTACGTGTATCCTTTGACAAATTACTAGTGCATAGGATGAAATTTTAAAAAACCAATTGTGCCACATAAAATAGTTATACGTTTTCTCACAGCTCATAAAATGACTTATTTTCATCCTTGTGACTGGACTCTTTGCCATAGCGCTGGAGGTTACTCCCTCTGCACTTATAAAAGATGCTTCAACGGGATTTTACTAGGAAACACTGTACGAACAAATTCCTTCCGGATGTAAGTAGATGTCTTGCTACATACCTTAGCTTTCGCTCGAGCTCTTCGACGTCGCTCGCAGCACCCAACTTTTCGGTGGCCAATCAACGACGCCTGTTTTGATGATCGTCGTACTACCGTTATTTCTCCATAGTTTCTTCCGCATTCAAGATCTTGATTCTTCAACAGAGGCGCACTCTCAGTCATGTGCTCAACTGTTTTTGTTCACTGCAAAAAATGAACAATCATGGAATTTCTTGGTAATCTTATACGATTGTGCTAACACTAGCGTTAACTAAACTCAAAGTACAATGTAAAAAATAGTCATTATGAATAAAAGCCAGCAATTTAACGCTCTTTGTCATTACTCTAACCCAGCAATAGAATCTTCTTCACTTTTTAAACTTAGGATTGGTCAGTACAGATATTTTTCACATACGGACATGTCTCGGTTGAACCCTGAGCGATTGAAGCGAGTTACTAAAGTGATTACTAAAGTCCTCGATTTCATGACTCTATCATAATCTGTACGAATATTTCTATCAGCGTATTCAGATCGAAGCAAAAAGACTGCTTAAAATGTATTATGAAGGAAGTGAAGTGCTCTAAAACTATAACATAGATGAGAAGGCAACGGGAAGAAACAAGCCATAAATGCACTGATAACGAGACTTGTTGCCTACTCCTTATCATAATGGGTCAATGACATTACCGGAAACAAAGCATAGATGGAATGCGATGATTTCACTAGAAATATTTTAGACCTAAACCTCAAAATTAGAAGTAAAAAACACCCTCGAAACACAATGCTCAGTTGAAGCTGGAAAATTAGCTCGGCTCAAACGCGAACAGCAATTTGTGAAGAGGTTTCCTCAAATCTGGAAAAGCTATCGCTCTAAATTTTTAATGAACTGTGAAAAGTTTCACCACTTCCTTAGTGGTGCGCCTTGAATTCGATTTCATCAAGCATCATTAGTGGTTGCTGACTTTTTATCTAGCCTACACAATAACTTGAGGTCATCTATTGATGCATCATGTCAATACCACTAGCCACCTGGACAAGTCCACATACGAATGGAATAGAAAGCTTGGTGAACCAGAAACGTAGGATCAAGCCAGCAAGCCTATGTGTGTTACAGCGCACCTCTAACAATTGGGCTATAGTGGGTATACATGCTCCACATATTTTAACTCTTGCGACGAGTGATACCTACAGGTGCCATAATGGTTTTGCGGGAGTGGCCAGCACAGCTCCTACGGGTCTCGCATCTCTCCGGCGGTTTATTTTAACAGCACAACATAACTTTTCTCCACTTCTTGTTAATAATTGATAGCTTGCACAACATAAACGTTGTTTTAGGCGTTAATTGGAAAAGCCCTATCCTGCACTTAGGAATAAAATACAAAAAATTTAATTCATCGTATTCTTGTTGAGCAAACGCGAGATGTTATTTTTATTCTTTATTCACGAATAAGCTGAGGTTTCGGCGGACTTCGCCTTCCTCAGAGCCTGGAAAGGTCAGGTTGACAGCAATCTATTCGGCCAAACAACCCCACAACCAAACAAAGAAAACGCTAAACCAAGTTTTCAATCATAATGAACTAACAGTTGACATACCAGCATGTCCCGTGTTGTACTTATAAAAACTCATAAGTTAGTATTAAGCGATGATATAGCGTCTACCAATCCATCATTGCTTAAGGTTAGACCGATCATTAGCTGTGTAGACGGGTCAACGGATAGGATAACATGGTTTTTAACCTTAATATTTAACCAGTTGTTGAAAGGCATTCCAGTCCATCTTACGAATACCCAGATGTTTCTGGATCGTCTACGTACTGTGCAGCCCAGCAGCGCGTACATGATGGAGTCGTTCGACGTTACCGCCCTTTATACAAACATGTCGAATGACTCCGCAATGCAAGCCATATTCGAACTCCTTGCACAGCACGAAGGAGAAATAAACATGTATGGCTTCAAGATAAGGCAGTTGATGGCACTCCTAAAAGAATGCTTAAGCTGCTCAATCTTTAGATGGTCCGGAAAGTACTGGGCCCGAATAAAAGGGTTGGCAATGGGACAGCGACTGGCACCAAGTCTTGCCATTGCGTTTATATCTAAGGTGGAAGCACCAGTGACCGATCTCGGGCTGTTACTCTACTGTAGATGTATAGATGACTGTTTTGTCCTTTGCTCAACACAAGAGGAAATGGACAAATGTTTCGAGTTGTTGAATGAACAGTCAGAGTATATCAAGTTCACCCGAGAAAAACCGAAAGAAAACTGGTTTCCATTCTCGAACATCCAAATTAACCTATCGGAAAATGGCTGCATTACGAAGTGGTACCGAAGCCAAGTAGTAAAAGATCTTGGTTCATTACCTCTCCCCTCACTCCTCTCACATGAAAACGGCGTTTGTAAGAAACATGTTTCGAACACCCACCTACGTGTACACGGGAAAAGAGCAGAGAGAGGAGTCCCGAAATTTGGCACGGCAAATAGCCATTTCTAGTGGCTACGAAGCTGTAGCACGGGATAGGTATAGGGGAAACGCTAGGCCTACAAACGACAACTCTAGCGATGAAAAGTCCCGTTTTTCCTGCCCTTCATCTCAAATGATGTAAGCGCAGCTATAAAACGCTGCTTAAGAAGGGTGGGCCTAGAGAATTTGATAAACGTAGTTGAAATGCCACCAAGTAATCATAGGCGTCAGTTAGTTCGTAACCGCCTATATGACCGTCTATGTGCAACTCAAAACTGCATAATTTGCCCCGATGGTAGAGACGGTGACTGCATGAGTTCGGGTACAGTCTATCTGATCTCTTGTAAAGTGTGCGGAGACGAATACGTTGGCGAAAAGGGTAGACCACTCTGCATCCGTATAAAAGAACACCTAGTCGGCAAACGTAAACCAAATACCCCACTAGGCACGCATAGGACGCAGAGACATAACGGAGAAGATTTTGAAGTAGAGGTTACGGTCCTCGCGCAAGAATCGAGAACACAAGCGCGTAAAATTCTCGAGGCATTCTGGATCAATTCCAAGAATCCGAAAATGAACCGCAGGGAGGAATGCCTCATTATCACGCGTGATATTAGGCAGTGTATAAGCCTGTTATTTTGATGGGACGGGCACATTACGTTTCCATGTGAACACTGCGCGGTTGGTCTCCACATAACATATTAAGTGGAAGGCTCATAGAAAGCGGTGAGTGTGCAAAGCTGTGTTCATTCGAGTATGAATGCGTTGCTTTTTTGTTCAGCAATAACGAGGTTGTTATACAGCATACATTTACTTCCATAGAAAAACACACAATGCAATAAAAGAGTAGCTGACGCTTCGGCAGTATAGCCTTCTTCAGAGCCCATCCTGAGAGTTGTGCTCATTGTGATTGAAATCTTGGTTTGGCCTTTTCTCTGTTTGATTAGGTGTTTGGCCGAATAGATTGCTGTCAACTTGACCTTTCCAGGCTCTGAGGAAGGCGAAGTCCGCCGAAGAGTCAGCTTGTTCGTGGATAAAGAATAAAAATAATACCTTGCGTTTGCTCAACAAGAATACGAAGAATTACTTGATCAATGCTGAAGTTAATAGAAAGTCGATCGTGGGATTTACGAAAAATTTATAGATTTCAGTATATTTGTACTACACATCTCCAAAACTTTCTGAATATAGTGAATGATAGTTATTGTATAGAGTGTACGGGTATAAAAAATACTGAATAAGAGAGCTATAAGTTGGAAAACATCGCCAGAAGTTGACAGTAATGTGTTGGTATGATGGACCACAGTACCATGTAGTAAATAGCACCACCACAAATCTCATTCATATTCATAGAACGATAGAGCGAAATCTTTTCTAGAATCCAT
Organism: Angiostrongylus cantonensis; assembly: GCA_009735665.1. Lineage (NCBI taxonomy): Eukaryota > Metazoa > Nematoda > Chromadorea > Rhabditida > Metastrongylidae > Angiostrongylus > Angiostrongylus cantonensis. The sequence continues at coordinate 849,888 of MQTX01000075.1, forward strand.
TCATGTTCAGAACTCGTGACTTCCACTAGTGATCGATAAATTATTGTTTTCTTTGAAAGACCAACAAATCCATAAATGCTGAAGGTCGAGAGTGTTGAGTTGTTATTATGTGACTAATACAAACTACTACAGATATGGTATTGGACATCTCTAACACATGAAAGAAGGTCTCTAATTTGATCGATTTTCTTCGAGAAGTTCGAAAATGATGACTACTTCTATACGTACCCAGCAGAAGGCTGATAAACACTCTCTTTCTCCTTCATCACTTTTAACGCTTTTTATCGGCTCAGTGGTTCCTGTTATCCACACATCAAAACACGTCTTACACTATCAAATGTCCAACCTTTGAAATACAAAAATAGGTGAGTGAAAGCTCTTCGGGATTAATCATCGCAGAGGAATACGCAATGTTTTCAGTTTCATAGAGCACCGTGGAGGTGATTGAATACATAATTTTCTTGGAAAACAACTTGTGAGATCCCACAAACCCGTCAAGTAAATGTTATTTGTCCTTCTAAGCGAGACGTGCTAATTTCTTGATCTCAGAAGATCGCAGAAATTGGCTTGCCTAAGCCGCAGGTGAGCCATAACCATGTGTGCATTGTTGAGTGCTTCTAACCAGTATCCTATGAGCACCTCTATCCTTTGGTAAATATTAATGGGACGCAGGATATAGGATACATCTATAAGCGTTGATCAATCCCTGAGAGATGCACCATGCATTCGACTTCCTTAAGCGTTTTCGCTTGAAGGTGATTGAATTCATATCTGGCCTTCACAATGACTCGTGTTGACCTACCGATGTATCGTGCCAGTGGTGCTATTCTCCCAGACAAGTCGGTTACCAATTTGCCGACGCCAGAGGGATAGAAGGTTCGTGAGCCTAGGGCGCGGTGATCGATCCCATATGTGTTGTATGGTACCTCCAACCACTGCGCTACACGCGCCCTTCACTGCGATGGAGACAGAGAAGGAAAAGGACGGAACTGAAGTATTAGTATGATTTACCTTACACGATTAAGAATCGGTCTGTTTATGCCAAATCGAGAAAAAATCAATCTGTTTCATGATGTACAATGAAGATGAAATCCTGATAACAACTGAACAATTGAGCCAATGTGTCGACAATGTGAGCCAGTGCACCGACGGTACGTTGTTCAGATGTTTAATTCACCTTGTCTGCTCTGAATGCTGTACAGGTTTTCACACGACGCGATAGCATTCTGGACATCGAAGGAAACGATTAGGTGGTATATCTATCCTTTGTGTTTTGACATGGAAGCTGGTGGACGTAGGCACCAAAGAAATTGGAGCAATAATCGTCTATGATTGTATTCAATATCTTCTTCGAAGTAGTTACTGTTCAGTCGGATCTCTTGAGCGCGTTCGTAGACTGCGATTTCACTCATTGCTGCCGTTTTTCTTCCATTAAGATCATTTGCCGCATTTCTACGTTTCTAGTATATCAAGTCATCGCTTTTATCATTTCTGAGAAGTTTGCCTGCACGCCCCAGCCCTGAAAAAATGGGAGATGAGTTAGCCGAAGGCTGAATGCGATTCGAGTGAGTAAAATTGTTCCTGCGCTTACTCCAAACCGTTCTGCAAGGTCCCGCCCGAATTGTTGTTCGCGTGTTTGCTCCCATCACTGCCTTCAATTTGTCGTCGTCAAGTTCACTGGGACATCCGCGGCCTTGCTTATTTTCGAGATCGAAGTCACCAGATCGGGATTTCCAGAGCCATATTCGCACTGTTGGCCCACCAACACTACCTTTACCCCAAAATTCATTAATGTTTCGAGCCGTCTCTGTTGCACCACGACCGAGTTTGAACTCATAAAAGAAAATTTCATGAAAATTCGTTTTTCACATCTAAATTTGCGAAGCTCGAAATTGGTTAAAAAAATTAGCTTTTGACAAGATATAAAAACATGTTCCCAAGATCGACTTTCCATTAACCTTGGCATTAATCAAACAGCTATCGATAATCTTGTTGAGCAAACGCAAGGTGTTACTTTATTCTTTATTTCTTAAAGCTGATGTCTCGGCAGTATGGCCTTCTTCAGAGCCTGGAAAGGTGCACTGATATGTAATTTACAAGGTCAAACGCCTCAACAGCACAAACAGAAAGATGAAAACCTGAACGATAACTACACGATTTGCAGTTGCTTTTCAAAAAACCCACCGTTCTCACCTGCCTTCTACTAAGCAAGAACAGCCGCTTAAAGTCGCAGGTTGCTGACTGCACCACCCCTCATCAAAAAGCATTTCTGAGATACGGGGCAAAATCATGTTGAGCGCGTTGGTGCTTTGGAATCCTGTGCTAGAATAGCAAGTTTTACATTAAAATCGTCTTCAAAAAAAAACGGTGGGTTTTTCAAGAAGTTGCAGATCGTGTAATCATCGTTCAGGTTTTCATCTTTCTGTTGTTGCTGTTGAAGCATTTCACCTTGTAAATTACATATCAGTGTACCCTTCCAGGCTCTGAAGAAGGCGATGCTGACGAAACGTCAGCTTTAACGGAATAAAGAATAAAGTGACACCTCGTGTTTGCTCATCAAGAATATTGAGAACTATGAAAACATAGAGGTACAAAAAGTATTGTATTTGTAAGACATATATTACTAAAAATATTAAAACAATAAATGTTTTAAAACGCTCTTATTGTGAAAAATATAAGTTCGTCTTCATATTCTCATCAATAAATATTTTTGACGACGGTGTTTTTGTGATGAAAAGACAATTTCTCATCGTACTCCTAATTTTTTTCCCAATACATAATGGACGAGTTGGGTGCAAAGTGTCCAAATGTGGCTGTTGTAGTGGACGGTGTGAATCCTATAGTGTTCATTTTCACTTCACTGCAATTAGAGGACTGCTTTATACTTGGAAACTTGAATTCTTGGATGGCCCGACCTCACTGATTTCGCGCGTTCTAGCACAATCTCCACTATTTCGGAATTTCGCTAGTTTAGCCATCGTGGTTCCCTGGAGTTCCGATGTGAGCCTGACCAAGGTCTGCTCCAGTTCGTCACCAGCACAGGCAGTCGCCACCCTTGTGGATCAGAGGGAGATTTGCCACCATGGGACTACTTTGATAGCAGGCGGTGGTGTATCCTGGTATCGGTTTACTCTTAACTGGGCTTCCTGGTAAAAACGCCGGAAAACCTTCTTAGCTTAAGAGACCTCATTGGGGGATGAATTCTCCCGCTGTACATCGCAGCCCGACACCCAGGAACACCTTCCAGCAACGGCGAGACGGTAAATCGTTGGGAGGAGGACTATTTTATAACACCATTTGTATTTATTCGATTGACAATCGAAATTAGATCAAGGTGGGTGGAGTGAAATCAGAAAGGTCATTCTCTTCAATTAGTTATTTACCAAAAACCACCTTTTCGGATGAGTCCATTTTTGGGCGTACACCCTAAAATATGACACTAGGATAGGTCGCTTGGAAGTAAGGTAATCGAGGAACTATCGAGAAGGAACTACCAAGATTCTCATACACGTTATTCCGTTATAGATGTATGGTCAACGTTATCAGAATTACGAATTGTGTCTAGGAAGCACTGAAAATCAAAGAAATATGTGAATGTATTAACATGAGGACATGCTCAAAAGATTGGACATTCGTAGATACTAGTATCCATTAATGGAGCAGGAATAGCGCAGTGGTTAGTGATGCCGTCGACTAGGAAGCAAAGGGGTTGACTCGATCTCCGTTCCAACGCCCTTCGCCAATCCACTTAGGAACGCCTTAACCCATCTCCAAGATTTCAAGGAGGACTAATTTGAGTAGCGTTCTGCAACATTTACAAAGAAGAGGAAGTCCTCAAGCACCAGGCGAAACAACGTATAAAATAGTGGAAGGAAAGACGAGTCGAGTCCAAAAACTGCTCGGATTCCCACAGTAAATGTGATGATAGATCATGTGAACTAAAATAAAATAAATAACATCCACTAATTACACTGTGCTTCTCTTCCACATAACAGCAACTTAAAGTACTGCCTACTCATATAAAGGAGATTTCGCGCTATATTCCAAATTTGGCGCCCCAAAGTAATTCTGCCATTGAAGAGAACTAGCAACTCACCTCTATTGTATTTGTTTCGTCTAGAATGTACGGAAACAAGTGGTTCGTATCGATTTTCTTCATATACCAATGCCTAATCACTTGTAAACTTACTTCGCTTTAGATGTCTACTCGTAAAGGTAAGTCAGTGGATAGTCTAAAGGCTCTTGAGAATTGCTTAAACGAGTTAGTCGACGCTGATGAAGCAGTTGTACGAGAAGCTCTCTCCGCTGGCGATAATCTAAACAACTTCTCTGGTAAGTGGTGTCCACTTCATGGATTTTATTGGTCCCACGGTGGATTTGTTCTTTGTTGAGTTTCAGCTCAAGTTAAAGATGAGCTGAACGATGCTCATCGAACTGCTGTTCGTGAATGCATTCAGAATGCAGATAAGTTAACCGATCTTCATAATCAGATACTTGCTTGCGATCAAGTGTTTGAGGTATGCTTTGTCGCTTTCTTGAAAGGATAAAGCTCTCGGCGTCGATCAGTTCCTGAGGGATGCGCCATGCATTCGACATCATTAAACATCGTTCGAGGCATATCTGGCCTTTACAATGACTCACGGTGGTTCACCGATGTATAGAGCCAGTGCTGCTATCCTTCCAGGCAAGTCTGCTATCAATTTACTGAGCCCGTATGGACAGAAGGCTTGTTAGAGCCTGCGGTGCGGGGCCCTTGTGTATTGTAGAGTGCCTTCGACCACTGCGGTACACCCATTGTTTACTATTCTTTCATAAATATGCTTTGACATTTGTTTGTGAACCGATCTTTTCACATAGAATTTATTACATCTTAACATCTTTTTTGTTTGCTTGAATACTTCAGTGATCTCTCTTTAATGAATCATAAGAAATCCTACAAGCACAGTACATTGTCCGTTCCACTGTTAATCTGCTGGTTGGGCAAGACTTTCCCCAGATTCTCGAAAGTCGTGCTCGGACGTTCCCAGGTCGTGACCACTTTCCAACTAGCACTTGTATTGTTACCAGTAAGGTAGTGATTCCTGGAACTAGTTTACTCTTAGCTGGGCTTCTAAATGGAGATTTCGAACTCCTTCTTAGCTTAGGAGATCCTTCTGAGGTCAACTGTTCGTCGTAGTTGTAAACCTACCAAAATTCTCCGGCCACAATTAGGTAGTAAGGCAATGAAGGACTACTACTTGCTACTCGTCTACATAGTGTACTTGAGATGCTCTAATACACGTGCAAAGAAGTTGTCTTCTTGAGGTAAAATTTAAGAATTCTTTGAGAAATTTAGGTTTTTCTTTTCAACATTTGTCATGCTGGTTTAGTTAGCAACACCTGTCAAGGTGTAATGTTATTAGTGAATGTAATCGCAACTGAACTTATTTTATTTAAACTACCTTTATTGTTCTCGTCTGTAGGAGTTCTGCAAAAACTTTTATAGGCAGAAGGGTGATGGGAACTGTTTTCCTCTGTGAGATAGGCTTTTTTGCATCAGCGGACCGCGCCTTTCACAGATGAGGTCACTTTGTTTGAGAAAGGTGCGGTCCACTATTCTAAATAAACGTTCATCACCTGTTACATATAATTCCACAAACGGCCATTTAGCGCATTTGAGCTATCACGCTCTGCTTGATCAGAAGGGCACGAGGAGTAGTATGTCTAGAAAGCGGTTCTGATTTAACTTGGAGACGACCAAATAGCATCTCGATTTATTGACAGCCTTAAAGAAGGCTATTACAGAGCTTTATTATAACACTTCGTGCCTTCGCGTACTAAATCACTGAAAAGAATACTATCAAGTTTTACATAACAAGCCCTTTTTTGAACTGTTTTTGCAGACGGATACTTTTGCTAGCTGGTGAGATTTTGCCGTAAGGACTAGCTCAATTGTCATTCTCCGTTCCTGGCACAGATAAATTTATGAAACAAGATAGGAAATAGTTAACTAAGGGAATAAATCAGCAAGTGAACGGTTGTAAAATATGGTGAAAGTTCGACAAACCAAATCAAATTCGTCCAAAACAATTTGAAACTAAGTTTTGTGAAACGAATTTGAACGAGCAATTTATCCAACTGAATATCCATTCAAACACATTCCAAGAATAATGGCGTTTTTCCCAACTGCATGTGTATCGGAGACGCCATGCGACATACGTGGCTTCGATCTCTTGCCGCCAAGCCTTCCATCACTCCGGAATCGGCAAATTGTAACCAGACTTGTCTTGAAATATAACATGACTTACTCGAGTTATCGGTAGGCCAGCCAGAGTCATTGTATAAACCAGATATGCATTCAGTCACCTCTAACGATGCTTAATGAAGTCGTTTGAATAGCGCATCCTTCAGAGATTCATCAACTCCGAGAGTTCTATCCTTTTTTTTTTATTTGTCTCCCACTTGTTTACTTTTGGCAAACAACGTAGTGTGTCGCAAAAAAAAAGAATACGTATGTAGTCTAGTACTAAGCGTTTGGTACTAATGATCTTACCTTTAGGTTTCTATAAAATGCCTTAATTTTAGGGTGGTTATTTGGGAAAGATTAAATTTGAACGTTGAACGCGTTAGTTAGAGGTGATTTTAATTTGACTATGTAGACAACCAAGTTGTTCGCTTTCAAATGCTTTACAAGCAGATTGGTTAAACATGCTAACACAAGTTATCCGCGCTTAGGAGATATGTTTTTCACACAGACTACGTACTCTTTTTTCAGCGCTTAGAAAAGATGCTTCTTGGATTCCAAGACGACCTTGGAACTATTAGTCAAGATATGAAACGGCTACAGGACGAATCAGTGTCTATAAACCAGGTGACCATTTTTATCATGGTCCTACTCCATGAATATCTTACTATTTCTAATCTTATTGAAGGAGTTAGATAATCGTCAAAAGGTGCGCAGTGAACTAAGTCAGTTCGTCGATGACATCATTGTACCACAAAATATGATAAAGTGAGTGGTTTTTAGTTTAAACTGTTGCTGTTTCTTTTTTCTATTCGGAAATATGATCCTAGATAGGCCTGATAAATGATCTTTATTTCCGGCTAACATTTCGAAGTCTTCTTCATCAGAGCCAATGATCGGAGTCAATAGTCCGCAGTTGACGGTACTGGACTGGATCAGCTGTGGACTATCGAGTCAGATCGTCGGCTCTGATGAAGACGAAGATATCGAAACGTTAGCCGAAAACAAGGATTATTTATCAACCTCGTGTAAGCTCATCAAAGAAAAAATAGATATTGGTTAGTCATACCGAAGTTAAAGGAAAGTTGGTTTGGAAACATTATGATCCTAGAATTATCATGGAGTCTGATGTAAATGAACGTTCTTTTCTTGAACAATTACACGAACTTCAACATAAGATCAACTTCGTCAAGGCTCAGGAATTCAAAGATGCCCGTTCAGTTTATGATGTTCTCGGTGTTTTGGAGAGTCTCAAGTTTAAGGCATGCTTTACATACGCTTTTGATCTAAATTATTCACACTTCACATTTCTTTTTTCAGGCCATTGAAAAGATTCGAGAATGGGTTCTTACAAAGATTTACATGTTTCGAAAGCCTTTATCCAATTACCAAATTCCGCAGCATCAGTTACTCAAGTATCGCTTTTTTTACGAATTTTTATATGGGAACGAAATCAATATTGCTCAAGAGGTTGATACAAATCTATTTTTTCTGTAGTTTCGTATGTTAAGTTTCTCATGTACTATAACGATTGACGTCTGCAGGTTCAAGAGGAATACGTTGATACGATTAGCAAGATGTTTTTCTCGTATTTCAAGGTCTATGTTGTGCGTCTATTTAAGTTATTGGTTAGTTTATTAGCATGGTTTTTGTTCCATTTGTTCTAATATTATCGGTAAATTTCCCTCACAGTGCTTTACTACCTAATCTTGGTTAGAAAGGGGATTCTTAGGGGTCGAAATGTGATGCCCAACGGGGCTTAATATCGTGGCGGAATTTTTCAAGCTTACGATTTCGATATGTCCACCCAGTAGCGCAGCTGAATTTAACTCAATACCGTGGATCAGAGCTTTCATGATGACAAAATAGACAGAAAAGTAAAATTCTCCTCAATCCACTAGGATAGCTGAAAGCCTGGAGACGACTTTAAAGCGGACTCGCTTGACTTGCTCGAGATTGCAGGGAAATTGGCAAAATCCATATTTTTACCAGAAACAAACAATCTCAGCACCTTGTACACAGGGTTGTCACGTCTGTGACGTCGAACGAAACACTAGTGGACTAGCTATCAAGTCTCGTCTTACGTCAAAGTCATCAGAAACGGATTAGAAGGCATTAATAATATGCTACACGAAAAGACAACCAAAAGATGCTGCCTCCGTGATATGACCATGTGCCATGTTTATATCGTGGATCCACCTCAGCAGCGATACCCATTCAGACGCATACAGGAAAACAACTGTTGCCGACATTTGCCCAGAAAGAAAAAGACGTGTAACAAGAGTATTGTGAACGGAACGGTTTTCCCACATTAGTTGTGAATTAAAGGGACCGACCGAACACATGAGCTGTTCCTCGAAAGGCGTAAAAGCTGCACAGAACCTCACCTGTTTATTTAAGCGCAGATCTCAATCACACCTATGCTAAATACTTGCTCGAGAAGAAAAAAACTAGATCCACTGAAGCATTGTTAATAAACACTGGATGTTAAAGGTCTTTCAGGATTGCTCGCAAATATACAGGAGGAAGCAGTCTTAAACACCTTAGAACAAGAAAAATTGCACAATGGAGAAAAGCTTTCTGAACCCTAGATTACAAGATTCGATCAACAGTGGCAGACCAATAACAAGAATTTTCTCAAATGGTTTAATTTAAACTAGGAGTCAGGAACTAAACTCACTCTTTGCAACCCGTAGTGTAATATGTTTCCCAATTTTTACTGCAGTTACGCGTAAATCGGCGGAAGAGCTACCAATAATTTATGGTGCAGAGGTAAAAAAATCAAGACATATAGATCTGAACGAGATCGTGCAACTGTCACACAAAAAGGCATACTGCTTTATTCGAACTTTCGAAAATTACATTGCCTTCGAGATACGAACCAATATATTTCGAACGTGAAACGTAGATGGGCAGGACGTATAATGATTAACGACAGGATATGAAGAATAGTGGAATTGACTCCATTAGTATGCAAGCATTTTTTTGGGCGATAATCTACAAAATGGACGGGCGTATTCGTGCTATCCGCTGTGGTTGCAGCAGAGCACCAGATGGACTACTGTAACAGAGGGAATGGGATGAAAAGACGAAACTTTCAGCATTCATTAATCTTCAAGGGACACACTGCGAATTCGACTTCTATGAGTACCGCAGAGGTGATTGATGCACACCTGGCCCATACAGTGAATGGCGATGACCTACGGATGTATCAAATCTGTATTTTAGTCGTTGCAGACAAGTATGGTACCAATGTGCCGACCCCGATGTGATGGGACGCTTATTGAACGAGGGGCCCTGTGTGAAATCAGCCGCTGATTCGTGGTACCAATGTGCCGACCCCGATGTGATGGAACGCTTATTGAACGAGGGGCCCTGTGTGAAATCAGCCGCTGATTCAGAGTGTATTGTAGCCACTGCGCCACATGAGGCCAATGTGGAGTAAACAATTAGAAAATGTGTTGCCCGCATGACTCCTGGAAGATGCTGATGTCTTCCAGAATATTTTGAAGGCGAGTTCATAATCCTACTTCTCATACATTCTAACAAACCTATTTCAGATGTCAGATGCAGCTTCGAAAGACGATTTGTTGGGAACAGAACACGCTGTTAAATCCAGCGGGATTTCTACTTTGTTCGCTGCTAAACCCCAAGTTGGTGTGAAGTGCATAAAAGTACTATGTTTTCATAACTTAGGACGCTTTTCAGTATAGAAACAAGGCGACAGTGTTTTCTTTGGGCTCTCGGCAACACATACTTACACATGACTTCTTGAATCCGCTTATTGTCCCACACGCAGCTCAAGAAGCCAATCAGAAGGCATGCTACCACGTTCTGATGCGCATTTTGCGTTAGTGATGACATCGATAACGACTATGAGCAATGTTCTTTTCAGTTCCAGTTCGAGGCACTATTCCGCTCAATTCATCTTGCATTTGTGGATCACTGCAGTCATGAATTCTTGTTCCTTACTGATTTTTTCATGGTATCAGGCCAAGCAGCCATAGATCTTCACTCAAAGGTATGCATGCAGACTACACTAGATTTTTGACTATTTGTTTACTGTTACTTACACTCTAGTTCATCATTATCAATTCAGAAGTTTATGGATAACGCCGGTACTTGTTCTTTTTCACTTTTCATAAATTAATATTTGTTTAAATGGATTTACTTCAAAGGTTATGGGCAGGACGATGGCCCATCTGGTTCGAGCCTTCGATGAAAAGATCGCGTTGAATTTTGACTGCATAAGTCTGCATCTATGCCTCTGCCTCTGCGATAAATTTCATCGTTTGTTGAGTGAAAGGGAGACTCCACCGATGAGCGGGTAAATCTCAGCACTTCTTCATCATGCACGGTAGATTCTTATTTAATTTGAAAAGCGTTCTACTCAAACCGCATTACAATCCTGTACTCTCCAATCACAGTCCTTGGAAATGAGTTTTTGTAGCTATTGGGAAGCAATCTCAAACCAGTTGTGGACGAGGCTAGCCCAAGTTATGCAAATGCATAACGATAGCGTGAAAAATATTGATGTGCGGCACATGCAGACTCCCGTTGATACGCGGCCACACTACGTAGGGGTTAAAGTTCTTGCCGTTTTCTTTCCTTTCTTCTTTCTTTTTCGAATTTTTATTTTTCTTTTTTTAATTAGTATGGTGATCAAATGTAGTCTTGTTATCCAGTGTATGTTTCTTAGTTCACTAATTTATTACGAACAACTGAATATTGCTTCTTGTTTAGTGAGCGATATTTTAGATTGTAAGAAGATATGCAGAGCTAACAAGTGGTTTTCTCGTTATTACAGAGACTACTGGACGAGAGGTAGGTTTGTCTTTCTTCTTCCTTCCTTTCTTCATTCCATACAAAAATTTAGTCTATGTTCTTCTCAGGTAGGAAAAAGAATGGAAGCAATTCTGGAATCATGTGAGGACGCTGTAGAACAACTTCTTCTTCGAATGTCATCCAGCCTTTCTTCTCCAAAAGACCGACTAGTTTTCCTCATAAACAATTACGATCTTATCCTCAGTGTTATTGATGTACGTTCTATTGACTCGCCTCAATATTCTTTTTAGAGCTTTTTATCTTCTCACTGTGTAATGAAGTCATCTATAACGAATCGTCTCTCTGATACGTCTACAAATTGTTACCTCTTATAATATCATCGTCATAGCTTATTTCTCTTAGGAGCGAGTTGTTCAAGAGAGCCGTATCCACTCAATCATTCGTGAATTGGAGCAAAAAGCTATTGGAGACTTCGTCGAGGTCCTCATTTTCTTTCCTTCACCGGATTATTTTGAAACATAAATTAATCACCTTTTTCAGGTAACATTACAACCACACTTCTCACAAATGCTTTCTTTTGTTACTGAATGTGAACCTTTAGTTCAACAGGGCCATACCCAATTACTCGTTCGATATAACGGTTAGTACGACCGCCATTGCTAACTCAAACTTATGTATCTTGATAGTGATTTCTTATGGTGATTAATGTTGTTGAAGACAAGCTGACAGCAGTGATACAATCATTCTCTGCTAATTGGCGGCGTTCAATTGATACGATAAATGGGGAAGTGGTGAAGTCGTTCACAAACTTCAAAAATGGTACAAACATCCTCCAGGTAACTTTTAAGAACCGTATAGCATAATGTCATGATTTCTCGTTTTTGTATAATATCTATTTTACTTTTTTTCTACCCGTTAATGGGTGATTGCGGATAGAACCTGTAGGTCAGTAACTGAACGAAAAGCGAAACGAAGCACTCCCATGGTGTGGTGGTGAAAGCGGTAACCCTCGCAAAATAGCATGGTCGGTCCCCACCGCAGACACCAGCTGCCGGAGTATTGCAAATACTGCATCATCATTATGAATAGCATAGTTGAGAATCTACTTAAATTAATTTCCAGGCGGTGTTCACGCACTTAGTTCAATATGTGCAGAGGTTCTCAAAGTTGGTATCGCATGAGATTTTTCGCGACAACCCTGCACGTAACGATATGGTTAACATTCACCATATATTGGTAGAGCTTAAAAAGTATAAGCCAGTCTACTGAAACTAGTTCAAATTCTAAACTTGTTTATTAGCCATCGAATGGGGATCTATTTCTTTCCTTTCCAACGTCATAAAACTTCATTATACGTTTCTCCTTTAATTTGACAAATTAATAGTTCTCACAACGTAAATATTTTGCTAAAAATGTATCTGGTTATCTGGTTGTAGAACTGATCCACGCGTAACGTCTTGAGCCTTGTGAATAATTTCGATCCACCGAAATCCACCTTGATCTCTCTTATTCATGCAGATGTACTCGAAAGGATAAATAAATCAATATTTCACTCGATGTGATCTCTTACATGAAAGACTACTTGTTAATTTAGCACACATTAACAGTCGACGAACTGAGATATTTCATTATTAAATTTATTAGGATACAATAGCTGACGTTTCGGCGGTTTTGCCTTCTTCAGAGCGTGGAAAAGTAAAATTGAGATGCGATCTACTCAGCCAAACACTTTCATAACCCTACCAGATAAAACTTATCAAATAAATTTGTATCGCATAAGAAACAGCTTCGTTTAAACACCTGCCATTTATTTCTTGTAAGTATCTAAATTAGTTGGTGGATAGCAGCCGCACAGAGTAATACATGGGCGAGGACTGTGCCTGTGTCAGGCCCTTGGATTAGCCTGATGTATGGCGCCAGGTCACGCGTGATGACAAGACACTCCTCCTTGCGGTTCATTTATCGTTTTATCTGCTAAGGTCATGAAAGTGCTTAGCTGAGTAGATCGCATCTCAGTTTGACCTTTCCAGGCTCTGGAGAAGGCGAAACCGCCGAAACGTCAGCTATTGTATCCTAATAAATTTTATAATAACAACCTGGTGTATGCTTATTGAAGAAAACATCGAATTATCAATCAATACCGAGGTTAACAGAAAATCGGTCTTGGCAATTGAAATATTCCAGTTGTTCTCTTTTTTTACAGAAATCGCGAGGTTGTTACTCAGCACATTTTTACTTCCTTATAAATATAACACATATAACGCAACGGTAGCTGATGTTTCAGCAGTATCGCCTTCTTCAGAACCTGGAATGGTACACTAATATGTAATTTACTAGGTCAACCACTTCAACAACGCGAACAGAGAGATGAAAGTCTGAACAATAACTACACGATCACCGGCTTCTCGAAAAACCCGTTTTTTTTTTACTGCCTTCCACCAAGGGAGAACAGCCGCTTAGAGTCGCATATAGTTGACTGCTGCACCACACCACACCAAAAACTAATTCTGAGATATGGGGCTAGATCATGTGTTATCTCAGAGTATCCTTCCCTGCTCTTCATTCTCGGATTTTTGGAATTTATCCAAAATGCCTCGAGAAATTTGCGCGTTAGTGTTCTAGTCTCCGTGCGATGATAGCGGGACTAGCATTACCTCGACCGACACCTAATATCGTAGACATAGAGATCAGATGTATCGCTTTTTACACAAATTAGACCATGGTGGAACTGAGAACTGTTTTCAGTCTCTACTAATCTCGTTAAGTTCCACTATAATACTACGATATTAGGTGTCGGTCGAGGTTATGATTCCCCGTTCATTTCCTTTCTTCACACCCTTCACACACAAAGAGGGCGCTTGTGAGAAACATGTTTCGAACAGCCACCTCTGTGTGCATAGGTAGGGAGCTAAAGAAAGAATCGCGCAACTTGGCTCAGGAAATAGCCATCTCCAATTTCTACGAAATTAACCCCACGAGATAAGTTTAGAAGGAAAGCGACGCCCCAAAACGAACGGTTTCGCCGAAACAAAATCCCGTTTATCTTGTCCTTTATTATCGATGAAATAAATATAGCAATAAAGCGATGCTTAAGAATGGCAGATCTAGAGGAATCGGTTGCGATAATCAAAATACTACGGAAACCTTCGTTGCCAGTTAGTTAGTAACCACCTATACAACCGTCTATGTGAAAAACAAAATTGCGTAATTTGCCCATCTGGCAATGACGGTGATTGCATATGTTCAAGTACGATATACCTAATCTCTTGTAACGATTGCGGAGACGAATATACGAAACGACCAGACCTTTACGTATCCGCATAAAAGAACACGCAGACGGTAAACGAAAAGCAAGACAAAGCAAGCCACTAGGGAATACATAGAATACAAAAGCATAGCGAAGAAGATTTTTACGTAAAAGTCGCTATCCTCGCACGAGATGCTAAAACACCAATGCACAAATTTCTCGAGGCTTTGTGGATAAATGCCGAGAATGAATACCAGGAAAGAATGCCCTGAGAAAACACGTGATCTAGCTTCGTATGCTAGAATTGGTTTTTGATGTGGGATTGTGCGGTAATCGACCATATGCGACTCTAAGCGGCTGTTCTCCTTTGGTGGAAGGCGGTAAAAAACGGTGAGTTTTTCGAGAAGCCGGTGATGGTGTAATTATTGTTCAGGCCTTCATCTTTCTGTTCGTGTTGTTGAAGTGTTTGACCTAGTAAATTACATATTAGTGTACCCTTCCAGGCTCTAAAGGTGATACCGCCGAAACGTCAGCTACTGTTGCGTTCTATGTGTTATATTTGTAAGAAAGTAAAGATGTGCTGAGTAACAACCTTGCGATTGCTGTAAAAAAGAGAACAATAGATTTATAATTTAATGCCGAGGTTAATAGAAGGTCGATCCTGAGAACTGAAATATTTTATTTCCAGTTGTACAGGAATGCCTGTTCATAAAGTTATAGTGGAACCCACTTTACAAGGAATAATATATGTACAGCATTACGATATCTATGTTGCTCCTAACCCTACAACTCTGAGGTCTAATTCAGTGGTGCAGCTTGCAGTCAGCCGATACCAGCTTTTAGGCGCATACACAATAAATTGAAGTGAATTCGTGACGGCTAATCTGCCATGCCACGCACGAGTCATATGTGCCTTTCTCATCAGCAATAGCTACCCGAGCTATTCGGTCGGTACAAAAAGAAATAGTTGTGGACGCATTCGCAACCTATGGACATATCAGCACCATCTGCATCTATGGTACCCTGGAACCATTGTACCCTTCTCAAGATAGTCTGACTCACGGCGAACAAATTTGTCTTAGAGACACTTCTTCGCTTATAGCATTTAGTGAAGACTTTATAGCTGGTACTAATTGAATAGTAGTTGCTCGCATGAATAGGTTTTGTTGGACAAGCTATCGAATGTAATCCAAAAACCCAGGAAAATAAATTGATTCACAAGGACGGATCATTCTCAGTCATGTACTAATGGAAATCAGCATACGTCTGACTCTGTGTTAAAGATCTTTGCGCATAATGCACCCATATTCAAAGGGAAATGGTAGACAAGCGTCGAACGCGGCCATCCTAATGGAAGAGCACTCGGTTGCGTATCCTGAAGATAGGACTTTTATTTCATATAATAAAAACTAAACAATTAATTGCAACGAGTCATATCTACTGGCTGAATAAGAGTAAATTAGTAAAGTTTCCGAACAAGATTACTAATTGAATAGTAGTTGGTCGCATGAATAGGTTTTGTTGGACAAGCTATCGACTGTAATCCAAAAACCCAGGAAAACAAATTGATTCACAAGAACGGATCATTGTCAGTCATGTACTAATGGAAATCAGCATACGTCAGACTCTGTGTTAAAGATCTTTGCGCATAATGCACCCATATTCAAAGGGAAATGGTAGACAAGCGTCGAACGCGGCCATCCTAATGGAAGAGCACTCGGTTGCGTATCCTGAAGATAGGACTTTTATTTCATATAATAAAAACTAAACAATTAATTGCAACGAGTCATATCTACTGGCTGAATAAGAGTAAATTAGTAAAGTTTCCGAACAAGATAAAGTATTTGGTTAGCAGATGCAGGATTGTTCAAGTAACTTATTATCGGGACACAAACAATGCCTCAGGCTCAGCTTAGGGTATAAAGTGTTGGGCGTTGATCTTGGCTGAGCAATGCAATAGGCGCTATTACTCATCGTCAACGTAACTGAACGCATATTTGACCCATACAATATGGATGTATGACGTGGTTGTTTTTATCCTCCCAGACAGGTGTGCCATTAATTTATTTACTCAATCTCTTGGGACAAAAGGCTTGATTACCATGTGTTTGTATTTCGAGGTATCTCTAACCACTAGGTACACGCGCTCTGACAAGTGCGCAGTTTCGCGAAGTATTGTTTCAGTACTAACTGATGTTCCTTAAAGTTGAGGAGATCACAATAAAATGCACTCACGTTAAACGTTACAGCACGAAACCGCTTGTTAATACTGTTTAAAGTGAAGAATTCCTGATTCATGAGGTCATGAGCATACACGACACTTCTGCACGTAGTGCTTCGAGACTTCACAGCTTCAATATGAGACGGTGTAAAAGTGACGACAATTTGGTAAGCCTACAAGAAAGGTGGTTTGAAGTATAACACATTTAACTAGGCAGTCCAGGTTCTAACCTTTGCAAATGCTTCTTCCACACTTGATGTTATGTTTGCATCAATGTCCAAAGTTGATATGTCAACCATATGAAATCCGCGTTGCGTAGCATGTTGCCTTTAATTACAATATTATCATGAATTCAAACTTGAAACGAAAATATGAATTAATGAAGTGCATTCTTAGCGCTCATCCTTAGCTGGCTCTTCTGAGCTCCATAATTATTCTAATTAACTCGTACAACACAACGTGTACTGTTCTGGCTCTAGTCAGCGTTCTTCACGAGAAGCCTAGAAGAATGGTATAACGCTCAACAACTCCCCAAAGCGAGCAGAACCCACTGGGCTACTCTTACACACAACAGGGCAAAATGGAAAATTTACTGGCATCCGTTCGAGTCACTCGACGACCAAAGGCACGACAAGGTATACAGGTGATCCAAGAGAACTCATTCAACAAACAGCTATCTGTCAAGAACGAGTCCAAATGGACCAAGTGATTACACTCATACAGAATGATGACAGCGTTGTGGAGATAGTAAAACTGAGAACAAATTCTTTAAATGTAACCACAATAAGAGAAAATTTCAAATACTCTGATGAAAGTAGGTATTTTTTCATTTGCAAAGAAGTAATCATTTGCTCCTAAGCCACAGATTCATAAGTTACTTCGAATCTATGAAATATCCTCCGTTATTTTCATTCCTTCTCCACTCCTTTGACATTTTATACTCCACAACTGGAGAATAGACATCACCACTGTCCTAATAACTATCTTTTGCCTAATAAGCCTCAGAATAGGTATACAAATATTCCTTTTATGAAGATTCCGCCTTGAAGAACAACTTTTCGAAGGCTATGATAGATGATCGCTGAAGCTGGTTTCCTCGTCAATACAAGTTTGCCGAAATATATTGATTCTTTTTAAAGACTAATAATGTGAATGGGGCAGACTTTGGCCAGGCTGTCCTCGGGATTCCAGTAAACCACAATGGCATAACAAGCAAATCTCCAAAAAATGGTGATTATGCTGGGACCTGCACAACTAGTGATGACAGGCCGTTCAAGTATCTAGTATCAAGTAATGGCATGAGCAGGTCAACCGGTGCTGAAAATTTCAGTATTGAAAAGGTCTGCAAACTTTGCTCCGTATGTCGGCAACCTTTGCTACGATAGAGACGATTTTGAAAGATTTTAAATGAACATTTATACAGAGCAACACACATCCAAGAATGTCACTGCGACCAGCATCAATGAATGAAAGAATGAGAACAAATCTGGCAACGGATGAAATTAATATGAGTGCCCTCGATTTATGACAACGTCATAAACTATCCATGGTCAGGTCAGACTTACAGAACTCCTCATCCACGACCATAGATATGAAACTAACATTACTATTGCTACAACATGACCCCATCCTAAAAACATTCCTGAAATACTTATTGACGCACTAGTTTGATCCTTCACACTCCAGCAGTGCGAAAAAGTACATTGGATGCAAAGAACTTCTGCAAAAACAGTCGGCGAAACAGTATTGATCACCTGTATCACCTGCAGACCCGTTGATCGTCGAGTGAATCGAGCGGGCGCCAGCAAATCTTCCACTTTTCCTGTCGTGTACAAGAGTAGCACAGTGGGTTCTGCTCGCTCTAGGGACTCGTCGAGCATCACATCTTTCTTCTAGGCTCCTCGTGAAGAACTCTGACCATCGGGTCGGTGGTCTTCCTGCAGTACGTTTGACATCCCGAGGAATCCAGTCACTAACAGCGCTTGTCCATCGGTTATCATTCATACGCATTACGTGTCCGGCATCTTTGATTTTTCATCGTTGGCGCAGGTCGGATCTTCGTATCCCTTCCTTTACTTGTGTAAACGGGATACTAGCTCGTCCTTTCGACTGCGCGTTCGATAAGGCTGAGTGATCTTTCATCTTGCATACCCACCGACCAGGTTTTTGACGCATACGTTAGGGCAGGAAGCACCGCTAAGTCGAAAAGGTAGGCACGGAGTCGGGTATTTTTTGTTCTCTTCACTACATCCTTGATGCTCTTGAAAGTTCCCCGAGCCGCTCGTTTCCTTCTGCTCAGTTCTTGGGCTAAATCGATCATCATATTCCAATCTAGACAGGCATAATTGAAGCATTCGGAGATACTCGTTCCGTTGAGTGTGAATAGGGTATACGAAACCAAACCGTTTCTCATGAGCATCTTTTTTGCGAGATTGAGTCGAAGACCAATCTTTCCACAGGCTTTATCAAAGTCGGCAAGCATACGTTCCGCCTAGCTAATGTTTTGTATTATAAGGACGATGTCATCAGCAAAGCGAAGATGATGTAACTGCCGACTATCGATTTTCATTTCCATATTATCCCATTCCAATGTTCGCGTAACGTTCTCGAGGGTGGCGGTAAATAATTTTAACGAGATGGTATCGCCTTCAAAACCCTTTTTTGACGTCAATGCTAATATCGTTGTAGAATGGTGATATATTAGTTGTGAAATTTTTATAAAGCTCACAGAGAACCTTCGCATACTGAATGGGACTCCTTGAATATTAAAAGATTCGATGACTGTTTTAATCACAATTGAGTCAAAGGCCTTCTTTAAATCGATGAAAGTGAAATAGAGCCGTCTTTTGTACCTCTCGCGATACTTCAATGAGCCTTGTTGTCGTGTGGATGTGGTCCACCGTACTAAATCCTTTTCGAAACCCTGCGTGACTGGCGAAGCTTCGGTAGGCGTTGCGAATGCTTTTTTCAGCCTCTGCAACTTCGATCATTACTGCTGCTCTTCTCTCTTTAAGATGCTTTATCGCCTGTCTGCATTATTTTGCAAGTTCGGATGCTAGTTCGTGTTTGCCTGCAGATCGCGCGATTCCATGCTGACGTATTAGCTCGAGTGTTTCTGTTCTGGAGACAGACGTCTCTTGGTGACTTTAGAAATCTCACCTTTTATAGTGCTAACGTGAAGATGTTGAATGAGCCGATCGTATTCCTCGTCGATGTTGTTGACAACGGCATCTTACCTACAGCCGACTAATAAATTGAATAAGTCCCCGTTTACGGTTGTTCTGGGACTTCGGTTTTTGAATTTAGCGGCCTTTTCTTCTTTCCGCTAGAAATAAAATTTAGCACGAAGGAGATGGTGGTCTGATCCGGTGTAAAATTTTGGGACAAGAGCGACATCGATGAGCAAAACCTTCGATTTACTATGATGTGGTCTATTTCGTTATGGTACTCTCTATAGGGAGACTCACACGTCCAGCGTTGAGAGTGGGCTTCTAGAATTGCGAGTTACCATGGATGGTCTTGGTCGCCATGATAGCGGCTCACCCTGTTCGTTCCACTCTAGTCCGTGGATTCCAATTTGACGTTCTTCTTGGTCCAATCTTGGCACTGAAATCGCCAATGATAACCTTGAATAATGTATGGTCTTCTCCGTAGAACTTCTCAAAGTCCATGTAGAACGCTTCGACTTCTTCTTCGTTGTAGTTTGATGACAGCGCGTAAACGACGAAGATTGTCAAGGCCGGTATTGATCCACATCTTTTTAATCGTAGACATAGACAAACTCGTGTTGACGAGAACGCCGACACCGCCTACGCCTCTATTGTCGCATGTTCCGCGCAACAGTTCTTCTCCAGTGTCATAGATGGTGTTGAATGGGTGGCGTCGCCTCGTCTCGGCCAGGCCGATGACGTCGTACCACATCAATTTGCTCGCATGAGCTAGTCTTCTATCGAGGAATCGGACGCAAGTGTACGTGCATTGTAGGTACAGATCGTCACCATAGTTCTCGTCACAGAATTGATCAAGAGATGGAATTGGTGTCTCATAAAGAATTTTGGACCAAAAAGGATACACATGATAGAGGCTGAGGAAGAAAACGGCCTCAGGAAAGAAAAATTTGTAGAAGTCTCTTACTACGACTACTGAAGGGGCAAAAAAAAAAGACAACTGAAACGTACATCAGATTCTTACGGAACCATTTGAAATCTCGGATCTCTTCAGAACCTTCTTCATAGTGAACGAGAAAAATACCTGCAAAAAATGTTTAATATGAAGTTTTATGAATACAGAAAGGAAGAAATTACGGAGGTGGTGAAGAAGACATATTCCCAAGCAAATAAGTAGAGGATAAAGCTCTCGGTGTTAATCAATCCCTGAGGGATGCGCCATGCATTCGACCTCATTAAGTGTCGTTGGAGGTGACTGAATGCATATCTGGCCTTTACAATGACTCGCGGTGGCCTGCCGATGTATCGAGCCAGTGGTGCTATCCTCCCAGACATATCTGCTACCAATTTGTCAACCTCGGAGGGGTGGAAAGCTTAGTGGCCTATGGGCGGAGACGCTCCCATATTTTTTTTTTACCTTTATTACATTCCCAAGTACTGTCAACAAACTATGACTTTTCATCGTCCGCTATCCACTTTTCTTTTACATTTGTTAAAATGATATGCCAGCTTACTCCTAACAGAATCCATTTTATAACCACCGTAAATCATGGAACTATTCACCAAAGACGTTGAAACGGAATTGATCCCAACATTTTCTGAAGTAACAGAATAAAATTATAGTGATACAAACACGATAGCTTAAATCTGGTACTCACTCTCCAAAGCTCTAGTTAACCTTCCTTTTTGTTCTAGATTTTTCAACGAGTACAACATATCAATTCTTCTACACGCTTGCAGAGCTTCAATAAGATCTTTAAACGGAGTGTCCCGACATTTATTCAGAATTGCTTCCATAGGCCGTGCGTCATTACGTAACGACTGAAATCGGCACATCTTCATGACCACAACCACCTGTTAATATTTCAACATAAATCTCGGGTTAACAAACTTAACAAATATACCTATAAAACACAGCAGAGAATGGCGAAACGAAGGACCCACATGGTGCGGTGATGAACGCGTTAGCCCCCGGAAAAGGCAACAGCGTGCTAGGTCCGTTTTGCAAATGTCTCAGCATTATTGTGTTTGTATTTGAGAACTAATGAGTTAAAAGTATCGAATCATTCAGACTATTCTTTCTGGTAAATGACGACTTCACAATGCCTACAATACCCACCAAGCATTACACTGAAGTCGTAACCTTTCCATGTACAATCGATCACAATAAAGAAGTTTGTTGCGAAACGTGGGAATTGCTAAATCACTTACCATAATTTCATGATCGGAAATCTCAAGGTGAATACCAATCGAATCCCAATTTTTCAGTGATCCATAAGAAGGCATACTGAGATGAGAACTCAACAAAGCTAGAGCTTCGTTGCTAAGATTGCCTATTCTGAAATGGAATCTCGCAGTGGAGAACTATGGAAGCCAACCAGATGTTACAGATGTTACAGGCTAATATTTGGTAGGCTAGCCTGAAGTCTCAGAATGCACTCAAAACAAAGCGGACTTCGAAAGGAAAAGTTGGATACGAGGACAAAAGTAACCACGTATCACTAAGCTGGCATCAAACCACCACGGGACAACTAAATAAGATAACATAGCACGGAAAGCACTTGAAAACGTAGTCAGGAATTAAGACCTTAAATAACCTCAATTTGTCGACACTGGAAAGTCGCACTTCCTCAATACGCAGGGGCGGCCGTATCCATGGACCAACTTTTCTCGTTCTTAATTCTTTAGCACCAATCTCCTGAAGCGAACAATTGCGTCCACGCACTTCTTTTTGATTCAGTTCCAATTCCAGAGCGACTAACCCGATCTACATCATCATCAATTTCAATAGTAACACCATCATCAGTGATAGTAGAATTGGGACAGTCATTCTCCATTACTGCATCGGCTCAAATCTTACGTCCTCCATTTTTTAAAAATAACATTCTAAAAGATCTTATGCCAATGAAGGAAACAGAGCACTTTAATAGAATTCTATACAGAAGAGAACGGGTAGAAATATCTGTCTTTGAAAAGATGGATAATACTGAACGTCATGCACATATTTCTACCAGATGTATGCTTTCTTACAAGGACGTCTCTACCTCTAGCAAGAAAATTTCTAAAGGTTGTCAAACAATTCATTAAATAATATAGACAAATGATAGGACTATGGAACGATGAAATCATCAACATGCGCTGAAACACAACAACGTAAAAGTGTAAAACATTTTTAAAACTATGAACATCAGTAAAGTTCAAAAAATGAGGTCATTCTTCACAGATTTCTCTTATATGGCAAAGAGATTAATCGCTGGCCAACTTGGATTGTTAACAGATGGGCCGGCTTCACGACTGTTCCTATGAGAAGCTAAGTTGCTCTACCTGGTTCTTCAATCACTCCAGACCCTGGCGAGGAACACCTTGCTACTCTTCACCATATAAAAAGGAACAAAAATGAATAGCTTCATACGAATGGTTTTCTTGCTTCTCGAGTGGAGAGGACTACAAATGGTATAACCGGAAGTATTTTTATAAATCTAAAGCGATCGAGAATTAATGCGCTAGGTACTCTGTAGTCATTTACAAGAAAGGCAAAGCATAAAAACACTTTTAAGGCTACAACACAGTTAATTCAAGGCGGTGCTTAACTTTGTGTAAAAGAAAATCCCTACAAGCCAAAGAATAGGAAAAGAAGAGAATAAAGCAATCTTCAGAAACTAGTAGGAGTTTCTTAAAGACTTCACATATTAGCCCATTAAAGAAATCACTCCTCGTGCTTACTTTGCCACTATAGAAAAAAATTTAAAAACAGATTAACTCATTCCTGACTCCTGGTGAACAACAGTACCTTCATGAAGACATGGAGCAAAAGCAAACGACTGGATAAATTTCAAATAAAGTCAGACAGGAAAAACCCAACTGAAATTCTATGAAACGACCAAAGTTACTCCTGTAGCTCTCTTGCTCTCACTTTCTCTCTTTCTCTCTCTTTCTTTCTTTCTCTTTCTCGTTGACAAATATCTTCCATGGAACGAAGATAGTCACAGGTCACAGGGTATCCACATTTCCACAGAATGCTAAGTATGGAATTTCTGAATAAGCAAGACTGAGAAAAGAGAAGAACATGTTCTAAAAACTTCCTTTGACACATTCAGAGAACAAAGTGGTAACTTTAGTCATCAACGACTGAGATCATTCGCTAATGTGACAAAAACTCCTGAAGTGAATCCCGGCATCTAGTGCTTATTTCCAGCAAGCAGAGGCTGAAAAGAGATAATTGACCCCACTTAAATACTTATAATCTGCACAGATTAAATAAACAAACTGCTATCAAGAAAAGTGAATAAACAAAGACACGCACCGTATCCGTAGTGTGGCCTATGTTCTCATCGATATCGACCACCTTAGGATTATCTACGAGAACTGTGTGTGCGCAATTGACCTGGAGTGGAAGCGGATCAGGTTTTTTTTCTAGAAATTTCAACCATCATAAAGTACGCAAAACAATGAACATACAGATGAAAACAAAGGCTGCATTGTTAACGAATGAATCCCATGCTTGTGGAATATCTTGCGAATTTTTGGAGCTGCCGTATCGAAGGATGCCGGAGTACAAAACTCAATCTAGAAAATAGAAGCAAAGGTGGTAAAGAAATCTGTTGATAGCCGTGACACTTTCAGGTTGTATAAGTTCTTTACTGACTAAGTTCTTCACTAACAATATGCTCATTCCTTCCAATAGTAAACCGCCTCATCGTGGCTGACCGGTGTCCCTGGGTGTCGGACTGCGATCTACAGCGTGGCGATTCTTCCTCCTGGCAGGATATCCCAAGCTGATAAGGAGTCAGGAGTTTTCATCAGGAAGCTCGGATAAGAGTAAACCAATATAAGGATCCACCATCGACGTGGTATCAAACTAGTCCCACGGTGGCATATCCCACTCTCATCCACAAGGGCTGCGAACGGCAGTGGTAGTGACGACCTGGGGCTGACTTTAGCTAGGCTGACCGAAACACTCCAGGAAACAACAATAGCTAAACCATTAAAGCTTGAAAAAACGTAAATAATGCGGGGGACCGCGCAACCAGTGAGGACGGGCCATCCAAGTAACCAAGTAAGCAGTATGCTCGTTTCACAGATTAGCACAGTTTTGCCCTCTAGCTAACATCGAAACAAAGTGCAGACCAAATTTGTTCAATATCGAAAACAAAAGCAATTACAATTCAGAAAAAAATCGTACCTCTGCCGTTGACAAATGACGATTTCCCACTAAAGTCCAAGCACGAACGTCTCTAACTGCGGCAACACCTCTAACCTGTAAAAAAAATCCTTTAAAATAAGTGTTGGACATATCCATTTTGATTGATCAATAAATTGATTGGAGAAAGTTTCTACCATCGGCTATCCGAATACCTTCATGATATCAGCTTTGATATACTCAAGATCTATGAATGGTGGTGTACGACGAAGAATGATCCCTGCAGTTTCTTTCACCAGTGCATAAGCAGAGAAGCAAATAAGTGTAACCAATGTCAGGCTAAAAATAATCGGCGATAAACCAATGTTGGTAAAACATAGATTCGTTTAGAAATAAGCACCAATTGTAGGTTTAGAAACGCACAGCACATTTGTGCTAACAGTTTCCTAAAGAAAAAAAATAGGGCTTAAAACATACCTCAGAGCTGGATCCAAGTAATTACTGATGGGTCCAAGAGCTGCTGGGAAAAATAAAGCAACAGAAGCCGTCACAATTACGAAGAGCGATCCTATAGCATCTGACAAAATATGTAGAAACACACCTCGCATGTTTAGATTTTGTGCATCTGGAACTCTTGGGTTACCTTTTCGGGACCATATTTTCCATTAAAAAAACCACTTACTTGCTTGCTTCTGTTTACGTCTTGCCGCTTCACTGTCAGTGAACTCTTCGATTTCTGCATTTTCATCAAGATTTACCAGTTTCAGAGCAAGATGCTGAAATAAATGCGTTGCATCCGGGAAGTGCAAGCAACAAACACATTCATCATTCAGTGTCATAAACAGCACAAAGCCAAACCAGTCGAGAGATTAAATGTTAGTGGACACAATTCAAAAATCCAACTAACTTGAAACAGCTACGTGATTTACTAAAAATCATTGATAAAGATATTCAGAAAGAATGAAATATCGTGCAGTTCTGGAAAAACAAGTCACGGTGATATAATGGACCAATTTTAGGTAAGTAAATTATAATTAGGTACTCTCGGCTATTACTTGGATACTTGGATAGACCGTCTTCACTGGTTTTGTGGGCACCAGCATAATTTCCACTTTTTCGGAGCTCTGCTGGTTTAGCCATTGTGGTTCCTTGGAGTACCAAGGTCAGCCTAGCCAAAGTCTGGCCCAGGTCGACACCACCACAGGCAATTGCCATCCTTGTGGATCAGAGGAGAGTTGCTAACATGCGACTGGTTTGATATCAAAGCGTTGGTGGATCCTGGCATTAGTTTATTTTTAGCTGGGCTTCCGGGTGGAAACATTGGACGCCTTCTTATCTTGGAACATCCCGCCGAGGGGATGAATCCTCCTGCTGTATATCCCAGCTCGACGCACAGGAAAACTTCTCAGCCACGATGAGGGGGTAAGCCGTCAGGAGGTCACTAGAACCATACAGAAAAAAAACAAGACAGGATATACACAAGAAAATAAGACGCATGCAAAACACACATTTCAAGTTTCAATGAAAGAAAAATAATTGATGAAGACATGCGTAGTACTTACTTGTTTCGATCCACTACCGATAATAAGGGAGAGCTAAAACAAAACACATGACAGAAGGCGAACCAATAACCAATACACTTAACAGTCAAAAAGATCTCGAAAAACTGCACTAGCCACGATTTTTATTTGTAAACAATTACTTTTAATGACAGCAACAAGGCGGGCGGTCTCTTCGAATAGATACGGAGAAAAAACCAAAAATAGGGATCCCCACACTTAAACCAAACGTTTTTTCAAACGGTAAAGTTGGGCCATAAAATTTTTCCAAGCCACGACTATCCCTCCAAAAACGGGGAGGACCACTGGCTATTCTGTTAACTGGACCTTATTCATAATCTTTGTCTCACATTTGTGACGAAATCTATGGCACGGTAGCATTTAAGAAAGACATGAAGAGGCACTAAACATGTTATAATGGAACTACAACGATGTTGAGATATTTACAAAACTATGGACCGCAGGTGTCTATGGTGGGGAACGAACGCGCTATTGTCCTTTACGGGGAGTAACGCGTTCACCACCACTCCATGCGTGTCCGTTTCGCCTGTCTCCTGTCTGGTTAAGATGTTATAATGTCTTCAACCAGAACTAACTACGTAGCAGTGTAGTGCAGTGGTTAGTGATGCTGTTAATTAGGCAGTAAAAGCGCTAGTTCGACTCTGTCCCCAACGCTGTGCTACAATCCAAGTGGGAACACCCTACTCCGGACATCCCAAGACTCCAATAGAAATCGACACGGCCAGCATTCTACGGCATTCATAAAGAAGACGAACTGCTGAAGCAGCAGCGGAAACAATACGAGAAGTGTTCAAAGACTCTGTGGACGATAAACGTGAGGAAAACGAATGGAATGAAAGAAGCGCTCAGATCCACACAATATATGCAATGATGGGTGATTTAAAAAAGAAAACAGTACTTGTGTTCATCTACATGCAACATCAGTTTTCTCCAATTGTGCAAATAGGTTCCGATGACCTACACGAGAGTACAAAGATTGGCAATATTATCTGCGTAGTATCTTGAAGTCGTATTTCTTCAGACATAAACTGCCACTTATACAAAAGCCGTTGTTTCAGTACTCACCCTCTCATGGCTTTTAGTACAACATTCCTCAAAGTGCGGTGTAAAATAGATCCCTGCTCTAAGTTCAAAAAATCAAAACCAATGAGTTTCTGGATACTTAATTATACAGCGTAACATTGATTCCGAAACCATAAAAAATGAAAAAAAGGATAAAAAAGAAGAATGACAGAATGCGACAAAAAAGTAAAGATAGTATAGTAGTCTTATTTACCACCCAACGATTAACCCCCTCATCGTGGCTAAGAGATGTTCCTGGGCGTCGGACGGCGATGTACAGCGGGGGATTCGTCCCCCAGCAGTGTCTCCCAAACTGAGAAAGAGTCTGACGCTTCCATCAGGAAGCTTAGCTAAGAGTAAACTAATACCAGGATCTATTACCGTCCTGGTATCAAAGTCGCATGGTGGAAACCTCCCTCTGATCCACAAGAGCTACGACTGCCTGTCGTGGTGACGACCTGGGGCAGGCTTTGGCCAGACTGTCCTCGGGATTCCAGGGAACCACAATGGCTTAACCATCAAATCTCCGAAAAAAAAATGGTGATTATGTTGGGGCCCGCATAACTAGTGAGGACTGGCTGTTCAAGTAAGTAAGTATCAAGTATTATTTAACTGACATTATGCGAACAGTCTTGATCTATGCGACTGTGCGAACGGCTAGGCCGATTTATAAAAGCTGTGCCAGAGTCCGAGCAGAATTCATCCTCATCTTCATTATGTTCCTCTCCAGATGTATCAACGTTTTCTCCACCCGAATAAGCTAGTGCGGCCTGTTTCGCGTCCGGCTAAAATAAAATTCATAGTAATCGAAAAGCATAAACAAATCCAACTGGTAGTGAAGTCCATGTACATCCATTACGGAGAAGAGAGAAACGCAGTAACCCAGGCAGGTTGCTGTGATACTCTTTCCTTGTTTTCTCCAAAACGAAAGGCCTTCGCATTCCGCTTAGAAGTCAACAGGAAATTATTAGAGTGTCAACGGCTAAGTGACAACTTTACAAGATTTTGGGGAAATGGATGAAAGAATGAATAGTTCATACCAAAATAGGATAAAGAATTCGATACTGACCAAACTATTTATTAAGGATATCGTGAAACGTAACCTTTTTGACGTCATGACTATGTCCTCCACTACCGTGAGAATGTCCATGACCACCATGAAACATGCCAATTCCGATCATATTGATAAGCAGGCCAATGCATCCAACAACAAGTACCTATAAAGAGGAACGGTAACGCCAGAAAGTAAAAATACATAGTCTAAGCTCACCTGAAGGGGATGTGAGATACTTCTAGGATGTATTATTCTGCCAATAGACTCAAGTGATATTGTGAAGCACATTGCGAGTAGAAAAACCCCGTTGACTAGAGCGCCCAAAACTTCGGCCCGCACCCATCCAAACCCATTTCTCTTTGACTTATGCCTTGATATCTATAAAAGAAGTAACATTTCCTAATATACACATATATAAACCAACATCTTCTGACGTATAAACTCTTCTTTGAGCTTCACTCTTAGTTTAATTCGATTGTACTTAGAACCTCAGCCTCTAGAGTTCTTATAAGAAAAGTAAGTAAGAACGAAGCATAATCATTGATAAACGAAAGATGTTAGTAAGAAAATTACCCTCAAGCACACAAATGCGATAACTAAAGCCATGACGTCGGACAACATGTGGTAGGAATCAGCCAGCAAAGCTATGGAACGGTTCATGAATCCAACAACCAACTCGACGAAGAAGAAAAGAAATGTGATGACTATCATTAACATCACTTTCTTGGAATTCTGACTGAAGTGCTAGATGAATAGAGCAGGAAAGAAAAACGGCTAAAGTATTGAAAATCATTATCACCATGAAAGATAAAGGATAAAGCTCTCAGCGCTGATCAATCCACGAGGAATGCGCCATGCTTTCGACTTCATCGAGCATTGTTGGAGTTAATTGGATGAATATCTGGCGTTTACAATGATTTTCGGTGGCCTACCGATGTATCGAGCCAATGCTACTATCCTCCCAGACAAGTCTGGTACCAGTCTGCCCGCCCCGGAGGGATGGAAGGCTTGGTGGGCCATGGGCGCGAGGATCGAGTCCACGTCTGTGCTGCAGGGCGCCTTCGACCACTACGCCACACGCGCCCCAATTTTCACCATAGTATTTAAATTATGTCGTACCTGACTGTATCACTTTTCTTCATGTCAACTTCAGCACATTCCGATTGCGCGTCGATTTGTGACATCAACCGCTGTTCTATAGCCTCATTGCAATGTAGTTTACATCCGGACTCCGAATGTCGAACGAATTCATTTGGAAGAGGCTAAGACAAAAAAAACACTAAAACTGAAACACAGGAAGATTTTACCTCATAAACCGACTGTGATTTAAACCCGGTAGCAAAATAACAACGAAGTAATCCACAAACAACTATGGACCATCATAGACAGGGGGCATCGGCTCTGATGAAGACGAGAACGTCGAGACGTTGGCCGAATAAGGGTTTTTTATCAACCTCGCGTACACTCAACAATTTAAACACCTTAATACCTTACTTTTTCCTTAGCGAGAAAGAACAAGGTTGTTAACAATAACATTTATTCAGTACAATACTTGCTGACATTTCGGCTCGCTCGACTTCTTCACAGCCCGTACGAGCCATATTTAACACACAGCTCAGCTGACCACTTTACTAACTGCTCAGCCAGGGAGAAATGAATTTAGTACATAAACACCTGGTCGCCTAGTGTGAACAGCTTCTCTTAAGCACTCACGGCATCGTTTTTGATAGAGCATTTTAGTTCTAAGCACAGTTAATGAAGAAAATATACCTCCAACGTATCCATTGTGCCCTTATTTTAGAGTAGAGCGTTAAGCGATAAAGAAGTAGAGAGAAGTTGCCGAGAGCAGTATGAGTACAATGGTCCGACCAACTACATAGAGTGGACGAGTTCACATGTGACTTCCTAGAGCTCCTGCTGCACCCAATAGTCCACTTGCTATTTTCTAACCCAAGATGGGTTTTAGTGGATGTTTATGGGCATTTTTCTAACAGATTGGTTCACTATCGTCTTAAATCGTATCTGAATAACTTTACTACTTACCATTTATGAAATAATTCAGATTGTATCATTGCTAGCGAATCGTTCTGAAGCGCACTAACTGCCCTGATCTGATCATACTGCTTATGTCATTGTATATCAGTGTGCTTCCAAACTACAGACTGCTTAGAATGAGGCTATAGTGAATTTAACCACCATACGTAAGGATATTGGTTTGATCTACATCTACAGCTACGAGGAGGTTCGATCCATTTTTCATCGTGCTCCCTAAGTTTTTGCTATCAGGAGTCTTGAACCTTAAGTTTCATCACCTTAGATTAATATTATACGAACGGTTTGAAATGCCGTTAACATAATAGGAGTTTCTAGCACCAGTACTGATCTGGACTCAGTAGAAGTTTTTGTTTTTCGCTTTGTTAAATCGATATGCGCAAGTCGACTTCCTTCAGAAATTGTACATTATTTATTGTTTCATCCGTGAAGTGATTCTGGCTACCTTTGTCGTAATCGCCTTTTCCGACCTAATACCTGGATACCCGGTTGGTCCGCCTTCACTCGTTGTGCGGGCTCTAGCACAATTTCCACTTGCTCGTTTAGCCATTGTGTTTCCCTGGAGTGCCGAGGTCAGCCAAGCTGGTCTTCCCCAGGTCGTCACGACCATAGGCGGTCGCAGCCTTCGTGGATCAGAGGACCTAGTTTGATACCAGGTTTTATCAGTATTGCTCAAGACTATGCGTTTCATCCTTTTCTCCGTATTTTCATACTTTGAATTCTTAGAATATTCTTGTAAAAGTAGTTTTCTTTGATATGTCCAACCAAAGAGAGATCTCGATCCCCACGGCTGTCCCAGCATCCAGGTGCACCCCTGGGCATTCAAATCTCCCCCAGTGGTTGAGCAGAAACTAGAATCTTTATACATCCCCTCTCGGGTGGAAGGACATCAGTTGCTGTAACTGCATTAAATGGAGACATTGACACTGCCGTTCTTATTCGTAACTTTTCACCCCATTCTTCCTTATGTTACAATCTCCTGCTTCCTTACAATGCACAAATTCCGTGTTTTTTGACTTTTCAGTTCCAACTAATGCACGGTCCATATGTGGTACTTTCTCCGATTGCCAAGTCTCACCCTTTCGAAGAGCGTCGAGTTCATGTTGGTTCTGATGATGATCCACTAAAAATCGGTAGAGCAGTTGCCAGGCTAAAGGCTGCGAAGGACAATGCAATTTTTGATTGCAAGGTGGGCGTTGGCTTTATCATTCTTGAGAAAGTTCTTAGAACCGTTAACCATTTTAAATACGAAAAAAGGCTTCGATTCGTTCCTTTACGTTCAGGTACTTTCACGAAATCATGCTGTGTTATCATATCGAAATGGTGGTTTCTTTCTTCGCGACACGAAGAGCAGTAATGGCACCTTTGTGAACAATGAAAGGCTAGCTGTCACCGGTGAGGAATCGGAAGCACGACAGATTTTCACTGGTGACATTGTTCAGTTCGGAGTTGAAATCGTGGAGAACTCGAATAAAGGTATCCCTTACTTATATTTTCGCTATCGAATCAGTCCCGATGCACGGTTTAAATACTTTTAGTTTTTTTTTCGGTTTTTAAGTGTTAAGGCGGAATCTTGCTCATCTGACTTTAACAAAATCCCATCTATCATCGAATCGAAAGGGCGCGTGTCGAGCAGTGGTCGGAGGCGCCCTATAATACGTATGAGATCGACCCCTGCGCCCTGGGCCACCAAGCTCTTCATCTTTCTGAACTCGGTAAATTAGTACGAGACTTGTCTGGGAGGATGGCAGCACTGGCTGGGGTAGGCCACCGCGAGTCATTGTATAGGCCAAATATGCATTCACTCACCACCGACGATCCCTGATGAAGTCGAATTCATGGCGCATCGCTCAGAGATTGACCAACGTCGAGAGCTTCATATTTCTTTCGTCCTTTCTTTTTTATCATCGATTCGACTAGAGCAGAAAATCTAACGTGCTCTTTTCAGTGGCTCATGGGTGTATCTATGCTATGGTTCAGTTGTTTGATGCCTCTGGTCAGATGGTAGAAGGAGGAACAATTAGTAATTGTGATATTAACGGGTATTAACAAAACGTCATTCACTTTTTACACGTTAAATTTACTATCTTCGAAGTATATCTAAATTTCAGTATTTTACCAACCTGTGAATCCTCTCTACTGAACAATCAGCAGTTGTTCCAAATTCAGCAGTATCTATCTGAAGCCCTATACAGGTTAGTCATGCAGTTTTCAATAATATAAACAGAACGAGACAGCCATGGCTTGGCGAGACTGTAAGCTCATTTACTCTCGATCCGAATTTTTTACTGTTTCTTAAGAGAAGGAGCGTGCCAGCAGAAGTTGGAAGCCTTGGAAAAATTGTTGGAGGCCACTGAGCACGCGTCCGAGGCAGCATGGAAAGCCCTCGTTAATGAAGATAGACTATTATCTAGGTTCGTTTTTTTTATTGTCTCAAATAGATATCCTAGATGGACTATCTTTAATGGGAAGGTTTTATACACCGTTACAGTGACTAATGTTGAGAATCATTACTTTGTTGTTTTGATAGAATCGAGACACTCGAGGCTCAGCTGGCGACTTTTTCGAAAAATGCAACGCCAGATAAGCTTAAGGAACGAATCCGTGTTTTGATTGACGATAATGCAAAGTTTGAGTTTACATCTAAGGAACATCTTAGGTTTGTGCGTTGTGATCTGTTAGTCCCATATGATGTGTTTCCTATTCATTTCTTTGTAGAGATTTGTTACAATTTGACATTTACTCTAGAAGAGCACAAGAAGAGCGGGCAGAATCGGCTTTGAGATTAGCAGATATTGACAGAAGCCTCGTTTCAACCGAGGAAGAGTGTAATCGTTTACGTGTACAGGTGAATTTTCGAGAGTGACTTTGTGGTAATGTCTCTTGGTTTTCTAATTTAGGGAATTGTTTGAGAATTTTAAAGGTACAAACGCTAGAGGCAAGGTTAAATGAAACCGTCAAGGCGTACGAAGCGAAAACTAATGAGTGCAGTATGTCACAGATTGCACTTGTCGAGGTATTCATAATTTTGTCGTATCGTTAATTTTAATCTAAGTTTTCATCTACTGCTATAATTTTACAGAGATCGCTTTTCAGGTTGAGAAAAGACTCTCGGTAGCAGAGCAGAAAACGAACATTGCTGAATCTCGACTAAATGAGAGTGAATCAAAAAGTGAGGCGTTACATCTATGTGATTTCTTTGCGACTAAGACTCCAATACATCAATATGTCATTTTTCAGCCTGTTGAGTAACATAGGTTTTCATCCTCTTTTTTCAGCTCAGCACGAACGTTCTGTGTCGTCGTTAGTCCGACTTCTTGTCAACGCTTTAAACAACGACCCAACTTTGAATGAATGTGATCATTGGTTGACGATGTTGTATGACATGCTAAGAGAACGAAATGGAATGTCTGATGCCGTTCCCGAACCACCTGTTATAAAGACGTCAAAAATTGACACGACTGCTAATGGTGACCTTCGTCTTTTAGTATACACATATGCTTTTATATATATATATATATGCATACATGCGTATATATATATACGTGCATATATGTATAAATATGTATATCCCTGGTTGTATGTGCAATTAGATATACATACATGTATTTATATGCAAAAGTATATTTGGGATATATAGATGTGTATATTATGTATACGCAATCGTGCACTAGTTTATTTCATATGTGTAGTTTTAGAAATCGGATGCAAGAAATGTGAATATCTGGATGAGCTCAGTGCCCGCGAGGCTCTTATCCGGTCTGAGATAGAGTCATACTTAAAAGAAAATCTCCAGTTGAAAGGTAGTTCTCGTACGCTGCCATCCCACAAAATCAGAATTTTATTAGAAAATTTGTAATTTATTTATAGAAATTTAAAAATTTATATATAAAAATTTATTAGTTGGAACGAAGTCCATTACAATTTGCGGCTCTTCGCCTGCAAAAATACAAGTCCTCTTGTTTTACAAGTATGGAATTCTTACTTGTGGAAGCCATGGCATACACTTCTTTTACTTGTTTGGGTCAAGACTCGTATTTTGAACAAGAAAGTTCACCCCACCGGAAAGATGGTTCTCGTTTGGGATGGGTTTTTTAAAGAACCAGTCTTTTTTTTCAATATTTGGGATCCCGTGCAAAATTTATCTATTCGACGAAAATGATAGAGCAAATTCGCTTTCGTAAGATTGTACATAATTCTTCAAAATGCTCAAGTGATGGAGATATTATCGTCGACTGCCGAAAACCAGTTTTGAGGGATACATGTTAATTCACTATACCCTGGCTACCGTTTTGCATGGTTGGCCCAATGGACAGCGGCCAATATTTCGAGTCGTTCGGTCAAGATCGCTATGAACTCCACAGTTCCCATACTGAGTGGAATGGGTTAAAGATTTCATTATCTTCTATGACGACATATTTTTTATTGTTAAGCCACGTTGATTTTGTGCGGGCACTACACTTCTGTGTTGAGGACCTCATACTACTGAAAACAGATAAAGTAAGCTTTTTGTTCAGCACGCGTGCGCGATTTGGAGTCCGCTCTTGCTGTTCCTGTGTCTCCATCGGGCGGCATGTCATGGAATGGTAGCCTTGAGTTGGGCAGTCCTCATTCATTAGGCACTTCTCCAGCAGTGAAGAAGGCCTATAACCAGATAGCATCACCTACGGTTGAGTCAGAGCCGTCTTGTGCTTTGGACAGGTTTCAGGATACGGTCAGTGTTTTTGTTTATTTCAGTGGTATGTTCCAAATTTGTCTGATAATTTATGGAACTTTTTTATGTACTAGAAAAATATGAGAAAAGGTTTTCGAGTGGTCATCAAAGGCACAAAGGAATTTTTAGGGAGTGAAATTCGCTATCTTGCAATTTTATAATTACCACGACAGTGCATGGTTATCTTTTGACTGTGTTACCAAGTGGATATTGGGGACAATTATTGACCTGAGTGACGCTTTGACTAAGGCGACAACCCTCTAAGGGAGTTCGTTTACAGCTCAGTGATCGGATCAATTTTTTCCATATGGGGTATTTTCGTGACGACTAGCCAATTGAGCTGACTAAAACCCTTTAATACCGTTGGTTGTTCATCCGACATCCTAGGGAGCCGCGGCAAATTTAAACATTGAGAGGGTGGTTTTTTCATGGTGCATGTTCACACTGTAAATTAATGTAATATGAGTCCCAACAGTAAAATTCGATATATTTTTAAAGAATTTTAGTGTTTCTGACTACTTATTTTGTAGGTCTTCATCATATCTCTTGCACCTTTTCTTGCTATAATTCTATTGCTGCTTGCTCCATTGCATACGAGGTTCATGCAGTACATTAAGCACGAATAGATACAGAAATCTGTGATATACTTTCATCATCATGGTAAGTAACCGTTTCGCTTTCTATCATAGCATTAGAACAAATCTTCGGATATATTCGACTTCATTCGTTAACAGGGGTCACAAATCTCTGAATCAGCTGTTCGAGGATAGGTTACTGAGACTAGGAGTAGAGAACGTGTTTTCGACTTTCATTCATACCAAAAAAGATTTTAATCGGCTTATGTGCTGACGCCTTCACCTTATTCGGAGCAGCGACGATTAGAGTCGATTAGTTACTGCCGTTCGTCCTAATTGGAACAATGTTCCACTTCTGAAGGTTATACTTGATACGACTGTGAAGAGTAGCATCGCAAAGATAAACGGCTGTGGATAATCGGCACGAATCATCATCGCGACTCTAAAGAAGGCGAAGGCGCCGAAACGTCGTAGTCAAGTAAGATATTTATAACACCTTCGTGTAAGCTAAGAAATTCAAAAAGGTGATTGGTTACTCATGCCTAGACTAAGTGATCGTCAGTTTACAGAAGTACTAAACCACGAGTCTGGCTTCTCTGTTCTGCTACACAGTAAGCAGTACTGCGTATATAAGTCTGCGACTGCAAGTCGATAAGAACTAGTTTCTGATGGTTGATTTCAGTTATTGTTCCACTGTTCCACGCTCGGAAATCTATAATCGCTCAGGCTTAATGTTGTGTTCCGTTGCATATCATATGCTTCCTTATGTTCGTCTGTGTTTGTTTTTTCGTGTCAGTTTCTCTCTGGATTTCCTTCCTCTCTGGAGGTTTGTATAAGCTAGTCGTCACGCATGTATGATGTGTTTGTACGTCTAAGTATTTGTGATGAAGTATTAGTCTTATGTCATTCTTGTCTTACGCT
The DNA here is from genome assembly GCA_009735665.1 of Angiostrongylus cantonensis. Taxonomy (NCBI): domain Eukaryota; kingdom Metazoa; phylum Nematoda; class Chromadorea; order Rhabditida; family Metastrongylidae; genus Angiostrongylus; species Angiostrongylus cantonensis. Next base: position 886,629 of record MQTX01000075.1, read on the forward strand.
TTTTTGCACCTCGTTATTTCTATTTCATCAGCTCACATTGTTTTTTAGGCGCATTTAAATTTTTCTTAATAATAAAGTAATTTATTGGAAGTTCGAATAATTGGCCTGTCCCTTCAGAAATGGTTTCAGCATGACATAGCCGTACTTGTTCTGCTAACCATCGTGTAAGAGAATGATTACAAAGGATTGGTGGCGAAAATTTAGACAGAGTGCTCTAATTCTATGAGTAATGTCTAGAAGTAAACTCGATTGAAAAAAACAACATTCTCAGGTGACTTTAAAACTGTAGGAGAAAGGTTGCTATAGAAATAAATAGTGTGGATCCATCACCAAAAACGAGTTGCAAGGAAAAGCGCTAGTCTTGGCACCGCTCGTAAGGGTGCGTGCTATAGAAAGGTTTTCCTGGCCAAGGGATCAACAGTGATGCAATAAAGAGTAGGATAACGTCAATGAGAGAAAAGAAGACAAATCTGAAGATTTGTCGCATCGTCTGTAACGTGACAAGTGCTCCTTTGTCAGATGGGAGAACTGTAGTGGAGCACTGTGTCAAGGTGGATCGTTGAAGAATCCTGTTAGACATCGGGTTGGCAGTGATTTCATATCCATTTTATTTCTCAATTGACACTTGTGTCGACTTTGCTTCTGAAACCTGGACGCTAGAGGTGCCAGGAGCTCCGAGGTGTTTGGTGCCACGCATTGGTATCAAGCTTGTCTGTGGGCATAGAAAGCTTGACTTCGTACATCAGTAGCACCTTACAAGTCACTTCATATGTCATATATGCATACAATCATCCCTAAGATACCTGAAAGAGTTGAATGTTCGGTAGGTGCATACTGGAAGGATTGATTAAGCCAGAACGCTTTGAAGCTCTAACAGCCCACGGATTGACTTTATCACAAAACGACTGAGGCTTGGCTAAAGTTCGTTTTATATCAATTATCATCAGAGATCGAAAGATTTTCATTCAAAACTGACTTTCCTTTAGCCTCATAGTGACCAATCAATGTGTATTATTTCCTTGATAAGCCTAGACGAGGCTTCTAAGCAATTCAAGCTCGTATAAGCTTATCAAAGGAAGAATACGGTTTCTGTGTGACCTAATTACAGTGCAGAACCTTCTTAAAGGTTCTTGAAGAGTTGCTGCTGTGGAATTTGCGCCATGCAAGTAGTGGTAGGAATTCCACGTTATCCACGAACACAACTTTCATATAAAAGTGAAATAGAAAAGGAAATATAGGAGAAAATATCCTGGACGATGTCATTATAAACTGGTGAGTTTAGAAGATATAAATGAAATTGTTTGCTTTGGTTGATTTTAAATGGACCTATTACGGTAGCCCTCCCAACGGTTTACCACCTCATCGTGGCTGGGAGGTGTTCCTGGGTGCCGTGCTGCGATGTACAGCTGGGATTCATCCCCTTACAGGATCTTCCAAGCTGAGAAGGAGACCGGCGTTTCCTACAAGAAGCCCAGCTAAGAGTGAACCAATAACAGGATCCGCCACCATCCTGATATCGAACTAGTCGCATGGTGGTCAATCTCCCTCTGATCCACACTGTGGCAACTGCATTTGGTGACGACGACCCGGGGCAGGTTTTGTCATAGGCCTACCTCGGCACTTCAGGTAACCACAATGGCTAAGCCAGCAAAACTCCGGAAAGTGGAAATTGTGCTAGGACCCGCACGTCACTGAAAACGAACCATCCAAGTATCAAAAGTATTACCAACGGTAGTACATGTTCATCTCGTCCTACCACAACTGGAATCTAGTTAGTTACGTACAACCACTGCTACTCTTGTGTGAGTCTGATTTGAAAGATTCAAGGAATGGGAAAGAATAAAGTCTTTGGATGGTAGTATGAGCCACTACCGACTTCGATACGTATGCATTGGAAACATCAGCTTTTAGCGCACTGGAACATATCACAGACCTCATTGTAGCCTATTAGGGTGCGTTCGGAAGAATATAAAATTGTAAATGAACTGTTTAATCAATTAAATCGATAAATTAAAGCGCTAAAGTTGTAAAAATCAATACAGTATGCGCTTGAAGATGAACATCGCTCTAAGCATTTCTATCTGCTAGGTATTATTACTAATTGAAACCCAGCACATCGTAAACTCAGGTGGGACTTGTCGGGTTCTTCCCCAGACTCCTAGATTCGTAAACAAAGATTTCTGGAAAACCACCCCAACAATCCTGGAAGGCGCAAATGTGGTGCGTCCTCGCTGTTAGCCCACGTCAGCGATATTGCCTGAGTGCTGACGTAGCTCTTGGAGAAGTATATAAAAAGAGGTCCGATCGTATATTCATCTTCACTTTGTTTAATTTTTCTCCAGGATATTTCTCTTCATTTGGTTTTATTCATTCCCAGGATATTTCTCTTCAGTTTGTTCCATTCTCTTTCTGGATATTCCTCTTCACTTGGCTTCATTCTTTTCCACGCTGTTCCACCTCAGCTTGTTTCAACCTTTTCCGTCTCACTACCAACGTACACTCAAACATCCTTTGTATTGTTTTTTTGTAGATCCGTTCTATGGTCCATTTTTTGCAGTTATTGATTGACGAATTGTAGTTGTCGACCCTAAACCTCTAGTCCGAGAATGCTTCTTGAGCTTCTTGTTATCGGGTTGGTGATTGGTCCTGCTTTCTCACAAACACAATGTGAAGGTACGTGGTGTTATTTAAACTTGTATAAATATTCACTGCTTAACGTCCTTAGTTTTTTCACTTAACGTTGACTTACTTACTTGGATACTAAGATGGCTCGTCTTCACTGGTTGTGCGGGCCGCACCATAATTTCTATTTTTTCGGAGTTTTGCTGGTTTAGCCATTGTGGTTCCCTGAAGTCCTGAGGTCAGCCTAAACCAAAGTGTGCCCCAGATTGTCAATACCACAGGTACTCGCAGCCCTTGTGGATTAGAGATTTGCGTACGTACGTACATATCTATACGACCGACTAGTCATACTAGGACGATGGTGGTAGTGATTTGCTCTTAGTTGAGTTTCCTGGTGGAACGCCGGGCTTCTCAGCTTGGGAGACCATGCTAAGAGGATGAATCCCATCGTTGCACATCACAGCCCGACACCCAGGAACACCTCCCAGCAACGATCAGGCGGTAAACCTTTGGGGGTGTTCCTTTGGAAGAGAACGTTGACTAAGCGATATCATTTTAATATTTCAGTTTGTGTGAAGGTTTTAAAAGATTCCATGGCTAAAGTGCCAGAAGCGGACAAGTCTAAGCCAGAGCCGATCGCAAAAGTGATACGTGACCACTGCAAGAACACCAAGAATAAAGAGCATAAGTTTGTGAGTTATATCAATTAGTTTTTGCTACCTTTACTCAAGAGTTACTTGGGAATCGGCTATAGTTACGCCGAACAAAATCATAGTGCAACCAAGTTCTGCTGACTAAACTAATACTGTTACATCGTTAGTGTATTTGTGAATCCACTTATTACTATTCTAACATCTCTGGAACGTTGTTTTAACTTTCATGCTATTGTTGAGTGCCCATGGCATTATTTTATGTGGACGCATAGATTTGATAGGATGGTTCAAGGGTTAGCGTTTACTGTCTTGCCAAAGTCCAAATATTGATAGTTCTTGCTTATCATTTCTAAAAACGAGAGGAAAGCCATTTTACGACTACTGCATCAACAGCTGGGGCGCGTGTTGCGCAATAATCAGAGGCGTCCTGCAATACACACGGGGTCGTTCTCCGCGCACCAGGTCCCGCAAACCTTCTACCTTCCAGAGTCGGCAAATTGGTACCAGACTTGTCTGGCAGGATAATACTACTGGCTCGATACATCGGTGGGCCACCACGAGTCATTGTAAAGGCCAGATATGCATTCAATCACCTCCAACGATGCTTAGCGAAGACGAATGCATGGCCTATCCCTCAGGGATTGGTCAACGCCGGAGGCTTTATCCTTATTTATTTATAACAATAGCAAAGAACACCATTGTGTCAACTAGTTGCGAAATGCGTGAATTTAAAAGCGGACAAAGAGACGCTAGAGAGGAAACCAATAATATTCTAACTTTATGAAAAATCCTTTCTGTATGTTTCCTACCCATTTCTTGTGGTGTGAACGGCTGTGTTAGGAAGTGATCGTGTTTTAACAACCCTAACAATACTTGGATACTTGGCTGGCCCGCCTTCGCTGGTTGTGCGGGCCCAGCATATTTTCTCTTTTTTTGGAGTTTTGCTAACTTAGCGACTGTGGTTCCCTGGAGTCCCGGGGTCAGTCTAGTCAAAGTACTGGTGTTAACCCTAACAATAACAACTCTGATTTAAGAATCGTAAATGTTAGCAGGTAGAAATCGTTAGGTACTCGCGTTTATCAAAGTCACTTTCCATGGTATACCAAAGCCTTGCAATAGTTTGTTATAGTTTTTTCGAGTTTAAGCAGTTTCCATTAGTTCAGTACGCCTAATGTCAGTGGTTACTTTATCGGAAATGAAAGAAAAGTTGAAGGATCTTATTAAATAATTTAAGAACAGTTTTTCTAACATTTAATTTTTCTTCTAGGTTTTTTATGCTTTAAACTTAACATAGGCTTCCACTGATTGTAACCACTAGATATTATTGTTTGCAAGATAGGTTAAGCGGTTATTTTCTCTTCTTTCCTGTCCACATATTAGTAGCTTTTAGATGTAGAAACGCTTTTGGAAAAAAAAACAAAAAAAAAACAGCAAGCACCTCCTTTTTTGTGAGGGATAAACGTGGTGTTAGCCGGCAAGCCAACTAGTACTCGGTTACTCCTGCTACTTCTAAAGTATCCGTCTTCAGAACGATTTGAATGTTCTTGATTTATTTATTGTTTATTTTCCCGCGCAGAACTTTTTCCTACATTTTTATAATAAGTTGGTAGCTTCTCCAACAAAGATATGGCAGGCTTCGGCCGGGAAAAACTCCATTCTGCACTTAGAAACATACGAAAGAAAGTTCATGCAGCAAAATCCCTGCCGAAATCATGCTTGCTCGACTGGTTTTTCCTCAGGCAAGGTCCTTGATATGCGCAACAAGATAATCCTCGTGAAGAGCATGTAGAGTACACTTAACAAGCATATGGGACGATAGTTACGAAGGTTCCTTTGGTCACTTTTCTTCGGCAAGATGATCGTGCACGTCCTCCACTGGTCTGAGGTTATTTCGCTTTAAAGGTAAGATGTCTTATGGTTTGTGAAAGATATGTGTAGATTGTGGCTTTCGGCTCTAAAGGAGTCTGCGGTGATATTATAATGTCCTGGAGCTGATGCTTTTTTTCATATTCTCTATCATGACCGGAATCTCGGAAGGAAGAATTTCAGGAGCTTTTTCTCCAGTAGGAATTTTAGGGTCTGGGACGGGACTTTGAAACGGAAGAGTTAAGTGTGAAGCTTCTCTATAATTAATTTCATATTATAGCGGGATGCGTTAGTGGTCCCATCTTCGTTCATTGGAGCTGACAGCGGTTGTATTCGCATAAGTTCCGGCGTCTTTTTTCGGATTGTTGCTTTTTTTATGCCGTTTTTAATAGTTTTTTTTGTTCTTCCTGTGCCAGTGTTGGTCTTCTTGCAAGACACTTCTGCACCTGACACTTGTTACAAATCGTGTTAAGCAGGTTGTAGTAGGATCGAGCTTCAGTTTCCTCTTCTAAAGCAACTTCTTAGTGGTAGCGATGATGTGATCTGACCTTATCGCTTGAGGAACTGGGGCGAGTTCGGCAGAACTTTTAAGTCCTTCCACAAGCAATTCGCAGTATTCGATCTGGGCGTTCTTTAATCTCCCAGTCACGTTTGGATAAAGTTTTGTTCGAAATGTTGTCACCATATATAGCTGACCTTTTTGTTCTCAGTCCATGACATGAATTCTTTTCCATCTTATCACTGAATTGAATCTTAACACAAAGAAATCAGTGGTTGGACCAGTTTAGAATGATGAAACTACCAATGTGTCAAGTAGGCACCATCTTCCATTTGTCAGAATATGGTTCCGGCAATGACTTTCTTTCTTTCTTTCTTTTTGGAAAAACGGGTTTCAATGGAAGAAGGGTGCTGCAACCAGGAATCTTACATGATCATTTCCACTCTCGTTTATCTCTCCCAGTCCAAGTTCTCCTATGTCACCGATATTTCATGACGATATCTTTTTTCAATGGGTGACAAGCATCCTGTTGTTTACCTGGCGCAGGCCGATTTTTTTTTGCTTTTTTTCTCTTTTCTTGTAGGGTGATCACATGGAATTTTATGGAATCTGCGGCTTCAAAAAGGGCATGAAGAATGGCTCTGAAGGGAGAATTCTTATACTAAACGTGCACAGCAGGAAACAATCTCCATAGTATGTCGTTTGTTATTCGTCAGATTCACTTCCAGTTCCGTATTGCTCAGTCCGAGATTAAGTCATCACTCACTAGTCGTTTCCCAACCTCCCAATTGTTTACCAGCCTCATCGTGGCTGGGAGGTGTTCTTGGGTGTCGGACCGCGATGTAAAGCGAGGTGATTAGTCCCTCCGACCGGGTGCCCTAGCTGAGGAGTCCGGCGTTTTCATCAGAAAGCTTAGCTAAGAATAAACCAATACCAGGACCCACCACCGTCCTGGTATCAAAGTCGCATGGTGGTAAATCTTCCTCTGATCCACAAGATCTGCGACTGCCTGTGGTGGTGAAGACCTGGGGCAGACTTTGGCCAGGCTCTCCTCGGGATTCCAGAAAACCACAAAGGCTTAACCAGCAAATCTCCGAAAAATGGTGGTTATGTTGGGGCCCACACAACTACTGATGACAGGCCTTTCAAGTATCAAGTAAGTATCACTAGTCGTTTCACTTTCTGACGTCACACGTTAGAGCCATCTTCAGTGTGTGGGGTATTAAGGCAGGTCTACTGTTGCCCAAGCTGTTTAATCTTCCCTGAAATTTTGAGTTAACCTTGCGAGGTGCTGTCATATCTTCGTCACGATGTGGATCAAAGGGAAGTATCTTTTCGGCAACGGTTTGTTCATTCAATCTTCTTACTAGGTGATTCGTACGCGATATTAAAACCGAAACCAGAAATGGAAGTAGGAATACAAAATGACTAGCCGCTAAAGGATGATTTAGAACCCGGACTCAATATCTTTGTTCTTCGTTCAGTTTGTACCCCACACAACCATTTGTTCTGATTTGAAAATGAGAATTTCTCGCTTTAAGGACATCGTTTCACTCAGCTTAAAAGCGTAATTAACGCTGAAATGCCGTTATTCTTTATTTTAAATATTAAAGTCTGCTGTAGACTTGAACGATGGGAAGGAACCATCCACTTCCACCTTTAGCGCTCTCCCTACTGTTGTAATTTTTAAATTTTCGTTCTGGAATCGTGTTGACTTAAATAGACGAGTAATTACCAGTTCCACTTTCTCGATAACCTAGAGTGCTAAAGTTGATAACTTGATACAGTTAAAGGATAAAAAGGGCAAAGCTTTTGGCATTCACCAATCTTTTAGGGACGCTCCATGCATTTGATTCGAGCATCGTTCGAGGTGATTGAATGCCTATCTGCCCTTTCGAATAACTCACAGTGGCCTACTAATATATCGAGTCAGTGCTGGTATTATCTCAGACCCCTCTGATACCAATTTGTCGAACCGGAGGGATGGAAAGCTTGATGGGCTTGAGAAGCGGGATTGAATCCATGTATGTATAGAAGGACGCCTCTAATCAATGCGCTACACACGCAAAAGGACATTAATTCTACTGCTTGAGTGAATGAATGATCCTTACAAATTATCGATGACTCCTAAAATATTCAAGGAGTGTAGAATTTTATCGTGGTGCAGAAGTAATTATGATTTTGAACTGTTAGTTTTAAATCATTGAAATCAAGCTCATACCCAGCTTTGGTGATCAACGGCAATGATATACGGTAGCCATAAGACTCTACACATTTTGCCAACACAGCAAGTATATTTTTATAAATATCGTTCTTTTTTGGTGTGATATCCCGAAGTTTTAGAAGCGACGAATTCTTCAGAGGCATTTTTTGCAACAATTTCGCTGAAGATGGAAATTTTCCTTAAGAGTAGTTATCGGGGTGCACAAAAAAAATCACTAGATCATTGACGAGAGGCTCACAGAGCATGGTTAATAAAACAGTATAGCAGAATATTGCAGTTTTCATTCTATGGGAGTACAATTTAAACTGTTGTCCAACTATTATGTTCTAATTTTTATTTTCTGCCTATTCTTCTTCCATAGAAGCGTATGAGATGAAATACAACTGTAGGGATGCTGAGATATGATGAAAACTCGGAAACTCAGATGCGCTTATAATAATCGGTTATCCTTACCAGAGGCTCACTTGCTGTCCACCATACCAACCGTGGCCCTTGTTTTGCCTTTTTCACAACTATCATACCTGTTGACGGATGTCTGCCGAGAACGCGGATGGAGTAAAAACATGGCCAAGAGAAAGGAAAAGCAAGGGCATCGATTGACGTGGTGGATAACACGTGAACCGCCTGCAAATATATTCGTGGATTCAAAACCATCTGGAATTCCGAGTCTTCTATATATCGCAGCATCTCTGTGGTCTAGAAACATTCTAGATATTTGCAAAACTCTGGACTGCAGGTGTCTACGGTGGGGAACGAACGCGCTATTGTCCTTTCCGAGGAGTAACGCGTTCACCACCACACCATGCGGGTCCTTCGTTTCGCTTGTCCCTCAGCTAGTTCTATCGTTCTATGCCATCGGCAATCACCGGTCAGCGGGATTGATCTGGGGAGCGCAAATTGGCAATGAGCCCAGTTAAGCTGAGGCTTTTAGTTATAATCACAATATTAACCGTTTTTATTCACTGCCTACTATTTTTAATGACAGGTTATAATGCGAAATATAACTACAAGGATGCTGAGATGTTTACAAAATTCTGGTCCGCAAGTGTCTATGTTGGGGAACGAACGCGCTATTGTCCTTTGTCTATGGTGGGGAACGAACGCGCTATTGTCCTTTCCGGGGTGTAACGCGTTCACCACCACACCATGCTGGTCCTTCGTTTCGCCTGTCTCTCAGCTAGTTTTATCGATCTCTGCCATCAGCAATCACCCGTTGTTCAGCCATCGCGAGGTTGTTATATACATTTACTTCCATAGAAAAATACAATACAACAGTAGTTGACGTTTCGGTAGTATCGCCTTCCTTAGAGCTTGTAAGGGTATACTGATATGCAATTTGTTAGGCCAAACACTTCAGTAACACTTACAAGAGGACGAAAAACTCGATGCCAATTACATGATCAACAGCTTCTCGAAAAATTCATCGTTTTTTCTATTCCAACTTAGGTTTTCAGAAAACCAGTAAATTTTTAAGGTAATAATAGATGTTTTTAGAAGATAATAGATACAGCAACAGTGAATGCTGGCGAGATTTGTTATAAAGTACGACTTTATGTTTCGTGAAGACAAATTGTGTTTTCTTATTTTATTTTCTCATAATTGTCATAATTTAACCTTTTATTTGCTGCCTACCATAACATTTTGGGGCGCAGTGGTCGGAAGCGCCCTGCAACACATACGTGGAATCGATCACAGCGCCCATGGCTCACCAAGCCATCCAGCCCTCCGGCGGCAAATTGGTACCAGACTTGTCTGGAAGAATAGCAGCACTGGCTCGATACATAGGTACGCCACGGCAGGTCATTGTAAAGGCCAAATATCCATTCAATCACTTCCAAACGACGCTTAGTGAACCCGAATGAATGGCGCATCCAACAGGGATTGATCAACGCTGAGAGCTTTAGCCTTTTTTGCTATAATTTTTTCGACAGGGTATGTTGTGAAGTACAGCCACAACGATACTGAGATATTTGCAGAACTTGAACCTTGGGGTGATCGGTCCACGTTTGCCATTTTCGGGGCTCGCATCTTGCACTCTGCATCACGAAAGAATTTGCTTTACGTTTCTCTCAGCTAGCTTTCTACCTAGCGCTGCAATGAGCAATCACCCATCAGCGGCATTGGTCTGGGGAGCACAAATCGGCATTGAACCCAATTAAGCTGACGATGTAATGAAAATCGCTATATCACTCTGTTGTGAGAAATTATAGTAAGCAACAAATAGAAGGTTACATTTTGATTTCGACTATTGCCTTAGCTTAACTGCGTTCAATGCCGATTTGTGCTGACCACGTCAATCCCGCTGACAGGTGATTACTGACGACAGCGTTAGCTAGGAAACTACCTGAGAGAAACACAGAGCAAGGACTTTTGTGGTGCAGTGTGTAATATACGAGCTCCTGAAAAGGGCAATCATGGTTCGTTCTGGCCCGAAGTCCACGTTTTGCGAATATCTCATCATTGTGAGTGTAACAGTTCCCAGGATCGACTTTTTATTAGCCTCGGCATTGGAGTATGAATACGTTGTTTTCTTGTTCAGCAATCGCGAGTTTGTTATACAGCATACATTTACTTCCATAGAAAAACGCACAATACAATACAAAAGTAGCTGACGTTTCGGCAGTATCGCCTTCTTCAGAGACTGGAAGGGTATTATGATATACAATTTATTAGGCCAAACACTTCAATAACACTTACAGTAAGACGAAAAACTTCATGGAAATTACATGATCAACAGCTTCTCGAAAAACATCGCTTTTTTACATGACTTCCAATGAGGAAGGTTAGAACAGCTGATGACTGTCATCAACCTTATGCGACTATAAAAGGATAAAAGATAAAGCTCTCGGCGTTGATTATTCCCTGAGGGATGCGTTATGCATTCGACTTCATTAAGCATCGTTGGAGGTGACTGAATGCATATCTGGCCTTTACAATGACTCGCGGTGGCCGGTCGATGTATCGAGCCAGTGCTGCTATCCTCCCAGCCAAGTCTGGTACCAATTTGCCGACCCCGGAGGGATGGAAGGCTTGGTGGGCCATGGGCGCATTTCACGTGCTCACCGCAGTGGCGCCTCCAACCACTGCGCCACACGCGCCCCTTATGCCACTGTAATCCTGATAATATCCAATTTTTTTAAAAATTTTAACCTAATGACACGATCCGAAAATATTACCGGTTTTTTGCGTTTTGCTGGGAACAAAATATCCATGTTCAGTCATGTCACAACTAAAAAATACTAGTTCCAACTTTTAAAAAAGCGAGAAAAGAACGATTTATGTCATTTAAGGTGTCGGGATTTTATCGTAGTAAACGAATATATGTTTTGTTGACAAGGATCTGACGATGTTAGCAGTTTTTAAATCAATAAACAAAGCTCACCATCAACTTACCTACTGTTTACGAATAAAGAATTTAATCGTTTTCGGGCATATATAAGTACACATCGGTTACTGCGTGTTAACACGATCATATTTAGCAAACGTTTTCTGAGGTTTCTTACTACTGTCTAAACTCTAAATACCTAAATAGAATGGATTGGGGGGATAAAGGATAAGTGACAAAGTTCTGTTGTTGAAGCATGCCCCCGTTCCTGTAAATTTCGGCTCCACTTAATTTAAAGGTATTTAGTTTTTCATTTTTTTTAAGTGCTTCTACATCGGAGCGCTTCCCGAATCGGCGACATCGATTATGGGTGATGTGTCAAAACAACTGTCCTGGTCCATGCCTCCAGAAAAAGTTTGTGATAAATTGAAATCCAAGGACGCACAAATTTGCGAACTCAAATATGGTTAGTTGATTTTTGCAACAGGTGCAATTCTCTTCATGTGTAATTCTTTTCTTTTTGCATAAAACAGTGTGCTTATTAAAATAATTGTTGTGTTAATGTGTTATAATTATCACGTGGTGCCAATTTCGGAGTCTTTGATTTTGATATAACGAGAGTTTTCAGATAAACCATTGGACTGGAGTAAAATTGACTTGAAGAAAATGCGTGTTAAGGAATTGAAGAATATTCTTAACGAATGGGGAGAGGTGGGCTGACTTCGTTCAAATTGAGGTTGACGATAGAATTAATGTAGTTAGTAGTTGTCGCCAATTTCTCAGTACATATTATTTTATAAGTACAAAAATATCAGAAGCTAGGTTGGAATTTGAATGCATTAGTAAAGCTTACCATTATGAAAACTTTACATTACGTAATCTAACAGCTGTGGTTTGTTTGCTAATTATTATCCACTCCTAGGTTTCATATTTGTACAGCAGTACCTAGGAGTTTCCTCACAAAAGATGTGCTGAAGCTTCATTTCTGTCAATCCACTTGTTTTATACACTGTCAGGACCTAGTTTTTGTCGTGCATTAGATTGCATCTGGGATGTAGATTATTTTACTATGCGAAGTACAACAGAGTGGAGCAATGTCAAGTTCCATGTCATCAGCTGTTGATATTGTTGAGTAGCAGTTAATAATACCGATTTATTTGCAAGAGGAGATGCTGCTGAAAAGACCCCGAATCAGTGCTAAACACAGTTAGCAAGTTCAAGCAGCTTGTGATTAATACATGATATTTTATAATCGTCATTTCCAGGGCTGGTTATGAGAATCTCCATCATTACCTGCAAACGACTGTTTTAAAGACAGCTCAAGAAAGACTAAAAGAAATTTCTTCGACAAAATGTCTTTTCTTTTTTTTTGTCAACCACATTCCAATTCTGCTGTTTGACAAAGATATAAGTCATAATTTTCCGGCGTAATAACGAATTCATATCGCAGAGGTTCTATAAAAACCTCAGATCCACGTCCGTACTGAACCGAACCATTAAAACTAGAGGAAAACCAGCGAACTTATTTCTGTAGAAGTTCGAGCTACAATTTGAAGCTCACTTTGGAAGTACAGCTTCTCAACGAGGCAATGTTTTGGTTGATCTGTCGGCCAGTTATACACACAGTACGCGTGAGTCATGCATGCAAATGGAGCACGCGTCTAACCAATGGAGGTCGACCCACGTTGTTTTTTTGCACGAAAGAGATGACCTCTGTGCTTATCGATTGATCAGTTTACTAAGGGTACTCTACAGACTTTTAACGAAGGTCATCATAAGCCTCATCTTTAAGAGCGTGCATAAAGTCGAATCTACAGAGCAAGCCGTAAGAGGTGCAACTGAATTGGTCATATCTAAACACTCTCGATGACTATAGGATTCTGATTGAATACCATCAATGCCTTGTGCTGATCTTCGTTTACCATGAGAAAACATTCCTTAATAAGGAGACCAACGCTACCATGTCTACCGTGACTAACCCAATGTAGACGCACCTCCATATAAAACCGCTTGTCAGCTGTACTAATCAGTGTATAACGACTATGCAGCTTTCTCACTGAGCGTTCACTGTTCCATCTGGTACATAAATATGACAAGACGACACAATGCCGCTAATACTGCTCATCGCCGCACTACAATGTGCAATCGCTCGAATGGGAGGACAGTGATAGTTGTCGATTGGCAGTTCCCACCTCAACAGTATCTCAGAAGTGATGGCGTTGCTTATTGAGCTCATTAAAAAAAAAAGGAAGAAAAATTGATTACGAATGAATAGGACCACAATCTAACTTCAGAAGAAAGAAAAAACTTTGGATGAATTACCCACTGAAGACCACATTCTACGTTTTTCCATGGGACATTCAGTTAATAAGAGTAGCGATCTAAAGTAAGAACATGATAGGAGACGAGAACAGCAGATGTCACGCTTAAATTATCGACAGACGCTATTGACTGTCAGCTTACTTATCCCAATGTACGTGCTCAGCTAATTGACGTTGCATTTCTTTCATCTATCCGCTGCGCATCGAAAGCATTGGCTAGTACTTCAGCCATATCGAAGAAGCAACGCACACGGTACTCGGCGTCCTTCTCTCAAGATGAACTGGTGCACTCAACACCAAGTTGGTTTTCTTAGCTCAGATCTTAGAGCAACGTCTTGTTTTAGAATTCCAGCAGAATGCATCGCAAGAAATGAACATCAAGGGGCCGAAAAGAGCAAATGACAGGTGGATAAAAAGAACAAGAGTGAATCCTGAGAGAATCTAAACGATCTGGAGAAAAATTGTCAGGAAGATGGCCTAATTATTCGTTAGGTGCGTCTATCTGAATTTGCACGTGGAATCAGGTTCCTTACCATTAAATCGCAACTGTAGCAACACACGAATACGACCACCTCTGTGGCACTTGCAAGAAAACTAAACGAATAGAAGTACTGGGGCTCCCACGACATGTGAAGATGGGTCTAAGATAAGAAATTGCTAAAACAATAAGTGTAAATTAAAAGATAAATGATAAATCGTTTGGTATTGATCAGTTTTTGAGGGACATGCCATGTAATTCGACAATTCGAACATAAATCAACCATCTTGGTAATGAAAAATTCGTAACTGGCCTGTACAATGAATTAGGGTAGCCTACACATATGTCAAGGCAGCGTGTTTGCCCTCCTAGACAAGTCTGCTACCAATTCTCCGATCCCAGTGGAATGGAAAGCTTGCTGAGCCTGGGGCATCGGATCAAACCAGCGACCGATCCACTGTGAAAGGATCTTGTTTTTTCATTTAGTTATTTAAGTGAGATGTTAATAGGACAAACCATTTCTGGGTTCTCTAAGAGAATAACACGGACGTTACGTTTGGCTTTCTTTGTTAAATACGTACATGTGTATTATTTCGTAAGAGCCCTACGGGTAGTCAAAAAAAATGGCGGGGTCCAATTTACGTCTTCAGAAATCATTATTTTGTTACATTAAAAATTGCCAATTTGTTTGTAAACATACTTCTTGACGGTCAGTAAGTTGGGCACATGTCCACACTGTTTCATTGTCTAATAGAAAAACGCACTGTTGATATATTCCAGAAAACTACTCCCTTGGCAGAGAAGTTTTGTAAACTTTGCTGCAAGCCTATAGATGTACAATTATTAAATAAAACATGATTTTGACGTTTAAAAACAAAAACTAGAAATCAACTTTACAGCCCACAAGTTAACTTTTACAGGATTGCAAAGGTTGTACTGAGAAATCTGAATTTGTCAAGAGGATTGAGGAGCTGAAGCCAAAATTTGTGAAGGAAGAGCTGTAGATATGGCATCTCTCTGTCAAGTGTTTTACCGTGCCGTTGTTTCCAAATTATTTGTGCATGTTCTGGGTATCAATTGCATCTCATGCGAAGCGCCTTTTCTCGGCTCTGAGATTAGAGCTTGTCTGCGGAGTACCAAATCTGCTGCGATAGGATTTAGCGTTGGGTATTTTCACAAATAGGGACTATTTATTGGTTTCATTTTGTGCTGTAATATTGTATTGACACTATGTCGTTATTCCGCAAATTGCTGTTCCACTTGATGACTATTCATGTATGAATAAATTTATGTTTCTCTGGATACTATACCATCTCGGGTTTTAACCTAATGTAATGGCGTAACGTTTCTGACTGTTAATGTCAAACAGAGGTTTATCTGAGCTGCGATCACCATATCCATCTTTAATCCTAACTAGGGGTAGACCTACTTTGTTAACTCTCTCGTCGATATCGTGGAAGAAATCTGGTCGCAAGATGCAAACCTATTCTCTGTTCACGAAAGCTAACAGCCACATATGAAAACAATTCGAAAACAGCACAACAACTTTCTCAAAAGTCCCGAAAAAACGGACATCTTAACTGCGTCGCACTAGTTAGATAGAGGCAGACATGCGGTTTACACAAATTCCGAACTCAAATCACGTATTCAGGTGTTAGAGAAAGGGCTTCACCTTCCTCTAATGTATGTCTTCCGGTTTTCTACACGTGATAAAAGACGTTGGTGCGCTTATTCTTAACTCTTTGCAAGTATTACTTGGCAGGGACATGGAGGGCTTTTTTAATTGTTTATAAATACAAGATGGATTTAATGATGAAAGGAACGTATTTAATGGTAAGTATTTATGTGGTGTGGTACCTTGGCGTTTTTATACTGGATGGATATACCGTCCGCATCATCTGTCTTCCATCGATCTTCAAGAGACGAGCGGGCGCCACTAAGTCCTCTATTTCTCCCAGTTACTCGTTAGAGCGTTGGGTGGCATTAGGGACTCGTTGAGTCACTCGTTGTTTTTTTTCTGGGATTTCGTTAAATACGTCTGGCCCTCTGCTCGGTAGTCTTTCTACAGTACTGTTGACATCCCGAGGTATGTAGTCACTAACGGCTCTTGTCCATCGGCTGTCGTTAATACACATTACGTATTTGGGGCACCTTTCCTTCGACAGTTTAGCCCATATAACGCCGTTCGTGGTTTTTGATCCTTTACCTAGGTCGCAACTTCCTATCTCTTTCCTTATATGTGTAACTCATCTCGACAGCGCGTTCAATAAAACAGTGATTTGTCATCCTGTTTACGCAGCGACCACATTTCTGACAAATACGTTAACGCAGGAACTACCGTTGAGTCGATAAGGTGGGCACGGATGTGGGTGTTCTTTGTTCTCATCACTACATCCTCGATGCTCTTAAGAGCTCCACAAGCCCCTCGCTTCCTTCTGCTCAACTTTGGAACCAAGTCGTTCATCATGTTGACCTCCCGACCTAGATAGACATAGCCGGGGCATTCGGAGATATTCATTCCGTTGAGCATCAAAGTGGCATACTAAACCAATCCGTTCATTATGATCACCGTTTTTGTAAGATTTATTCGAAGTCCAACCTTTCCACATGTTAAATTGTTGTTAAATTCTGCAAGCATTCGCCCCGCCTGGCTAATCTCTGGCGTTATAAGAACGATATCATCAGCAAAAGCGAAGATAAGCGGAGACCAGCCATCGATTTTCACTCCAATGTTATCCCATCCTAATGTTCACACGATGTTCTGGGGTGGAGGTGGCGGTAAACAATTTTGGCGAGATAGTATCGCCTTGCCTAACCCTCCTTTTGACATCAACGTTAATATCGTTGTAGAATGGTGAAATCTTGGTTGTGAAATTATTGTATAGCTCACGAAGAATCTTTATGTACTGAGTAGGGACTCCTTGACTACCAAGGGCTTCCATGACTGCTTCTATCTCAATTGAATCAAAGGCCTTCCCTAAGTCGATGAAAGTGAGACAGAGCGGTCTTTTGTACTTTCGCGATGCTTCAATTAGCCTTGTTATCGTGTAAATGTAGTCCATCGTACTAGATCATTTTCGAAACCCTGCTTGCTCACATGGCTGTCTTTCATCCAGTGTTCTGTCAATCCTGTTTAGGATGACTCGAGTGAAAAGTCTGTAGACGACAGACAGCAAGCAGATTCGGCAGTAGTTGCCGATATCGTGTAGGTCACCCTTCTTGAACAATGGCACGGTTGTGCTAGTCATTCTCTGTTGAGGGAGCTTGCATTCAGACTGGTGAGTGAAGAGCCGAGCCAGTGTGTTTACGAGGACTGGCGGAAGGTTCTTCAGATGTTCTGGTCTTATCCTGTCCGAACCTGGTACTGTTCGATTTTTCACCGACAAAATGGCATGTCGGATTTTGGGAGGGAGAAGCGGTAGTGCAACATATCCATCTTCCTTTATTTCATACGACGGCAGATGGACGTGGCTATCGAAGAGATCTGAGTAGTATTCGTGGATGATTTTCTCCATTGCCTTTCTGGACGCTGTTATTGTTCCGTCTGGGCGTCGGAGTACAATCATCTTGTTCTTGTAATTGGCGAAGCTTCTGCGGGCTTTGCGAAAGCTTTTCCCAGCCTCTGCAGCTTCGACTATTACTGCTGCTCTTCTCTCATTAAGATCTTCTTTTATCGCCTGTCTGCACTGTTTCGCAAGCTCGGACGTTAGTTCGCGGTTGCCTGCAACTCGTGCGATTGCGATTCCACGCTGACGTGTTAGCTCGAGAGTATATGGATACACGCGTCTGTTGTTGACTTTCGAGCTCTCAGCTTTCGCGGCATTAACGTGAAGATGCTGAATGAGCCGATCATATTCCTCGTCGATGTTAACGACAACGGCATCATCCCAATAGCCGACTAATGAATTGAATAAATCCCAGGTTGTGGTGGTTCTGGGACTACGGTTTTTGAATTTAGCGGCTTTTTCTCCTTTCCGTGAGAAATAAAATCTTGCACAAAGGAGACGGTGGTCTGATCCCGTGTAAAATTTTGAGACAACAGCGACATCGGTTAGGCAGAACTTCCTATTTACTATGATGTGGTCTATTTCGTTATGGTACTCTCCATTGGGAGATTCCCACGTCCATCGTTGACAGTGAGGCTTCTGGAATTGCGAGTTACCATGGATGGTTTTGGTCGCCATGATAAACTCAGAGAGCCTCTCACCCTGTTCGTTCCATTCTAATCCGTGGGTCCCAATGTGACGTTCCTCAGACGATCATCTTGGCCCGATCTTGGCATTGAAATCTTCAATGATGACCTTGAAGAATGTATGGTCTTCTCTGTAGAACCTCTCTCAGTCCATGTAGAACGCTTCGACTTCTTCGTCATAGTTTGATGTTGGCGCGTAAACGACGAAGACTGTCAAAGCCGGTGTTGATCCACATCTTTTTAATCGTAAACGTCCGATTCGGGTTGTAAGCTGTTCGAATGAATAGATGTTCATGGACAAACTCGTGTTGACGAGAACGCTGGTGCCGCCGACTCCTCTAATGTCACATGTTCCGAGGAACAGTTCTTCTTCAGTGTCATAGACGGAGTTGAATGGGTGGCGTGAGCATGAGCATGCGTTCTATCGAGGACTGGGATGCAGGTGTACGTGGCTTGTAGGTTATTTTCGGCATCATTCTTAGATACGTTGTACAGCAGGATCCACTGCCTGGCAAAACCACTCAAGCTGACAATGAGTTTTTCATCGGCAAGCTATCAGTACAGATACCTGGGCACTCCTGTGATGACCTACTGGCAAGGTGCCATATTTCGCAACGACAAACATCGTGAGCTAATTGAGTTAGTTAGTGACGACAAGGTGACTTCCTTTTTCGGTCTACTGATAGAAAAACGTTTCCAAATCATTAACATGCAGGCGAAATGGAGAATGTCATGGATTTCCTACTAAGTGCGCAACGTTGCAGGAATAACGTGCTCCAATGTCGTTTTAAGGACCCATCGATGATATTACTGTAGCGAGTTTCCTTTACGTCTGAGGCCATCTGTTGCATGCGGTGTTGCCTCCGTTCTCTCTAAAATTTTTTGATAAGGTTTTGTCATAATTCATACCATCCTTCTTCATCAGAATTTAGGATCAGTGGGTTAGGATCTATAAAGAACATGGCAGGCGCCTTACCCCGACGAATTATTAAGGAAACGCAAAGACTAATGGCTGATCCCGTGCCTGGTATCTCAGCAAGTCCCGATGACAACAATGCGCGGTTTGTTCATCACATATTGACCGATTATTTTAGCAAGTTAAATGCATTAGGCATTTGCTAATTGTCAGATATTTTCACGTGATGATTGCTGGACCTCAAGACTCTCCGTTTGCTGGCGGCGTGTTCAAATTGGAGCTGTTTCTACCGGAGGAGTATCCAATGGCCGCTCCAAAGGTGCTGTATTTTTCTTGAGTAGTAGTTCGTGACGTCACAATGCGTTATTGTAGTAAGGTTAACGTGAAGAATTTACGAACTAGTTACCAGATAGTAGTTTATTCTTTTGTGGCATAGATGCTTAAAAATTCATTGTTATTGTTTTATGAATATCGTTGTGTTGTAGCTTAGTGTGCGATGTCCTTTTTATTCATATAGCAAGGTATATGAGTTATTGACATCATTGACTTTATTCGTTTATTTAAGGTTCGATTTATGACCAAGATTTACCATCCGAATATTGATAAGCTGGGAAGAATCTGTTTGGATATTCTAAAAGGTTGTCCTGCTTTTGTCCTCCTCTCTATTTTTATGTTTCCACTATTTTTATTTATTCAATCACCTTGTTGAAAAGGTTAGCGCTTTTCACTGAGTGATTAGGCCTTCTAATCGGAGTTAGAAAGTAGTCTGTCGTATATAACCACTGTCAGAGACGCAATAGTAATGATAGGTAGTAAACCCTAATCCTGATTGATACTGTACTGTTCGAATGTTCTGTCCTATATCAATGTTGTCCTACTGTTTGACACCTAAGGGAGTCATAAAATAGTTACTTCACTGTTCGAATGTCCTGTCATATGTTATCCTTATCCTATTTGACACCTGAGGGAATCGGAAAGTGCGTAGTTTTGCCTAAGTTCGAATAATCTATAGTCTCGAATTTTATGCCTAATTGCAAAACATTGCAGATAAGTGGTCTCCTGCTCTGCAAATTCGTACTGTTCTCTTGTCAATTCAAGCTCTCTTATCAGCACCAAATCCTGAGGTAGGTTCGAATATTACTTTTGTTAATTTTTCTGACGGAGGCCTTTAGCGCGGGGAAGTGAAGACTCATTTGGTCCATGAAGAACACGTAAAAGGTTGCTTTTATTTTTATATTAAGCTTACTGACTTTATCGTTTCAATTCCATATTTGATCAGGTTTCCCATGACTTTCAAATTATCTTGTTATAAAACAGTAAACGATAAAGCTGTTGGCGCTGATCAATCCTGACGGATACGCCAGGCATTCGACTTCGCTAAGCATCGATGGAGGCGTCTGAATGCATATATGGCCTTTACAGTGACTCAGTGGCCTACCGATCCATAGAGCCAATGCTCCTTTCTTCCCACAGGCAATTCCGAAATCAATTTCCCGACCCCGGAGGGATGGAAGACTTGGTGGGCCTGAAGCATGGGGATCGATCCCATGTGAATTGCAGGGTGCCTCCGACCACTGGACTACATATTCCCTTCATCGTTTGTATATTATTGTTATAGTATATATATATATATAGCAATGGAAAACGAATGAATCCGAAGCGATACGCACAGCGAAGGAGTGGACTCTACAGTACGCACGAGAGTAATACCGTAACACATTGATAGCTGGGAATGCATATTCATCAATTCATGGTATATTCGTGAATTTACCGAGAGTTAATTGTGAATTCACATTTATTCGTACTATTACTAAATGATGTCGTTTTACTTGCTATGATATACAATAGTATCGGGCTAGTAGAAAATACCCACTTCATCATTTCATCATTTGTGTATATGGTGTTCGTTTGAGACAATTACTGAGCATATCTCCCCTCCTCTAACTTCTTTTTTGACGTTCCCCTTCTAAAAGATTTTTTTTGCTGCACAGTCGGTTTTCGTTTTATCGTATTCCTTCTTCTTTTGGACGTCATATGAGCATGCTTTGATATTCGTCACATTAGTGATGTTTTTCTCATTTCTTCTAACTGGTCAATTACTTAAGATTGTCCAAGTACGGATGAGATGTGATTGAAAATGAATGAGTTTAGTGGCCCCGGACTACTTTCTTTTCAGAAGAAAGTGGAATTCAGTAGAGCGGTTTCAGTTTCCTTCGTGTTCGTGAAGTGTTTGCTTGCGGCGATTGAGCATTTTTCGGATGAGTTGTCCACGTTTTGCAACGTATGGCATGCTCATGTGAAGAACTAAGGAAAATTAGGGCTTATTCGAGGAGATGATTCCCATGATCTTGTATTCCTGCGTTTTATCAAGCTGTTTGCGATAGAAAGTTGCCACATTTTCCTGCAAGGGTGGTCGTGAGTGTTCCCGAAAGTGATCGATTGAGGAGGTTCACAAGCCAACACCTGTTGAGTTGAATGCTTTCGATTTTCTAAGTTTCATTTCTGTACTAGGAGTGATACCAGTCATCATTACTTGTGTAACAGTGTAACGAGTGGGGGATCGTCCACGAGATGCCATTTGTGCACGTATTGCTTATGATGAACTTGTAAGTCAAGTTTGTTCCAGGTCATGTCGCGTTGCTATGATTGATTTTATCTTAACACTCTTGTTACCCATCGATCAGTTAGCGTTATCTAGCGGCTTTTAATTGACGGTACTAGTTTCAGTATGTGAAGTCCATTGAGTGACCTTATTCATCTCGTTTTGACGGTCGTTTTGCTTTTCCTCTGACGTTGGATTTCAGACTATCGACTTTATCGTACGTAGACAGCATTTCCAGCGAAATATAAACGTATTCCGACAGTATCTCAATGATACTCATGTTTATTATGTGGTGTTATGAGTAATAAAGAACTGTACATATACTTGGCTTTATCTCGAATACAGTCGTTGTGAGACGTTCATATCCGTGTTTGTTTGTTTGTTTTTTTGCTCTGAACTTCCCTGTTCCTCAGTATCGAAAACACGCATTTTAGACAAAATGACCCTTCAGTGGTCAATTGTAGCGGCAGTGTTGTACGTGGAGATCGTGGTGACATTCATCCTTCTCTTGCCGTGGATTCGCCCTACGCTGTACGGTCCATTGTTTTCATATTTTACATTTTGTATTGGGCACTAGATCGTAGAAACACTTACTGTGCTTCAGGTGGAGTAAGTTGTTTAAAAGCCGTCTCGTTTCGTCAT
Source organism: Angiostrongylus cantonensis (assembly GCA_009735665.1). NCBI lineage: Eukaryota > Metazoa > Nematoda > Chromadorea > Rhabditida > Metastrongylidae > Angiostrongylus > Angiostrongylus cantonensis. The sequence goes on from MQTX01000075.1 coordinate 908,969, forward strand.
TAGCGGCTCATGGTCAAATCTACTCATATTCCGCAGCATTTGTGCTTTTTGTGCTATTTGCTGGTAAGTTTTGTTGTGGTGATAATATCACTAGCGGAAATAACATGAGATTACTGGTATGGAATCGGCGACCGACCATTGTACACTTAATGTAGCTGTCCTTGATGTGGTTCTGTTTATGAGGAAGAATGGTAGTAAACTAATGCGTAAACAAAGACGATGACAAGAAAAGAACTGTCCAAGATTGTAATTTTGTTCAAGATTCTGTTCGCGAGGTTAAGAAGTACTCGCATGTTGAAGTAGCTATGGAGTCATCAGTAATTCACCGTGTCGCCGATACCGATGCAATCATTCACATGCGTTTGTTCCGTGCGCAACGCAACTTCTACATTTCTGGCTTCGCTCTACTGCTTTTCCTGTACAGTTGTCTTTTTAGATGATCGCATGTCATTGTTATTATAGCATTTCTCAACATTCTTTTAAGCGTCATCAAGCGTATCATGGGGCTTATCAGTCGTGGAGCTCAACTTGAGGCTGCTAGTGAGGCAGCTATGCGACAAGCTGAAAGCGCCACAAAAGCAGCCACGACCCTAATGAATGCCGTAAGTATTAAGGGGCCTCTCGATTATTGCTGGTGTCTTTGTTTCTGTTTACCACTGTTTTCAGAGTGGTGATTCAGAAGTTGCAGAATTAAATCGCAAAATTGAAGAACTAGGCATTGAACTGAAGAAGGCTCAGACAGATCGTGATACGTTGCTCAAGCAGTCAGAATCACTGCAAACTGAATATGATCGCGTGTCGGATTTACTCGTGAAGTTCGAGGTATTTATTTTTCGTGGATCGGCTCTATGGTTGTGATTATAATAAACTGGAATAATTTGTATGGGGCGCGTGTAGCGCAGTAATCGAAGGCGCTCTGCAATACACATAGGACTGATACCTACGCTCCAGGCTTACCAAGCTCTCCAACTCTCCGGGGTCGGCAAATTGGTACCGGACTTGTCGGGGAAGGTAGCAGCGCTGAATTTATAGATCGGTAGGATACCGTCTTTTGTAAAGGTCAAATATGCATCCACTCACCTCTAAACGATGCTTAATGAAGTGAAACGCATGACGCATCCCTTAGGGATTGATCAACGCGGAGAGCTTTGTCCTTTTTACCTTTTTTATCATTGCTTCTGAGTTAGTGATGCATCACCTGTATCACCTGTAACCCCGCTGATCGTCGAGTGACTCAAGCGGGCGCCAGTAATTTTTCCATCTTCCCCTGTGACGTGCTAGAGTATCCCAGTGGGTTCTGCTCGCTCTAGAGAACCGTTGAGCATCATATTTTTCTTCTAGGCTTGTCGTGAAGAAATCTGAACATCTGGTCGGTGGTCTTCCTGCAGTGCGTTTAGCACCCCTATGAATCCTGTCACTAAGGGCTGTTGTCCATCGATTGTCGTTCATGCGCATCACGTTTTCGGCCCACCTTATCTTCGACTGTTTGGCTTACAGAACGGTATCTTTGATTCTTGATCGTTGACGTAGGTCGGAGCTTCGGATTTCTTTACCTACTTGTCTTATATGGAATACTCCTAGCATCGTCCTTTCGACTGCGTGTCCCATAACGCTGAGTGATTTGCCATCCTGTTTACGCAGCGATCAGTTTCTGAGTTTTTTTTTTTTGATTTCTGACCCATATGTTAACGCAGGAATTACCATTGAGTCGAAAAGGTGGGCACGGATGTGGATGTTCTTTGTTCTTTTCTCCTTGATCGATGCTTGAAAGCTTCCCAAGCCGCTCTTTCCTTCTGCTCATCTCTGGAGCTAAGTCCTTCAACATGTTGATTTCCCGACCTAGGCAGACATAACTCGAGCATACGGAGACATTCATTCCGTTGAGTGCGAATGGGCAAGCGAAACCAGTCCGTTCCTCATGAGCATCGCTTTTGTGAGAAAGTCGGCAAGCATTCGTTCTGCTTGGATAATGTTCGATGTTATAAGGACGATGTCGTTAGCAAAGCGAAGATGACGTAATTACTAGCCATCGATTTTCACTCTCATGCTATCCCATACCAATGTTCGCATGACGTTCTCGAGGGTGGTGGTAAATAATTTTCACGAGATGGTATCGCCTTCTAAACACTGTTTTGACGTCAATCACTACCGTTATAGAATGATATCTTGGATGTGAAATTTTTGTACAGCTCAAGAAGAATCTTTGTGTACTGAGTAGGGGCGCCTGGACTGTCAACGGCTTCCATGGCTGCTTCTATCTGAATTGAATCAAAGGCCTTCTGTAAATCGATGAAAGTGAGACAAAGCGGTCTTTTGTACTCTCGCGATACTTCAGTGAGCCTTTTTATTGTATGAATGTGCTCCATCGTACTAAATCCTTTTCGAAACCCTGCTTGCTCACATGGCCGTCCTTCACCCAGTGTTCTGTCAATCCTGTTTAGGATGACTCGAGTGAAAAGTTTGTAGACAATAGACAGCAAGCCGATTGGGCAATAGTTGCCGATATCGTGTAGGTCACCATTCTTGAACAATGACACGGTTGTGCTGGTCTTTCTCTGATGAGGGAGCTTGCATTCAGACAGGTGAGTGAAGAGCCGAGCCAGTGTGTTTACGAGGACTGGCGGAAGGTTCTTCAGATGTTCTGGTCTTTATCCTGTCCGGACCTGGTACTGTTCAATTTTTCACTGACGAAATGGCATGTCGGATTTCGGAAGGGAGAAACGGTAGTGCAACATATCAGTCCTCTTTTATTTCATATGACGGGAGGTGGACGTGGCTATCGAAGAGATCTGAGTAGTATTCGTGAATGATTTCCTTCATTGCCTTTCTGGACGTTGTTATTGTTCCGTCTGCGCGTCTTGTCGTTGAAGTCTCCAATGATGACGTTGAAGAACTAATGGTATATGGTCTTCTCTGTGGAGACTTCTCTAAGTCTATATAGAACTCGTCTGCGTGTAAACGACGAAGATTGTCAAAGTCGGTATTCATCGACATCGTTTTAGTCGTGAACGTCTGGTTCGGCTTGTGAGTTGTTCTAGTGAATCGATCGATGTTCACAGATAAACTCGTGTTGACGAGAACGCCGGTGCCGCCGACTCCTATAATGTCACATGTTCCGAGGAACAGTTCTTCTCCAGTGTCATACGGCGTTGAATGGGTGGCGTCGTTTCGTCTCGGCCTGGCCGATGACGTCGCACCTCATCATTCTTGCTTGCATGAACAAGTCTTCTACCAAGAATTTGGATGCAGGTGTACGTGCATTGTAGGTACAGATGGTCGCCTTAGTTCTTCGTGATCTAGGTAGCTTCCATTGGCCCTGGGATTTTAACAGCCTCTTCATACACGTCCTACTCAACGCTGCGAAATTGGAGGCTCTTTCGGAATCGGGAATGAGGCTCTTTTTTGTGTTTAGCATTTTGATTCCCACGTATAGCTTGCTGGGCTGTGAACGTTGGGGCTGATTATACTCAAGGGTAGCTTGTTAGTCTCTCGCAAAGTGGACATTGAACTTGTAGGTGACTCCTAACCGCTTCCCATATACTTTCCTGTCACTTGCAGGCTTTTGGCTGAATTGACTCGTAGAATTCAATCCGCATAAGGCGACAACGCACCCACACACGCATGCATGAATATGCCTCTCAAATACAGATAGCATGTGCCAGATCGGCGCAGCATAAACAAGGGTCCATCCCCTGGATCCACCTGCATCTCAGGGAAGCATGCGGTCGCTTCTGGTCCGCGTTCAACCCCCTATCCGCCACGTGGGAAGGCACCACATAGCCTCGCGACTAGCCGGCTGGGGATGCTCATATGAGGGACCTCCGTGGACTGATGTGTAATGCATATTTATGTTTATTTCAGAAAGGAGATAACGCGAGTAAGAAGGATGACTAGAAATATCGTGATGAAGCGCCAAACTGTCTGATAAATGGCTTCTGTTATGGAGTGTAGCACGTCTTATCTACTTGCTTGACTTCGAAACGAGACTTCTACAGATGATGCATCAGTCATTGCTTTTCGAAAGTGTTTCACAACTACCATATTTCCTCTGTTTAAAATGAACCAATAATTTACTATTGGTTATTGCTGCCCTATGAACCATTTACCTTTGTAACCACTCTGTTGCTTCCATGAATTACTAATTTGTGCTCATTATTCTCACGTATGTAATATATACGAAGAGATCACAGAAATGTGAACGTAGATTGTAGATGTTAATAAGCGTTACCATTTATTCTTGTTTCTGACAGGGGTTGAATACAAAAACCAATGCGAACTATGATGGAGCCCGCGCAACCAGTGAAGACGGGCTATCCAAGTGTCCAAGTAAGTAACTTACTTGATACTTGAAACCTGCCTTCACCAGTTGTGCAGCCCTAGCATTATCACCATTTTTCGGAGATTTACTGGTTAAGCCATTGTGGTTCCCTGGAATCCCGAGAGCAGCCTGGCCAAAGTCTGCGTCAAGTCGTCACCACGACAGGCAGTCGCAGCTCTTGTGAATCAAAGGGAGATTTGCCACCATGCAACTTTGACACCAGGACGGTGGTGGGCCCTGGTATTGGTTTATTCTTAGCTAGACTTCCTGATGGAAATCAGCTTGGGAGACCTTGTCGGAGGGACGAATCTCCTTGCTGTACATCGCAGTGCCACACCCAGGTACACCTTCCAGCCACGATGAGGCGGCAGACCGTTTGGAGGATCCAAGAAAGTAAAAGGAGATGAATAGTAGTTGTAGATTGCAACTGTGTTTCAGAGAAAATTGACTAGTTCACAGCGTAGGACCTGTCCCTGGATGTGTATATGTGCTTATTGTGGCAGCACTAGCTCCAGGATGCATATTATGCATCCGCAACGCTGAGAGCATTGCGGATAGTACTCCTGTACTTTGCAGGATTGGTTTTAGAACTTCGTCTAGTCGTCAAAAAGTGAAGTACTCCTTCCATATTAGCAATATCGACTATATGGACTAAATCAAAGGGAACTGTCTGAGAAGTATCAGAACTGTTACCAGTTTCAAACTTAAATGAAAATGTTTTGGATCGTAGAGAGTTATTTTCTAAAATTCTAGACATCTTTTATTCCATAAATATGAAATCCTAACTTCCTATGAAATATGAAATCCTAACTTTCTACAACACATGAAATCTACCTCGTACACTTGGTTCTCGTCAAGGCCCTTAGCAATCGGCACGGTAACCACCCAGTAGTAAAAAATTAGTGGTAAAAGCGCAACATATCTTACTTTGGTCATCTCAACAACGACTTCGACAGATTACAAATGTATGTGTTGTTCTTTAGAAATGAAATACAAGCTGACTTTATGGACAACCTGTTACCGACATTGGTTATGTGTCTTAGCATTTTACTCTTCTATGTTCTTGTTGTTGATGAATTTAGCAGAGTGCCCCAAATAGTTCATTACTTAGATGTCCACTCCTCACACGATGTCTGGCGAGTCCCAGCACTTCTACTCATGGATGTCAATAGAGAGATAGAGAGATACTAAGCTTGTTACCATACACGAAAAACATCGAAGAGGAAAAGAATTCTTGCCAACAATGCATTTCCTCATAGTACAAATCAACTGCTTCTACTTTCCTTGCTACTATACGACATGATATTGAACATTTTCTTAATTTCATAGCATTTTTGCATGTTTTCTCGCGTCCGTATTCCATCCAGGAAGGTCTTCGGACTTCAGCGAACGATCTTTACCGTTGTTTAATGATTTCTTCTTTATTCATGTCGTTGAATATTCGTCGACTGTAGTCTTCCTAAAATCTTTGCATTGGCTTGCTGGAGTAGTTCCTGGGTCTTCATCGCAGGCACTCGTCACCTTTTACGAATTGGATGTAGTTAACCTCGTACCAGTCCGGTATGAGCTTGCCGAACTCAGAGCCATGAAGGACTTGATGGATTCTGGGAATTACGAACCAGGGCCTTGAGTGCATTGAACGGCATCACTACCACTGGTCTATTCGTGTCCATCAGGCGTTTTGGAAAATACTAATTACAGCCTGGTGCACAGAAGGAACTTTATTCCGAGACAAATTTGATGCAGAAAAAACGCCTTCAGAAGTGTTTCAAGCAGTAAACCGAAATGGACGATACACAGGACCACATTTTATTGAAGAAAAGACAATTTTATTATAGAGAAAAAAAGAACAGATAATATGTACATGTTCCACACTAGAAAATTGGACTGATAAACTGACATACAGACTGACAAGTTGGACTGATGATAAGGATGCGTTTTCGTTCGAAACAATAAACATATACTGGACTGGAGTTCTTTATAACGTCACCAATAAGTATGAAACGAGCATAAAAACTAGCTTCTTAATCCCATGAGAACAAAATTTGAGATGATAACCGTGAAACTTTGCAGCAGAGGTACGATGCTTCAAGAATGGATGGAAAACACCTTTCTAATGCATTGCAATTTAACCCTCTTTAGTCGCTGCGTTAAACGTAAGATTAGAACTCTTGCTAGCACCTGATTAGGTCACCTGTTACTGCAGTAGACGGTATGCCTAGATGTCTAATGGACGTTGTTAACGACACCATAGGAGGTCGGATTTTCGGTGACCTCATAATTCCATGCCTTGAGCTTCATCTTCTGAAAAGTCCGACATGCTAGAGATGTCCGAGTCATCACCAGGCTTCTCTGTCCTATAGTCTGGCTTGGAGGATGCTTCGTTGAAGAATCGACGTAACGCATCTTCGGAAGCAAATCGTTCTACATAGTCTGTAATGACCGTTAATTTATATGACAAATCTGTGCATCGGGTTCTCATCAATTATTTACAGCACTAATTTTCAAAACAAAGATCGATTTTTGCGAAATCGATTTTCTTGGGAAGCTTTCTTTTGCTAAGGAAATGTTCCAGTATTAACAGGTTTAAAACATTTCTCGCAGAACCGTATATATCAAAACATTTAGTCCAGCAACATTTCGCTGTTGGTTATAGATCGAGAGATTTTCATAAAGGGAAATCTGGCTTCAAAATACAAGCTATAGTAAAAGCACAAACTATCCTACTAAATTGTCTCCTATATTGTCTTCATGAAGTTTTTTTTGTAGAGCATTTATATGTTGTAGAGTAATTGCCAATTTTCTCAGTGCTCTCAAAAAACGCAGGAATACAATATCCGAAGTCTATGGAAAAAAGGTCGTCGATTAAAAGAACCGTACAATAATAACCCCCTGCTGAGCTAGAATTCGTTCTTGTATTATACATTATGTGTTAACCTTTCATTTAGCTTTACCTCATTTCATTTTCCTGAAAGGAACAAATACGGACGCCCATTTCCTATTTAGTAGACTTATACCCTTGCACTTCTTCTTGAACTCCTCAGGTTTATGCAGGTAAAGAGCAGCGGCATCACCATTCAGAGGATCTGTTGGGTTTGGATAAGTGAGAAGCTGCGGAAGAAATGACTCAAATATATTTGCTAGATCATACAACGCAGTCCACGCCTGAAAGATGATGAATGAAAGCTTGCCATAAACACTGAAGCAGAGGTTTAAAGCAGTGGCCATAGTTGCAGCACGATAAGTTTACCATATAATCGCACAAGGATGAAACCAGAAAACGATGGCGAGAAAATATTTGTGGAAAGAAATTGCTATACCATAAAGCAAAGCAAATAGTCGCCCCTGACAACTAAAAAAAAGGACAAAACGATAAAGCTCTCAGTGTTGATCAACCTTGAGAGATGTGCCATGTATTCGACTTCATTAAGTATCGTTGGAGGTGACTGAATGCATATCTGGCCTTTACAATGACTCGCGGTGGCATACCGGTGTATCCAGCCAGTGCTGGTATCCTCCCAGACAAGTCTTGTACCAATTTGCCAACACCGGAAAGATGGGAGGCTTGGTGAGCCTGGAACCCGGCGATGGATCCCATCTGTGTTGCAGCACTCCTCCCACCACTGAGCTACGCGCGATAACCAAAAAGTAAAGAATTCGGCATATGCCATCATGAGTACGCAAACCAGGAATCTACCGAGATTATAACTTCCAGTCCTACTATTTGTTAACGTTTACTGAAGCTCTCAATATCAATATGCACAGAACGAAAACCTTACCTGGTTAATTACATCAAGGCAGACGGATCCACTTGCTTCATCAATGTTGGGATGGAAAATTTTATTCATAAATCCTATTGATGGTGACTTAAACGGGTACTTCTCAGGAAGCTCAACACGTACACGCCAAACTCCTCCTTCGTATGCGGCTAAATCTTCTGCATTTCATTTAGAATATTTAACAAAAGCACTGCTCTTTTACCATGAAGGTAATCTGACAGTAAAGACAGAGCATTTATGCAGCAACGGACTCTTTCATTCAGCTTACCTGCCTCTGTACACCACTCCCCTTAGTTGTTTATCGCACCATGGCGGATGGCTAGTGCTTGCGTCATACAGCAAAGATTCACCCAGTTGAATCGCACAAGTTGGGAAGAAAACTGACACTTCCAAAAAAAGCCCAACTCAGCACGAACTAACTTTAGTAATCGTTACCGTGCTAGACGAAACCTATTGGCTTGACGGCAAACGTTCCTAATCCACAAAGTTTTATAACCCCTGTGAGCACAATCTTGGAACACTGCTTTGGATTTCGATACTGTAGAGAGATAGTACGCCACCAAACCAGTACTATTACATAGCAAATGTGGTGAAACACAGGTGAAACCCCATAAAAACGAGCAGCCTGGGCATTCACGTATTGCCTATAAATGGTTAGTCATAACAAATGCAACTCACTTCCAGATGGCCCATAGAACTTAACATTGAATTCATTAAGTCCACCGGTGATGTTTACCTCGTGCTTGCTCTCGATCCTAAATAAAAGACCTGAATCCCATATAATCTGCCTATGCTATGTAAATATGATCAGCGAAAGTTCTTGTGAGACAAAGTGATTCCGCATCTATGCATCTTCTTCGTGACCTCGAAATAAAATATGTAAGGTGCCTTGAGCCTCCCAATGGTTGGCGACCTCATCGCGGTTGGGAGGTGTTCCTAGGTGCCAGTATGCGATGCACAGCAGGTTCATCACTCCAGCGGAGTCTCCCAAACTAAGAAGCCCGGCGTTTCTATTAGGAAGCTCACCTAAGAAAAAACCAATATCAGGATACACCACCGTCCTGGTATCAAACTAGTCGCATGGTGGCAAATTTCCCTCTGATCCACAAGGGCGGCGACTGACTGTGGTGGTGACGACCTAGCCGGCCTCGGATTCCAGAGAACCACCATGGCCAAACTAGCAAAACTCCGAAAATATGGAAATTATAATGGATCACGCACAACCACTGAAGACGGGCCATCCAAGCAGGTAAGGTATCTCAAGTCTCGGAGAAGCCCTATCTGAATATACCCAGCCCCATTTCCCATACTCTTTCGTCAATACCTGAACATAAAAACATTAGAACTAAAGGCTTAAGTAGAGTAAGCATGATGCATCTTCGTTATTCTGCGTTATTCCAACAAGCCGTAACTCTTGCACGGAAGAGATAGGAATGGAGATTTAGCTGAGCTCGTCGAGTTACTCCATGAATAACGTTTCACGTTATACAGCTGTTATCCGCGCGTAAACAATATGGATAAGGCAGAATTTGAAAATTTCGATGCAAGCATTCAGAGGTGTGCTGTTGAGTTAGTCCGGGTGTCAGATCAATTTCCATTCATATAGGACTTCACCTACTTGAGCGGAACATAAATACGATGCAAAAGTGTTCTAGCCGTGGGAATTGAAAACCTTGGTTACTTGAGACCGACTGGCAAAGGCAATTCACTGTCTTTCCTGATGGGCCCACAGGCCGTCCTCCTCCATGTAACACTCTGTGCGGCTGGTCTCCTCCAAATAACTGGAAGACTTTCAAGGAACAAACGGCTCTGACGAAGGTAAGCGGTAGAAACGACGGTTATTCCGTATTAACAAGTTCAGCAATACCAAAGTCGTGGTGTTTGCCCATCAAGAAAGACAACGAATCAAGACGTAGTTTCGAAGGGCATCCCTACAGTCCTCTTTATGTAAAAGAACACCGGTCGGAAGTCCTCCATTTGTTGGGATGAGGACCACATTTTCTTCTTCTTCTCTGCTCATGAAAACCATATAGTAGTGATCAATGCCGAGAAGTCGGTCTTGGTACACTGGCAACAGTATTGCTACTGAACGTACATGACTACATTTAAAAGGAGTTAACTGCTAACCACCAACAGAAAACCGCACCGCTTTTGCCGTTTCCAACCAATGAAAAAACAATCAATAAAAAGTGCAAACAATCAATAACGGTGCGAACTCACAGCTTGATTACGTCAGTATCCATCCGACGTTTTCCCGAACTTGGCGACGACATCGATATCTTACTTCGAAGTTTCTAGAGGAAATCGGGCAGTATCAAAGACTAAGGCAGAGAGAGGAATGACACCTCGGGAATTCTGAAGACGATAACGGATCTCTTCCTGAAAGAGAAATATTTTGGCAACGTGACCCTACAACAGCGCTAAGTGAGTTTTCACAGCTCAGCAGATGAGCATACAGTGTCCGCTGTTCTTGTTTGGGTTAGAGAAATAAGGAATCCATGACCATGAATGCACCAACTACTAGTAAAGTACTACAGTCAGTACTACTGTCAAGTACAACAATTGTGTCAATCCACACTGGACTAGTACTTTGAAAACATTACTCTAGAAAAAATTATCAGTGATGTATTGTGCGGTTTCTCATTGAAACGTACGAATAATACGGCTAGGATGGAAAACAAGACGACCCTTTGATAGGACAGAAGCACTATGCTTATAGGGAAAATCCTTGGGGTAGGGAGCTTTCAGATGACCTCGAGTTCTGAGGGATAAATCGTCTACGGGTGTGCTTAGATTGTGTGAGTGTCATGTGATGGGGGGCGTGACGGCGCCGAATAGCTGACGGCTGGCTGGTTGTTGTGTTTCGCGTCAAACGTGCTCCATCGTCACGCGGCTCGTATCCCTCCTGGAGTCATGCCAGAGCTCATCCTATCCATTGTCCATAGTTTAAGGCGGTCGTTTTTTTTTTGAATTTTGATTGGTCTCTTTCATTTGATCTGCTGCTTAAGTGTCTTTGGGCTACTGTGCTGGTACTTTTCTTAGTGCCGTAATTATGAATTGGGATCAATTCGCTGTGCGGCTTCTCTTTACATAAATACTTGTACCACTAAAGTGTGTAACTAAGTTCCTTCTCATGGATGACTAGTCTAAACTTAGCAATGTTGTAATACTCAAGTTTTACCAGTAGTAACAAGGAACTAAGTTCCAGTAATAAAACGAAGAAAAGCAAGACTAGTGTTTGTTTACAGTTTTCATTTTCTTTTTAAGTTGAATCATCCTAGAGCGGTTGATCAGCTTTTTATCTCCATTTGTATATCAATGTTGGACCTATTTGACTATTTGAATGAACAATCGAGAATTTTGTCACTGACAAAGCCTACCCTCGATCCACAAGTGCTAGCCAATGCTCAGTTAAGACTTCTAGATCCCTTAGCAAGATTAACGCAGGATCCGGGAAAGATCAAACTACCCGCTGGTAACAAACCTTAGGAGTGAGCTAACCACGTTACGGCACTCACGAAGTGCTCCAGTTTATGGCGCTATGTGTTACACAGCCAGTAAGGAGCGATTAATCTCGAGTTGTAGAAGACCTCATCGGAAACTGATCAAACGAAGACGCCCAGGCCACGACATGAAGCTGCACATATAAGAATCGTCTCCCTATACGCCAATCTTCATGTCCTTGTTGGGGCACTAGGTTGAATCAGCTTTTCTCCTGGTTCTACAAGAGCCAGAAAGCAAGAAGACCGATGTATGTCAATTAGATAACGGGATCATTGCACCTGGTGGAGAAAAGATCTGGTCACACAATGTCGGTGGCATAGGCTTAGTCCGACGCTTGGCCAGCTTACTCACTGATCGGTGCATTTGAGTACGAATTGGATACATTCTATTATCGTTCGAGGAAGTATTTCACAACGATGAATTTTGAACACACTTGCAATGCTAGATCAGGAAATATCAGCGAGGTTAGATAGAAGGTCGGAAATTTTGGAAAAGAAGAGCGAAATGGCAATGGATACCGTCGTGTTGGGCTCCTATCCACACCGTGTCGCTTCTATAGAGATTCATTTTTCCGAACAAAGGAAATCGACACTCGAGATGGGTGTCATCTAGCTGTACGACATGTGGATACTGTTCAAATGCTCATGAAAAGACGATATCTCCTGCTTCACAAATTTGTGATCTTATTCTATGCTGAGTCCGGTTACCCCATTTTCCTACGAAGATTAATCGGCCAAAAAGGGAACGTTAACTCCTACATAGCAAAGACATTCTTACCGAAATCCTTTCCTGCTATTATTCGATGGTCATGGATCACCCAACCAAAGACTGCGGCGTCCATGTTAAGAATTTTAGGACTTGTGCTCAACACACCTCAATCCTTCAAGCACGAAGTTCGGTGCGCATCTCCACCACCGTCGAGAGTCGATCGAGAATAAGACATGGATGAAGCTCAATCATACTGCAAAAGAAATACCACAGGTATTAATTGATTATAAGCTGAACGTATCATATGTAATAGTAGCCCCACAGTTCTGTGATTTACATAGTATTAATGAAGTATTCTTCATGAGTGGGTTTCACTCATCATCCCTCGTTAACGGGTGTTCCAACGGCAAGATCGGTGGGTGGTTTTTGAAAGTTGGCATCTTTTCATATGCTAAATCGTCATTAATTACAAGCTGTCGAAGATCTTCGCAAAGTACTTTGATGATGTTAAGATAACATCATGAAGCCAATTGAAAAAGGAATCAGTCTGATGGGACCTCTGCGATGTCTCTGTAGTTATGAGACCTGATGAAAGAAGATGGAATCACTATTACCCCATTATATGAAATGGACTCGATGATGGGAAATCTTACACCAATCTTTTCGTTTCAACAATCCGTTCGGGCACCAAAATCTCTGCTGCAGAGCAACTAGTTATTCCTGTCTTGAGAAATTCGAGTGGTAATCGAGTACATGGAGGCGCTGCTTTGGGACCAAATAACCTTAAAGCCGACTTCCTCCGAGCAAGAAGCCATAGACTACAGGTACACTTCGCAAACTATATAGTAACTCCATTTCAGCAAGAAGAGATCGAAAACTGGTGGAGCAGCTCGCGCATTGTCATCCCTCAGAAGAAGGGTCAGCAAGTGAAGGGATCTTTGTATGGTCGGATATTCTTGTTCCATTCTCTACAAGTTGTACATGAGGATTGTCTTATCGCGCATCATTGACCAGATCCAATATTATTATTTGTTTAGCATCTTGTGACGCGTGCAAAACGAAACATTGATGATGTTGTCTTCCAATGAGAAAATTTCTACGACAGGTGTGTAGATATTTCATGACGAACATGTACACGAAGAGGATGTGCTTACTTTCCTCCGATTTTATTTTTTTGTGTTCCAAGGCTACATGATGTACGGAACCGAAAACTTCTTTTGTTGAATTCGTTTCTTCGCATTTATCATCCATAAATTCTTTGAATCATTCTCTGGATTCGGCTGCCATTTGATGACTCTGTGTTCTCGAATGCCGATCAGTGCTGATTCACCCAATTTACTTGGGAATTCTAGTGCCAGATTTTATGGATCCCAAGCTTCCATTCTTGTAGCGTTATGTGCTGCCTCACTGTATCCTTCATGGCTATCCTTGTATCCATCAAGCTATTCAGTTGATTTGGTTGATTTATTGGACTGCTGTTTATTTGTATTTTATCTTTAGGGGTTATTAAATCGATTCTACCTTCTGGTCTAGAGTTGTCGATGATTTCCTTAAACAAATGATTTCGAGCCATCTGTTTATGTTTGTAAGCACTGACGTAATGCATCTAATGCTTTCGTAGTTTTTTTCTTCTGTTCAGGATTCTCAGTTATTTGCGGAATGTATCGGAACGTTGTATTATGAAAACACAATGATGCTGAAATATTTGCAGAACTCCGGATCGCAGGTATGTGTGAGAAAGACTAAACGAAGAGCCTACACGGTGTAGTGGTGAACACGTTAGCCCCCGGAAAGGGTAGTAACGTATTCGGTCCCCACCGCGTCACCTGCGGTCCGGAGTTTTGCAAATATCTCAGCATCGTTGTGGTTGCATTTCACATAACAGTGTGCCGTAAAAATTGTAGTAGGCAGTAAATAAGAAGTTAACATTATTATGAAAATAGTTTGAATATAGGTGTAAAAACGATGCATTGCATGCCATCTACATCCCTTGGGCTTCCTGAGGAGCCTCTAATGGATCCGTGTTGGATGCGTTGCCAAGAATGTGGTGAAGCAAAAAATACCACCAAACAGCTGTTCGATCATCTTTTCGATTATCACAATTATGATAAGTCTCGGATTGAAAACATTAAAGCACAGCGCAGGACGAGATCGACCCACATGGTATGTCCTTCCTTTTGGTATAACGTTTATGATACAATTTTAACCGTTTTTTTTTACTGCCCAATCTTTTTAATGGCAGGATATATTGCGAAATATAACTTCAAATGATGCTGAGATATTTGAAAAATTCCGGACCGCAGGTGTCTACGGTGGGGAATGAATGCGCTATTGTCCTTTCCGGTGTTTAACGCATTCACCACCACACCATGCGAGTCCTTCAAAAATGAGAACAGCACGTTCATTTCTTATCGTAGACATCTGCGGTCCAGAGTTTTGCAAATATCTCAGCATCATTTGAAGTTTATGATATAGTTGCTTTTTTCAACGCCCGTGACGACGATATTGTTTTATCTCAGCAGTTTCAATAATCTGCAGTAGTTTTTTTTTATTAATACGAGTTTTAGGATGGGTAGTTGTTTGTTTTTTTTTACTACTTAAAACGATGGGCGCATGTAATGCAATGGTCGGAGGGGCTCTGCAATACACATGGGTTCGATCTCCACTATAGGTTCGCCAAGACCTCCATCCCTCTGGATTCGGCAAATTAGTGCAAGACTTATCTGGGAGGATAGCAGCACTGACTCGATCGGCAGGCCACCGCGAGTCATTGTAAAGGTCAGATATGCATTCACCTCCAGTGATGCTTAATGAAGTCGGATGGCTAGCGCATTTCACAGGGGTTGGTCAACACTGAGAGCTTTCTTTTACTCAAATGTTCGAATAGAATAAGGAATTTTTCTTGTTTGGAACATAACTATTTATAATCCATCATACCTTTGTTTCAGAAAGCATTGAGAAATTCTAAAGCGCTATTTATTTGTGAAGTATGTGGAGTGCCGTTCTTGTCGAGGCCTGGATTAATGAGTCATAACGTAAGTACGGATCGTTTAGTGTTCCAAATATTCACTGTTTCTTATTGTAAATTGCACTGGTTGACTATTTATTCAGTTTTATAGGTTTTATTGTCTTTTGAAAGTTTCCATCTTTTGTATCCTAATATATTTTCCATTAGGAAAGAGAACACGGGCTATTACTAACGACCGACGTGCGTATTCCGTGTCCACAACTGAACTGCACATCCCGTTTCCTTACATACATGGAACTAGCCATTCATGCTGATATAGAACATCGCCACGAGGTAACGTGGTTATTTCTTTTAGCCATTGATGATATAAATGATATTCTCATTATACATTCTAATGCCGCGATAGATCATGTAGACCTCACTTTATCACAGGACAGGTTTAGTTTTTCTGCTGTCTTGATCTTCTTCTATTCACTAAAACACGAAGGAATGTCTGGTTGTACCCTCCTGTGTTTAAGTAGTTTAGAAATTTTGTTTAAGGTGATCGACAGAGATTCATTCCGCATTTACAAGAAGCGATTTTCCAGCATGGAAGAGATGCAAGTAAGTGAACTGAGTGAAATTGGTAGCTATGTTCGTAGAGCTTCATTAAAACCTCATTCCTTTCTTAAAACTCAATCGTCGACATTGCTGTGCAGTCCATTGTACGTGCACACGAGGCACAATGCAACTTACATATTATAATAATGATTCCTGACGTTAGTTCACTTCTTTAGAGCATTTTGTAAGCTTACCAAGAATCACAACATAGCATAGTTTTCGAGTGTTCTGGAGGATATTGTTTGTCATATCATAATCTGTCCTTCTATTGGTTATCGAATGTAATCGAAATGAATGTCAATATAACTGTCGTTACTCTCAAGTGAATTCTTCAGGGGATTATCTATTTTCCACTAAGGGTAATAATATTCGTCTTCCATGTCTTCGTCAAGAAATGTTATCATTGTGCTACCGGGCTTCCAGTTTTTTATTAGATATTTTAACACATCCACGTGCGAGTAGTTTGTCATTTGTTCTGAAATGGTATTTTAAGTGCTACGTACACTGCATACAGCATCCGTCTTTGTTGTGACATTCATGGTTTTCGACCTTCTATGGCGATCGGAGAGTACCAGACAGCTTCGTGAACTTGCATGAAGTTAAATACTTGCCCAATCCTACTGGCATGCTGGAAATCTAGAGCAGTACTATTTTCCTTATGCTAGATCCATTTCATTTAAGACTGCATCAAATCAAGAAGAACCTTTGGATAGAAATGTACGACGAAGCAGTTATCTTCCTGTTATTACTGCTTTTTTTGGCGCCTAACCGTGCCACACTTACAGAAATCAACCACATCTTAAAAAATAGAAGAAAGTGCCTGCCTGACACCATAGTTCCGACATTCTCTATGTGGCCCGATCATCATAGTCTTCATGCGCAAATTTAGTTGAACCTTATTTGGAGAAGAATTTTGGTGTAACCGCCAAAGAGGAAGAGTAAAAGTCGTGTACTACGAGAATATTTTTAGCGACAACCCTCCATAAATAGCAAACAGATCAAGGAATACGCGACCGAAGACCACGAGTTCCCTATCAAAGGACCTGAATATTATCCCGAATAGCGTTCAGTTTTTCAGTGAAGAAATTTGGATCGCTCCTTTGCTTTCACCAAAGTGTTACCTGAGAAGCGAAGAAAACTGGAGCTTGGTCCTACTGCTACACACCTTTCACGGATGGTAGCAAATCAGCTGCAGATAATCTTTGTAGAAGGGTCTATGCTGGTGAAGCTTTTGGAAGCAGCAAAGAAAGAGGTCTGGTCTGAAGAAATAGAATCTCTGCGAATATAGTGTTTCGCTGTCAACCGTATTCAATGGAAATTGGATTATCACTGCGCCCTAACATGATATGGAATTGATGATGTGAAGATTATACGCTCATATATTTCTTTCTGAAATCCCGTCTGGTACTCTTCTCTGGAGAGAAATCGCTTCTTGTTCATTGCCTTGATGTTTCAAGTGCGGGAGAAAGCATGACGTGAGACACTATGCTAGGACCCAACAACATCATAGTCGACTTATTTCAAGCGATAAGCCATAAACTGCGTATACTTTTTGAAACCAATATGACACCTTATTGTCAAAGGAAAATGTTCATTAGGCAGTAGGCGACCTCACGCGCGGTGATTCTGCCCAGGAAAGGTGACAGAAGGAGTGTTTATAACTATCGTCCGATGTTGTACTTTTTTTTTCGTGGACCTCGTGTTTGCTTAGTAGGCGAAGAAGATGTGATTCAATCATTCATTGTTTTCTTGATGACCAAATAGAGTTTGTTCTTACAGTCTTCACTCATTCAAAAGGTCGTTCGACGGTTTTTTACTTTTTTCAAGGCCGGGAAGGTCAAATTGAGAAGAAATCTACTAAGTCGAACACTTTAATAATCTCAGTAGATAAAACTTCATACGAAACTCACTTCACTCATTTCAAAAAATCGGCCTGAGGCTTGACGTTTTGTCATGTAACGTATTATTGAACAAGGATTGTGTTCAATAATACGTTACATGACAAAATGCTGTTCTCGCTTGGCACTTTCTCCCTGGACGACGGTTTTCAGCTTACAAATCTCCAATACTGTACTGTTGGTAAAATGGTGAAAACAGAGCTTCAGGGGAATGCACGCGATTATCACGACTCGACTTCTGGAAGTCCATCGTCGTCGCTGTCAAGCCGGGATATGAAGGATACTTTGGGCGTCGATCTCTCATTCTGTATGCCATTTGCTGGTAACGTCCATCCGGCGCTTCATAGTCCCACCAACAGTAATGGATGTTCATTTGGCCAGATGTTCTCACCTGGAAGTATCACGGAGTATCACAGTCCTCTTCCACCTGTCAGTCAATTCTCGCATCAAATGCCATTACTCCAGCAAGAGTTGCCTAATCAACGGCGTCACACACAGCAAATCGTGTCGCATGCAAACCTGCATCATGCATCCTCATCTGTGACCACCTACACTGTTGGTACACCGGACTCGTTCACATTTTTCGATGCACATGAAGCCCATACTCCTCCTCCCCCAACGTCACATCGGAGTACTCCAGCGAATGGAATGCTTGCAGAAAACATGATCAATGGGTGCGATCAACAATTTCTCATCCGCACAACATGCATCATTCTCTCGATAGGCGTAGTGGCTCACATAAGGCACTCCTCCTTGCGGTTCATTTTTAGATATTTGGGATTTATCTAAAACTGTTTAAAAGTTTTATGCGCTGATGTTTTAGACTATTGTGCGAGGATAGTGACTTTTACTTCAGGGTCTTGTCCGTTATGCCTCCGTGTGCACTGCGTGACCTATGGAGTGTTCTGTTTGACTTTCTCTAAATAGCTGCGCTTTTACACTGACGCGGAGTGGTCTATTGTCCGATGCGCTTTTTGAGCAATTTTGCAAGCTGATCATGAAAACTATTCTATTGGACATATCAGTCATTTTATATGAGGTGCTATTTAAGCTGGCAAAATTTCTGTGGACTATGCTGTTTGAACTACACTCAAATCCTGTCCATAGAGCCTGTTTCGCCTACGAAATCTAGTTGACTGCTATTATAACTGCACCAGTAAAGGAAAAAAAAGAAAGTATCTCTAGCAGATGTCAGTTTATAATTTCATGGTGCTTGTGCTTGATAATTATTGACTTCCAGATGATGTAGGTGCTATGTAATAGATGTGTTAATATAATTATGTAATAGCTGTTTTGACAAACTACCACATTTATGCGGAAATCGCCTGCTGTACTCACCGTAGGACTGCGTTTTTGATGATAAATTAGTTGTAAGGTATGGTTATTGACACCTAATGTCCTTTATAAATTCCAGAAGTGGCGTGCAGAAAAGGAGTCTGAAACTGACACTCGCTTTGTGATGCGTAGTTCAGAAACGAAACTCACGTACGGTATTCGTTTTGCTTGTCATATTCGATTGCATTAGGCTGCAGTTTTGATTCATTTAATGGTTTGTGGAAGTGTTTTCATGAACTTTACAAAGAAGCATTGCGCTGAATTTGTGTTGACAGAGGTACGATGCGACAACGCCTAGTTAGATTAGGAAGTCGCAGAAAGTTCTCAAGAGGCGAAGAACATTGTGAAGTCACAGTCATTATAATGAGTAAAACATTATAGTTTACTCCAGAAAAGTTGCACACTAGGATGAAAGTGTAGTCAATTTAATTGTAGGGTCAAAAACTGGAGTACTGAAATGGTAATCGTAATTGCTAACATCCATCAGTGAGGAAGGGGTGGCGCAAAGTTTAGTGATGTAGTCCATCAGGAAGCACATAGTTGGTTCGATCCCTTCTCCAATGCTCTCCTCCAATTCACGTGGAAACGGCTTAGCTCGAATATCTCCAAGATTGCAAAAAGAATCGACCCGACCAGAATTCTACGACATTCATAAAGAAGACGAAGTCCTGGAGCTTCAGCTGAAAAACCCGTGAAATATCGAAGATCACTGTGCTCAATAAATGAGAGGAAAAAGAATCGAATGCAAAAAGTGCTGTGATCTGCATAGCAGATGTAATGACGGGTCGTGTAAAAAAATTGTTAAGATCCAATAGAATCCGACAGAATCGTTGTTATGGAGCAACAAATTCATTGGACAATTTTAGTTACGGGAAACATGTGGCGATGTGGAATTGCGCAAGTGGATATTCTCGAAAAAAGCACGTATCCTGCCAACCATGCCCAGCCTTTATGCGTGTGAGTCGATGTTTATGTTGTCCTGTGAGACCCCTATAAATTATCTTTATGTGAAGGAATTTGTATCGCAATTTAGTATCTTAACGATGTGTCGCGCTAATTCTGCTGAAGTTCATTATTTTATATGTCTTTGTATTGGCTCCTCACCTTTGTTTTCTCAGATATGTCAACGGCATTGTGGAACTATCGACGTCGTCGCATGTTTTGGTCACCTCGGTCACCCGCATTCAAGTCTTCGCACGGCTGTTGCTAATTAGAGACAACCAGATGACAGTACTGAACCAGTTATGCATGTGCATGATGCGGTTGGAAAGGTGAAGAAATTTGTAAATGAAGAGGAAGATTAACTATAGGTAAGCACTTTGGTTATTGGTTATGTTAGTTTGCCATGTAGCACTTTACTTTTGTTGTTGGATAACACTAAAAAATTGTACAATTTATTTTTTGCCAAATTTCAGAATTGTTAGTTAAGATATATGATGCGACTGATTGCGCTTACATATCATTGTAGTTGTATTGAGCAGTGTTCTTCTATCTTACATGGAATATGTTTCGCAGTAGGTTTCGTATTTTTGCTGAATCAGAGTTGTTATTATCTACCACTTTTTGATGTATATGTTAGAAGAATTTGTTGTTTTGTTGCTTTCTTGTGGTTCATGAATTTTATTCTAGAAATATGCATTACTCTTTCGAACATAGGTGGATTTCATCAAAATAATCCTATAGGTAAGCACTTTGGTTATTGGTTATGTTAGTTTGCCATGTAGCACTTTACTTTTGTTGTTGGATAGCACCAAAAAATTGTACAATTTATTTTTTGCCAAATTTTAGAATTGTTAGTTAAGATATATGATGCGACTGATTGCGCTTACATATCATTGTAGTTGTATTGAGCAGTGTTCTTCTATCTTACATGGAATATGTTTCGCAGTAGGTTTCGTATTTTTGCTGAATCAGAGTTGTTATTATCTACCACTTTTTGATGTATATGTTAGAAGAATTTGTTGTTTTGTTGCTTTCTTGTGGTTCATGAATTTTATTCTAGAAATATGCATTACTCTTTCGAACATAGGTGGATTTCATCAAAATAATCCCGGAGGCGAATCTGAAGCTGAAGCTAATCGGTATCTGATTTGATAATTCGAACTGCTTCATAGAGGAAAAGAGAGGAACGTTATGATTAGATGCGTTTGCAAAAACATTTTCATTGAATTTACAGTGGAGCTTATCATCAACATCATCTGTTAGATTTGTCCTGCATTGAGGACGTGATCATGCGGGTAAGAAAGATAAGGTGCGTTGCTATCGGACTGCCTGGAACGAGACGACGCTGTCCCATTCAATACAACCTGTGAGATCGAACACGAACTGTTCTTTCGGTCATACGAAAATAGAGGAGTCGTTTGCGTTGGTGTTCTCGTTTACGAGTTTGGTCATGAACACCGGTTCATTCGAGCAACTAACAAGCCGAATCAGACGTTTACGATTGAAGAGGTGTGGATCAGTATCGGCTTTGGCAATCTTCATAGTCTACGCACCGACGTTAAAGTTATGACGAAGGAGTCGAAAGGTTCTATATGGACTCGGAGAGGTTATACAGAGAGGACCTTACATTCTTCAAGGTTTTCATAAGAGGTTTTAACTCTAATATTGGATCCAGAAGAACATCTGAAGAATGCCACATTGAGACCTACTGATTACAAGGGAACTAGCAGGGTGGGCGGCTGTAATCTTCACGACCATGACCAGTCGTAGTAACTAAAAATTCCAGAAACCTGCTTTCAGTGCTGTACATGGGGGTCTACTAGTGGAGAGTACGATAACGAAATAGTCCACATAGGTCACATAATAGTAAATCGAAGATTTTGCCAACCGATGTCGCTGTTGATCTAAAGTTCTACAGCGGAATAGGCCATCGTCTCCTTTACGTAAGATTCCATTTCTCGTGGAAAGGAGAAGAAGCTTCCATGTTCAAAAAATGAAGTTGCAAAACCACTATAAATTGGTATTTATTCAGTTGAATATTAGTCGGCTATTTGGAAGATGCCTATAATATCGATGTGAAGTACGACCGGCCTATTCGACATCTCCACCTTAGAGCTATGGGAGATGAGAGTTCGAATTTCTGGAGAGTATTTTACGTCGAACTAGTAATTCCGTTCCAAAGAGTGATTCGAAGACCTACATTCTACTGACCGACTAATATAATATCAATATGATGAACGGTTTAGCTTCGGAGATGAGCAGAAGTGAGCAAGCAGCTTGAGGAGCATTGAGGAACATTGAGGATCCAGTGAGGCGAACAACGCCCAACTGCGTGTCTACCCTTTTCGACTATACCACTTTCCCTGCCTTAACCATTGTTTCAGAGACCTACCTGGTCCCTACGTAAGCGGAATGGAAGACCACCTAATGTTATAGAACCTGCAGTCGGAAGAACGATGCTGGTATCTCAAATGACGAAACTGAAGGACGACACCCGAATATTCGCTCTTCGTCAACGATCAATGATTCAAAGACACTGTTGTGTACGCCAAACTGTTGAAGATGTGGTGTACCGGATACGCATGAATGACAACTGATGATCAGGAACCGTTGGCCAGTGGATTCCGGATGGTAGATGTCCCTAGGGAAATCAGAACCGACTGAGCTGCTCCTACAAACGAAAGGGAGAAATGGAAAGTATGCTGGCGCCTACTCAACTCACGAGGTGATCAAAAGTACTGTAGGTGATACAAGTGAACGAATTTCATCTACCGAATGCGGCTTTGTCTTGGCAGCTTTGTTTTACTCCTCTCACAACTATGTGCATTGATTTGGGCGTATACGATTCAGTACGCTTTGTAGCGTGCATCTTGACTTTAATGAGCAGGTTTTTTTATGGCCTACTTTACCGCACAGCACTTTTTTGTTAAACTTTTTAGAGTAAATGGATAGCTTGTCAGACACACTTTATGCTGGGGTCGGTGCATGGGCGTTCTCAACGCGTTGTACCCGGGAAAAGTACGCCACGCTATACTTTCGGACGAGCTAGCTCTTCTGCTTGAATTCGACAGAGATGCTGTTAGCACTTATACGAAAAGTTGGCATGTCACAGAGGAGATTTCTGTAAACATATCTCTAGGATATGGTAGGCCCGTTCTTTTCAAAATGGGTAAACTACACCCTTAAAAAAAAGAACACATCAGCTCCTATTACACATTGTTATCGCCGATGTTGTAATGGTTTAAATTAAAATCGTTTATCTCACGACATTCTGTTTCTAGAGGAGACTTATATGAAGATATTTGTAGTATTTGGCATAGTAGTAAGCATTGTGTCGTGAGCATTGATAGAATATGCACTCATCAATGTGCGAAATACGTCTTTAGAGAAAATGCGCATCCTCAACTACCCTTGTTACACTTTCCTGATCTCGTAATGGTTTCACTCAAAAACGGCTGTATGTCAATACAGTTGGCCTCTCGGCGTTAATCAATCCCTGAGGGATGCGCCATGCATTCGACTTCATTAAATATCGTTGGAGGTGATTGAATGCATATCTGGCCTTTACAATGACTCGCGGTGGCCTGCTGATGTATCGAGGCAGTGCTGCTATCCTCCCAGACAAGTCTGGTATCAACCAATTTGCCGACCCAGGATGGATGAAAAGCTTGGTGGGCCATGGGCGCAGGGATGCGTGCGTGTCGCAGTGGCGCCTCCAACCACTGCGCCACACGCGCCCACCCTTCAAAGATAGATTTTTTAATACTTAACCACAACACCTGCAAAATACACCCGTCTAAATAGAAGTTATAGCGATTACCAACAATCCTCTTTTGCATCGAATTCATAATTCTTATCTGCCATCATACACTGTGCATGAAGGGTAATAGCGCGTTCGTTCCCCACCGAAAACACATGCTGTCCGGAGTTTTGCAAATATCTCAGCATCATTGAATCAGGAAAGTATTTCTTAGCTCATTACATCTAGTATACCCCTGGCTTGCAGATATTGTAGCAAATCTGGAGTTATCATATTTTGTCAACTTCATAGAACAAGCGATCGTTCAGGTGTTAACGTTTGGTATTCGTGCAAAAACAGGTATTTGTACTTAACCCTAGGTAAAACTAGATATGTGAGGGCAATGCAGTAATAAAACATGTGCACCACTTAATAATTTTCCTTACATACGTTTGTCGCTTCCCACACGGAATTCTTCCACTGCCTTTAAGTATTTGTCCTTTTTACAACAAAACCGCATGCATTAACTATAAGTAATCCGTAAAATCGAAAGTGTCTATGCAAGCCAAACAGGGCTACCGCAAAGCGCTAGTAAGCTTCCCACTCGCTGGTATTCTCATCGCCATTACAATCAATCAGTCTTCTTCTCTTTCATCCTCCGATCCACTGTCTATGAACCTCATGTTAACTCATCAATGGAAGAAGACATATTCGCTGTCTTCAGTTTTGATTTGTATAGAAGCGCAAAAGACTCCAACACTTGTCTTCCTAATCATCAACAGCTTCATCATCGATGTGCAGGACGAGTTGGTCTAATGAAATTTCGAATTCCTCATTGATTGACATGAAGCTACTGAAAGGATTCTTGACCGCGTAGAACACAGTGGTAAACGGAACAATGTGGGGTAACAGATAACCAATGCTTCCTTTGGTATGGCTCTTCCCACTCTCCTGGTCATCACAGTTATTCAAGTGCTCACCTTTCATTCCCGCTTCTCTAGATAGCTGAACACTGGTATCAAGAAATCGCAAACCATCTTGAAATTCTTTGTTTTCACAACCGGTGAAAAATCCATAAGGAAGTTGTGGCATCCGTTCCCTGTATCACCTGTATCACCTGTAGTCCCGTTGATGGTCGAGTGATTCGAGCGGGCGCCAGTAAATCCTCCATTTTTCCCTGTCGCGTGCAAGAGTAGCCCTGTCGGTTCTGCTAGCTTTAGGGCTCGTCGAACATCATATCTTTCTTCTAGGCTCTTCGTGAAGAACTCTGACGATCGGGTGGTCTTCCTGCAGTACGTTTGACATCCCGAGGAATGCAGTCACTAACAGCTCTTGTCCATCGGTTATCATTCACACGAATTGTATGTCCGGCCTACCTTATCTTGGACTGTTTGGCATATAGAACGGCATCTTTGATTTTTGATCGTTGACGTAGGTCGGAGCCTCGGATTCCTTCCCTTACTTGTGTTATGCGGAATACTTCTAGTATCGTCCTTTCGACTGTGCGTTCGATAACAAAGTCGTTCATCATATTGATTTCCCGACCTAGATAGACATAACTGGAGCATTCAGAGATATTCGTTTCGTTGAGCGTGAATGAGGCAAACGAAGCCAATCCGTTTTTCATGAACATTGTTTTCGTGAGATTTAGCCGAAGACCAATTTTTCCACAGGCTTCATCAAAGTCCGCAAGCATACGTTCCGCTTGGCTAATGTCTGGTGTTGTAAGGACGATATCATCAGCAAAGCGAAGATGATGTAACTGCCAACCATCGATTTTCACTCCCATATTATCCCATTCCAATGGCCGTATGACGTTCTGTAGGGTGGCGACAAATAATTTTGGCGAGATGGTGTCGCCCTGCCTAACCCCTCTTTTGACTTCAACGTTAATATCGTTGTAGAACGGTGATATCTTGCTTGTAAAATTTTTGTACAGCTCATCAAGAATCTTAATGTACTGAGTAGGGACTCCTTGGCTACCAAGGGCTTCCATGACTGCTTCTATCTCAATTGAATCAAAGGCGTTCTGTAAATCGAAGAAAGTGAGACAGAGCGGTCTTTTGTACACTCACGATGCATCAATGAGTCTTGCTATCGTATGTATCTGGTCCATAGCACTAAATCCTTTTCGAAACCCTGCTTGCTCACATGGCTGTCCTTCATCCAGTGTTCTATCAATTCTGTTTAGGATGACTCGAGTGAAAAGTTTGTAGATGGCAGACAGCAAGCAGATTGGGCAATAGTTGCCAATATCGTGTAGGTCACCCTTCTTGAACAACAACACAGTCTTGCTGGTCTTGCTTCCACTGAATACCTTGCATTCAGACAGGTAACGTGTGAAGAGCCGAGCCAGTATGTTTACGAAGAATGGCGGAAGGTTCTTCAGATGTTCTTGTCTTATCCTGTCCGGACCTGGTGCTGTTCGATTTTTCACCGACGAAATGGCATGTCGGATTTCGGAAGGGAGAACCGGTGGAACTGTTATTGTTCCGTCTGAGCGTCGGAGTGCAATCATCTTGGTCTTGTAATTGGCGAAGCTTCGGCGGGATTTGCGAATGCTTTTCCCAGCCTCTGCAGCTTCGACCATTACTGCTGCTCTTCTCTCTTTAAGATCTTCTTTTATCGCCTGTCTGCATTGTTTCGCAAGCTCGGACGTTAGTTCGCGGTTGCCTGCAGCTCGTGCGAGTCCACGCCTGCGTATTAGCTCGAGAGTTTCTGTAGACAG